>RXID01014367.1:600000-997836 GCA_005019695.1 Trichopus zeylanicus subsp. travancoricus
AAACAGAATATTCCATGTATACCAGGTACTCAATGGGGTAGAATTTTGACAAATTGAAGTTCCCTTTCTTCACATGCTACTGAAATTCTTATCAATTTGGTCCTTTATTTTGCATAAATATCGATTTTTCGACTTGCTGACTCCTTGACGTCCGTGACAGATCTTCAACAAGTCACTTCTTGCAAAATTTGCTTGGGCAATGGATGTCGACCCAAGCTTCAGATTCTGATTATTTATGGATTTGAAGAAATGATGCCTCCAAGGCATTTAGGGAAAAAAGTGACAACTCTGGCTTCATTTTTTTATTTGTTTTGAGTCAGAGAGGTTGCCACTTCAAGTGTCTATTGGAGTTCTTTGATAGTGAGAAGTAGAATTGTAATGACCAGACTTTCTTCTAATGCTTACTATTTTTCAACCATAACTTGTGCTCATGTATGACCACTGAGTCTTTCTAGTTGTTATAAGGGATTCATCTGGTAAAAGGATGGAATAGAGGCCTATCTGTTGTACACCGATAATGCTAAATATATTTGAATTTTAGTTATTCTCTTTGGACCAAATTCTGCAGTCCTAATGTTTGGAGTTTTTAAAGCTGAAGATGGGATGAGACACGGACAACTGCTTAAACGTATTGATCTAAAGCATCTCTGTTGAAATTATTGAGGCTAAAAGGTTGAAAAATCATTTGATGAGGACAAGTTGGTGATTCATTGTGAGCTTGGTCATCCATGGTATAAACTCTGGACTTAAAAATATTAAATGACAAGAAACAAGCTTGGTAGATAGATCACGATGTGAATAGTCCTTTCAACACCGTTCATCAAAATGATGTGCATAAAAAAGTGAAACCTAGACGACAAGCAACATGAAAAACAGCCAAATCAAACTAAGGGATAACTGGAGACATTTCATGGTAAAAGAAAACACATAAAACATGTCTAAATCATTTGAAAAAATTTGCAATAATCATTAAGAAGAGAATTAGTCGTATAGTAACTAAAGTTACAAACAACACCCTTAAGATACCATTTGATTGGGAATCAGGATTAATACTGACAAACTATTTTTGTAAAATAATTTTTTTAATCAAAATTAATCCTACAATAATTTAAAATTCGAAAATTTATTTAATTTTTTATAATTATTTAATTTAATAACGATGTAAAATAAGTAATATTATTTTGCAAGAAAAAAAAATAATTTTAAAAAATAATCCAGATACCAAATCAAATAGTGCTTTAAGAACTAAAAAAATCTACCAATACTAATCGGACAGAAATAGTTGTTTAGTTCCATCATACCACCTTTAAGGGGCGATTAAAGAGTTCAAAAGTGTTTATATTACCATTCTAATCCACAGAGCTAACTCTCCCAAAACTATAAGCAAAACTAGTTAGCTGCCTTGCAATTCATGTTTAAATTATAAAAACCAAGGTTTTAAATCTTGGCTTCGATTTCAATTTTGGTATCCAACAAAATCAATACGTTTCGGCTGTTGCGGCTGTTTCGGTTTTAGTTTCGGCTAAAAGATTTTTTTAATTATTAATTATGTATTGACCAGAATTTGACTATATTTGACTGTATTTTGACTTCAAATTAAAAATACAATAAAATATTAAAAAATCTGAAAAAATGTAAAAATTAGGAAAGAATTTATACTTAAATTTAACATAATATTAAATATTATTTTAGTTAATTAAAATTAATTTTGATAGTTAATCACTGATATAGTCTATTTTTAATATATATTAGTGTATTAAAAAATATACAATAAGTAATATGAATATGATTAAAAGTTAAAAATTAACATAAATAAATTTAACTTTTCATTAAAATGTACTTCACACATACATAATTTATAAATTATAACATAATACAACTAATCATTATCATAATCATAATCATCATCAGTTAAGTTTGGAACATCTGGGTGTGGAATTACAAATTATAACATAATACATATCTTTCACATAAAATATTAATTTCCACAAAATATAATAAACTCTATTTTCGCAAAAAAAAATAAAATAATTAATTTATACATAATTTCTATACTTTCTGATTTATAACTTATTTTTATATTAATTTCAACATTCTCAATTTACAAACTTACAAACTATAATATACTATGCAATTACAATTCTATACATAACATGTATAATAATTCAGAATTTAAAAAAATTTCTTACCTTCTTCTGAAATATAATTATAGTCCAAAACAAAAGTAAGACAATAGACCCACAAAACTCTGCAACTGAAACACCAATAGTATTATAACGTCTGAAAAACTCAAATCACATTGTCTGCAAATTTTACAGTTTATACTAACACCCCTGACTATATATAAGTGATAATGGAGTAGCCTAATAGCCTAATATAATAATCAATCTTACTGCTAATAAACAAATAATCAATCAATCCGTACATTCACTTGCACTGATCCACAGCTATCGGGCTCGTGATCCACAAAATAAAACAAATTAATAATAGTAAATACAGAAGCTCTAGGGTTTTGGTTCCTAATCTGGCTAACAGATGGTTAAAATTTTTTTTTGACAAAAATGCCCTGACAGTACTGTTCATCTTCCTCGCCGCCGAGCTCGCCCGCGGAGCCCGCCGCCTGAGCTCGCGAGCGGAGCTCTCCCGCGGAGCCCGCCGCCTGAGCTCGCGAGCGGAGCTCGCCCGCGGAGCCCGCCGCCTGAGCTCGCGAGCGGAGCTCGCCTGCGGAGCTCGCCGCCCGAGCTCGCCCGTGGAGCTGGCCGCCCGAGCTCGCGCGCGGAGTCTCGTCTGGCGTCGGCTGCGTCGTCGGCGGGGAAGGAGCAGACGCGTGCGCCAACTGCTGCGTCGTCGGCTGGGAAGGGGAAGACTCGTGCGGCGTCTGCTGCGTCGGCGGCGGGGAAAGAGGGCGGCGACTGCTGCGTCGTCGGCGGCGTCGGGGGGCGGGGGGGGGGGCGGTGGGTGGGTGGTGGTGATGTAGTTAGGGTTTGGCTGTTTCCTCTGAGCTGTCGGATCTCGATCCGACGGTTCAGATCAAATGAGAGTATTTGGCTGTCCCGATCTAAGCAGTTGGATCGAGATCCGACGGTTTAGATCAAGTAAGGATATTTTAGTCAAAACTTTGTTAAAATTTAAATAAATAAAATAATCATAGTGGGTTAAATTTTTGATGTTTGAAAGATAATTTGGTCAAAATGGGATCAGCCCGTTCCAAACGCCTCCCTGAAGTCATCGCGTCCATGATCGATCAAATAAAACAAATCAATAATAATAAATAGTAAACACTATATGCAACTGTCTATTGTGACATTTATGGAACGAGCTGATTGCCGGTAATCGGAGAAACGAGTTGTCTCGTTAGTAAGGAGATGGTCGCCCGGCATTAATAGAGCTGCAACATCAATATACATGCTCCATCGCTACAAAAAAATAAAAAATATAAAAGAGAAATCTTTCATTTTTATATTACAACAAGACTGGTAAGGAGAGGAGAAGATAATAGTATCGGAAACTGCACGATCTCACTGTGCTCACCGTGGATGGCGATCTAAGAGCTTCCCTTTTCAGAGCAAAAACCTTGCTCATCTGCCCTTGCTGATCTGAAGGAGCTGGTTCCAAGACATTTTTATTGACATGGTCGTCATCCTCTGCAGTCCAACCAAATGATTTTAATGCCACAGCTAACTCTGGATCATTCATATCATCATTTGTCACCTCAAAATTTCCATCACCTGCGAGATCATCCGCAACGCCCAAATCAACACTGGGGTCATTTGTGTGGTCCAACAGCAAGTTACCATGCTTGCCATCATCATCCATGCATGTTATTAAGGCTAACAACTCATCATCAGAATCATCAGCCCCACCCAAAAGTTCCTGTTCTTCTATCTGCTTCTCTAGTATTTTTGCTTTCTTTAGCTCTTCCTTAGCTTCAGCAAGCTTCCCCTCTCTTTTGAAGATCAGAGCTTCTCTCTTGTGAGCAATGACTTGGGACTTGACAATACCAACTGTCCCCTTACCTTGAGAGGCTTTACGAGGAATTTATCTGGGAATATTTGATAGCTCACCTTCCAAAGTCGGCTTTGCTGCTTTCTTATCTGCATCATGGAGATCCGGATCAGACCATCCCAGTTCTCCGAGTTCAGCAGCAAGGTCACCCTTGTCAACTTTACCCATTTGTGAGACTATGTTTTTACTACGAGGTTCTTCAGAGTCATCTGTTTTGTCAGCACTTGGAGCACAGGTCGAAGTCGGAGCTTTTGAAGCCATCCTTCGATTCTTTCTTATTGTGATCTCTAAAGCTGCAGCCTGCATTTCGCTTGAAAGCCAGGACAGCCCGTAGAAGACCAGAAATGACATCAGTATGTGATTCATGCCCAGATTGCAGAGGTTGCTTCCCATCAGTTCCAAGAATCTCACTTAAAACTTCCTCGTGCTTTGACACCTGACTTGAACTACCTGGATAGAAGTAAGTGAAGTGGCATTATCCCACTGGCAACCCGTTATATTTTTAAAATTAGACATATATGCTGAATAAAGTTTGATCAAGTATCAACCTGCATACCGAGTGCTAATAGACTAATAGCCAGATGTAGGGTTTGAGTATGAATCCTCTGACATGAATTGTGATATGCCAGATCAGTTTTCTGGGAATCATGTTTGTAATGGTCAAGGTAGACCCTTTCACAGTTGACAAGCAAAAAAGAGAAAGCAATCAGAATGGATTGAGAAACAACAGGTGTTCCAATGTGTTCTGTATATTCTCAAAGTCTTAAGCACAGCTACCTATGTCCCTAATGTATTTTTTTCAATTTGTTCTATAAAGACTAAGCTAACAAATGCATATGGTATCAGGCATGGCATCATAGAATCCTGTGAAGACAATATTACTAGGAAAGAATCATGGCGGGATTTATGAAAGGAATGATTTTAATGGCCCATATGCAACAAATGAATATATATCTGCCGCTGCCAAAACAGCAGGAAACCAACGAAGTAGCTTCATTGGATACATTACAATTGGACTCAGAGATGCAAGAATGACCTTGTAAAGATATTGTTGACCTTTTGCAGCTCTATTTTTATGCCCATATCTCTTATTTCTTTTCATTATGTCGTGTTTTTGGTCTTTAAAAAATATATAAAAATGGCAAGTTACGTTCAATGCTATGCGTTCAGAATATTTTCTCAACAATTAATATTAATCTTAGTCTTTTTCTTCCCGGTTTCTTAATTATCTTTACGATATTTTCTACTGTGGACAAAAATAAGAAACATATTTAAACTCAAATTCAAAAAAAATTTAGGCTAAGAAAATACTGGTGGTATCTAACAAAGTTCTTGATAGGTTAAAACTTTATAAATTGCGTCTCTATCAAATTTTTTGTGTTCTTTTTTACCAAACATTTACATTAATTTATATAGGAAGTTTGTTAGAAGTTGTTTAATCCGAAGTTGTATGATTTCACTAGTATTGAATTTTAACAAATTTTAATTATAGCTTATAAGTAGTCCTTCTATGAGATCATTTTTATTCTTTTTTCTATTAATTTATATAGAAATTTTTATTAAAAGTTATTCAATCCGAAGCTCTTGTGATTCCACCAATATTGAGTATTCACAAGAACTAAATTAGCTATAAAATTATTTGTTTATGGAGGTAGGTGATTGACTAAAAAAAAACAAAAAAAGGATAATTGGACTCTCCACCTTGGCTTGAACTCGGGCATGCCATCATCATAAATCTTCAGCCGTCATCTCTCATCCAGCCCCTGCCCCTGGGCTACTAGCTTATTCAGATAATTGCAAGACGCGAACTCGAGTCAACCTTAAATTTGCTCTTCATGTCTACAGTTTTGTACTTTTGAAAGCTTTTCGGATGACCTGTGTCTGCTGTTGTAGTAAAAGTAATTTGAGGAGACATCAAATTACTCCGAGTATCGTGCTTCCTCTTCACTACTGTAGCCATTGGAACTCCACCTGCAATGGTATTCCCTATCAATCGATAAACATTGACACATTTCTCACCTTTCATCATGATTCTAATACCACATGTCACCTTCATGACTCCATCTCTTGCTGAATAATTACAGCCTTTTGAGTCCAGTACACCAAGTGAAATTAGATTCCTTCGCATCTTGGGGATATGCCTCATCTTGGGGACATGCCTCACCCCAGTAAGAGTTCGAATCGCTCCATCAAACATCTGGATTTTGACTGTTCCCACACTGGCAATCTCACAGGTTGAATTATCGCCCAACCAAATAGTACTTTTCTTCTTATTCTCCTCATAAGAAGTAAATCAATCCTTCCTGGAGCAAATACGATAAGAACTACCAGAATCTAAAATCTACTTACCAGAAGTGTCGATTTCTGCGGATACTGCAAGAACATCTCCATCCGCACTATTATCAGAAGTGTCATCTACTATTGCAGTCGTCATATTGGAGGACTCTATTTTCCCACGTTCAGGGCAATACCGTCTAATATGGCCATACTTCTTACATGAATAGCATTGTACTTTCGCCTTCAATTTTGATTTGGACCGTTGCTTGCCTTCTCCACGCTCTCTTAATCTTCATCTTTCGTGAGCCACCAATCATTCACCAAACTCCATATCAATGTTGGAGTTTCTTCTTCTCTCGTTAGAAAGAAGACTAGTTGTCACATTTTCCATCTTAAGAGTTTCTTTACCATAAAGAATTATGGTCACAATATGATCGTACGAAGCAGGAAGGGATGAGCCCCGTTTGTTTTGGGATCAGGATCAGTATTAGCTCGTTTCAGAATTATTTTTTTTATAAAATTAATATTTATTATTTTATACTATTATTAAATTAAATTATTATAAAAAGATATTAGTTTACAAAAATGGTTCATTAATTTTGACATTGACCTCTCAACCAAACGCCCTCTAGACACCAAGAGTATATTTGGTAACAAGTTAAGATTAAAATCAAACTTAAAGTTAGTGAGTCACTTTTATAAATTATTATTTTTATATCAAAATTAATTTTATAATAATTTAAAATTTAAAATAATTTAATTTAATAAAACAGTATAAAAAAATTAATATTAATTTTTTTGAAAAAATCATAAAACCTCCTATCTTAACCCCGACTAGTGACTAAACGGGGTCCAAAATATTAGAGATGACTAGCAAACTTCAATTACTAAATAGGAATTACACAAAAAAATTTGCTTAATATCTAGATTGATTTTTTTTTTTTGAATTAATATTCTATTCGAATTGTTTGGTACTTGCTTTTAGTTGTCTTGGATTATGATAAAATTATGTTGAATTTTGTGTTTTATTTATGGATAAATTGATTTATCTACAAACCAAATACAAGTTCTCTCTTAAAAAAAAAAAAGGTTTCGGGTTGGATCTGGGCCCCTCATCAAACCCGGTTCCGTTTCCGTCAGATGTTGTCGGCGTTCCAGATCCGTGCCGTTTCTCTTAGGTCACTCGCGTCGTCATTTTTTCAATCGCACGGATTCATGTCGGTAAGAGCTCTATTCCTTCGATTTCTGATATGAATTTGGTGAAGTTTGTTGCTATTTTTCGTCTTGATTTTTTTATTTGATACCGGGGGTTGGGTTTGGTGGATTTGGCTGTGATTTAGGGTTTCTGTTCCGGGTTTTGGGTGGCTTGGTTTGATTTAGTGTTCTGTGAGCTGAATCGGTGGATTTTTTGTTTGTTTTTGAGGGATCGGTATGCTCTTAGGATAAACATCTAGTATTTGATCTAGTTGGATGTTGTTGGAGGTTTTCTTATTTTTGCTTGTGAGTTTTTGTTCTTGTGATCAGGATTGAGAAATATTGTTGCATATATTTGGACAACATGCATTTGTGGTTTAACTGATTGATGAAATAACATCTTTAAATTTGAATTGCTGACGCATAAAGTTCTAATTGTTTAGTTCTAGTGGGAATTTCTGTGCAAATAATAATCGGAAAGGTGGTTTTTGTGATAAACACGTGAATGAGGTTGTGTACCAGAAGTATGATAGGTGTGCATTTTTTATATGATTCGAGTTTGGAAAAGATAAAGATTTTATCTGAGAGTTGAGGACGGGTACAATTTAACAGCATTTGTTTGAACCCAAATTGATGAATGGACCAGTTGTTAAGTTCTTTTGTGTTTAATGTTTGTATCATAGTAGGATAGAAGGTTGTATGAGATCCCGTCTTTTGTTGTTTTCACATCCTTTCAGAAGTTCTTCACCTCTTTCAGCTATTCTCTTCCTCTTCTTTACATAAATTTATCTTAATAAAAGTAGAACTCTCCTTGTGGGAATTTTGTTTTAGCTGTAGTAATTAACAAGACTACAATAGGCAGACAAATAAAATAAATTGAAAGTTTCAGTTATTTCACAGAATAAAATTTTATTGCACATTCTTCTGAAGTATATGTACTGTTGATATCTAAAATTGAAAGGTTTCATTTATTTCACATTATAAAATTTTATTGCACTTTATTCTAAAGGATATGCTGTTGATATGTTATATACGGCTCCACATTTTTATTTTACAGAATAAAATTTTTACTTATGTCATAATAATTGCACGTGCTGAACATTATAACTTGTTGTGATTCTCTAACTGGTTCCTTTTGTTTGATACAGTAATTTGGCAATTCTAGATGTTAATCAGTTAAATTTGTATAAAGAATTGGTTGTCAAGAATTTCAGTTTCATTTATATTAGTATTAAATATTCTGTATCTGAAGTGAATACTTTGGCATAAGAGGCACTTCTTATTCTTTTCTGGTTCATCTCTTATGTTTGTATAGTGTTGTTACTTCTGGGTTGAAGAAAGTCATTGTTTTCCCGTGGGACGATCATGATCTAAGCGTTGCAGTGCACAGGTTGATGTTTGGCCCACGAATGCATTGTACCTCGAAAGGAAAAAAATCAGTTTGGTGAATTGCTGGAATTGTGTCGTCTTTGGCAACAAAAACAGTTTACAAAATGTTTTGTACAATTGTACACTATTGATCCTAATCTTGTTTTTCATGCTCCAGAACTTTCTAGCTTTTGGTGTAATGCTGCAAATAGAGTGGTGAGAGATCATATGTTCCTTTTCTTTTGTATCAACTTAAATGCAATATGATAGCATGTGAAAGTTTAAGCAATATGGTTCTGTATTCAATAATTGGCTAGGATAATCTTTTTCCCTTTGTTGAATTGGGAAGAAGTTCTTTTTAAATCATTCTAATGTCCTGAGCATATTATGGTGGTCATATTTTTACAAAGTATAGAATATGAGTTAAAACAGATTCCTTGAACAGAACTTATATTAAATAAACTCTTTTTCGTCCATATTTCTGGAGCCTTGAAAAAGGACCATCAGGATTGGTCAATCACTGAAAAGTGAATGTAGTTTGTAGTTACCTAAGAGTGGAGGGGGATTGTGGGATCCTGCAGTTAAGAAACTATGACTACATTGTGAGTGGGCCACTCCAATTTTGGAAAGGATGATGATTTCCATTTACAAATTCATTGTATGTCGAGAAATTCCAGTATGCCGCCATTGCATTGTACCTGCCAATTTCACTATAATCATCTGTCTGACAATGTTTTTTGGCATGAAAGATGGAACATGCTTGTGCTATTTCTTTATTTTAAGTATGTCGCTTATAGTATTTCATGGTAATTTCATCCACGTTTTGAATGTGGTGCTATTGTTCTGGTTTGAAACTTCTTCAAGTTATTTTAATATGTTTTTTTGTTTTATTTTATGGAGGTATCTGGGATTGTAATTCTGTACTCAGACAAAGCTGAGTGGTGTGGGCAGTGCGATATTGAGATCTGATATTATGAAGTGTGGATTATATACCTCTGTTGAGCATTGCTGTGACTTAACCTAACTATGACTCTTCTTCATTTGTTAGCTTTAGCAATTATGCACAAAATAATCTCTAACCAAATTGAAAGAAAGTGCTAGCTAAGAACAATCAGAGAAACCTTGTGGTACAGAGATATCGTCATGATGAGTAAATCGAAAAGTGATTTGCTCTCTTTAGAAATAGAAAGAGAAGAAAAAAATGTCTATCTCAGGGATTTCATCATTAATTTGAATTTCTTTTTTGTGGTTTTTTCACCAGGAGAAGGGTCTGCCACTGCCAAAGTTTGGCGAGTGGGATGTGAATGACCCTGCTTCTGCAGAAGGCTTCACTGTGATATTCAACAAAGCAAGAGATGAGAAGAAAACTGGTGGCAATGCCACCTGGGGCCATGAATATCCAGGGAAGGACCAATCCTTTAAACAAGTTCCATATGGAACCAAACCCTCTGCTGTAAGTTTTCATATTGATGTTGTGATCTATCATACTTCACAAATCATGTCAGTTAGTGTAGAAAATAATGCATTTAAGTTATGTGACTTAAATAGTTGGCAAGTTTTATTCAGGGGCGAGCTACTGAACCAATAAGAAAAATTACTAGATCCTGATATTTGTGTTTCTCATTGTTATATTGTTCAGCTTCTGTTAGACTATTTTGGTTGTTAAAAGAGTAGTTAGGAGTTTATACTTAGGTTGTTTAACATTTTGTGGAGTTCTTTTGGATGTTGGATGTTTAGAGTTATTAGCATTTTAGGAGTATTATAATAGACTAAAATATGATGCTTGTCTTAAAAGACCTAATTGATCTTTAAATTTTAGGTGGTATGTGAAACTTTGGATCATTAGGACAAAATTAAATTGACCAGTGTGTGGAAAGAAAAAAATACTGTTGGCTAATTACCAAAATTGGGTATTGGCGGAATATGCAATGAAGGCATTCAGAGGTGCATTTATAAAATTTACATGTTCTAGGGATGCAAATGGAAAAGTATCAGTTAAATTCTTTGCATATCAGGAGCTCCTTTTCTTTTTCCGTGATGTTTGAATACTAAGTTGGGATCACAAAATTATTTTCTTGTGGATCTGCAGAGAAGAAGAAGATGGCTTTGCTGTGTTCAGTCTAGTCCTACAGAGTCTTAAAACTGGAAATTTTCTGAAATCTGTATGAATTTTTACTAATTAAGCTTCCTGGTTCCTCAATGCTTCACTGAGGAAAAAATCTCAGTTTCTGCTGACGTTTTCCTCAAAAGTTTGTTGAAGTTGGTATAATGGGTGTGGGATGGGAGGGAAAGAGAGCTATGAGGATTGCTCAAGATGCATCTTCTGTGGTCTCTTTCGTCCTTTGTTTCTTTGGAAACATCAATTAAATGATACTTAAGAATAGATCAAGTGGGAAAATATTGATTCTTTTGCAAAGATAAAGGTAAGCGAGCAATCTGAAGGACAGGGCCATGGCCATCAGGATCCACACCTCTTGCAGCTCACCATTCAGGTCTATAGTGTCAAATGATGGTAAGCTCTGCAGGTAAATGTAAGCAAACGATAGATCAAGTGGGAGAATATTGATTCACACCTCTTGCAGTCCACTATTCAGGTCTATAGTGTCAAATGACGACGAGCTTTGCAGGTTGCACCGGCCCCCGTTTACTGCACCTTCAGCAGTAGCTTGAATCCATGGCGCATGAGCGACATGCACTTCATCCATCTCATGAATTTTGGCAAATGCTGCAGATAGAAGAATATCAATTTACATTTTAAACAATCGTATGTTTGGTATGCGGTGAAGAATTTTTAGGAGCCTATACGAAAAAATCTTTTTTAAAAAAAGAGTTTATCTGAACATAATAGCCTCCAGTTAGAAGAAACAACATAAGAACAAGAGAGGCCATCGACCCTGCCCTTTTGGCATTGATATTGCTGCTCCAAGTACTTCTCCTGTTCCCAGTAAACATAATCTGTTCATCTCTGCCTTCACAAAGTATTTCTCCTCGAACGGGACGCATACACTGCTCGGAGCATCGGCGATGATATCCAAAGTATACGCACATAGAACATCAGCCCAACCTACAGTAGTAATCCTCCCTCCTCTTATTTACGGTCTGAAATCTCGTTTTACTTATAGGGCCTCGAGCTTTTTGATATTTATGTATGATCTCTCTTTTTCATAACATTTTATGTTTTCATGTTAACTAGCCAAAACATGATGAACATGCCAAACATTGAAAGGAAGGGCTTATGTGCAAATATCAAATAAGGCATTTTTTTCATCAACAGAATAATCTTTGCATATATATACCCCTCGAAAATGATATTTGCATAAACACCCTATAAAGTCGCACTATTTGGAAATATATGTGCAAAAGAGACCCTAGAAAGAAGGAATTACCTGAGGAGTTGGGCTTCAGTTGAAATCTTGGACTTCTACCGGAGTAGGCCAAGAAGACAAGAAACACTAATGGCGTGCACCATCTTCAGCTTGTCCAAGGAGTCTCTTGACCTCTCTCTGAAAGTCTTCTTGCGTAGAACGAGGCACTGCTCCATCCAACTCATGGTCCGGTCCTTCTTCACTTGAATCGCGATTCCCAGACATTTCGGTGCCCTTCTTCCTCTGTGGTTCTCTTCCTTCTCATTTGGCTCCATCTCTGTCCTGGACATCTGTTCCAGAAACTACATCTACGGGATTTTTTTTTAAAAAAAGGTTTTGTTTGTGAACTTCGGTTCCAAGTCCTAAAATTTTGCAAAACTAACGTACGTATATGAAAATATCGTTTCTACAATTTTGCATGCATATACGTATGCAAAATTGTAGAAACGATACCTTACGTGTGCACCTTGATGACAGTCATTTCGTACTCGGGAAAGCTCTGAGAACACTTCAGACGGCCTCCAGGAACACTGATATCATTCATATGACCGGTTGCCAAATCCAGCAAGAACTCTGTAGGGTTCATAACAAGCTGTGGCACAAACCCTAATGAAGAGAAGTACTCCATTGTTCCCCTAGCCTTGCCAGTGTATATAGGGCAACCTTCGGATATCAACAACAGCTTATCAAACAAGTAGATCATGCTTCTCGACGGCTGGTGGATCGTGGTTATTATTGTTCTTCCTTCCTGTAATTCAGCGATCTCCCACTACGATGATGACAAACAGACAGACTGATGTTGAAGCAGTTGTGGTTAGTGAGTGTATTATACCCTGGCGAGGTTTTGGAGGACGCTTAGAAGCTTGTTGGCAGAGGTGGAGTCGCGGCCCGAGGCTGACTATTCGAGGAGCAAGAGCGAAGGGTCGATGAGGATCTTGTAGCCCATGGTAGTTGTTTTCCTTTTGCCCCCTGATACCCTCTTTACGAATGCTCCTCCGATTCGCGTGGGACGGCGTCTGTCATGCATGGTACTAATAGCTATATATGAATAGTCATGGGGGGACTGCGAGGGAAATATGGAAGAAAAGGAGGGAAACATGCTAAGTTTTCAAATTTGGGGTTTTTTTGCATGTATACTCCTATAAATCATTATTTATTTACATAGCCTTGCCAAAAATTTGCTATTTGCATATATGTACCCCTGTTTTTTGCAAATATTGGTTAGGCGCAAAATGATTACTATTCTATTACCTTTCGAAACGTAGCTCTTTTATGATGCATCTACTCTGCTGCACTTGTGCTGCCTTGACATGGTGCTTGAAAGCCTTAAAAATGCAGCAAAAACTAGGGTTTCCTCCACAGTTAGCTGAGGGAAGAGCACATCATCTTTGGTCACAAATCCAATCCTGTGAAAGTAATGAAAGTTATATACAAGCTAATGAATCATTTGAAAGAAAATTAATGTTTTGAAAATTTTTTTCTATGCGACATTTTAATATCTTGTTATATATTTGTAGATTACAAAACTTAACAATTCAAGTAGACCTTCATAAATTAATTGTAAAAGAGTGTAAATCAGCCAAATTAAAACAATCTCCAAGTTTGGCTTGATATCCAAAAATTGAAGATGATTTCGCTAAGATTTATAAAAAAAGATACGTACGTAATGCATTAGCAGAGAGCGCGAACCTAGACTTATGGAGAAGTCCATAATATATTAGGAGATACCGAGTGAGATTAGACTATCTTAATCACAATAAAAAATACGTTACTCTTCAAAAAATAAAAGTTTTTTGAGTTCGAGTCTCCAGAAGTAAAAGAATAAAAGGATCTTGAGCAGGGTGGTTTTGCCTCTGCCAGAGGGACCCATTAGAGTCCCTTGGCATGAAACCTTCATATTGCCTTCCATGTCCTCCATGGCCATGGACACCTTCCTCTCCCTCTCACTTTGGCATTCCATGGTGTTTCTACAGAGAGAAAAGAGATGGGCGAACAGAGAGAGATGGGAGAGAAGAAGCCAACATAGAATAGCTCAAGTAGAGGTTCCCACTGAAATCATGTATTTTGAGCTGGTTTGGTGGCTCACAAGCTTTGCGCATGTTTGTGCAAAACTATCAGTTTGTGAATTATAAAGATTTGAGGGACAACCAAAATCCTTGGCTTGGTTTTGAATTATCAAGACATGGCTTGGCAAAACACTTCTACAAACCTTTTGATCAACGACTGTGACTTAGAACAAACGTGAAAATACGAAGAAGTCGAGTGGGTATTTGAAAAAAATTGATAAATAAAAATTAAATTATTGATTATATAACTTTTAATTGCCATATTTTTTAGATACCTTTTGTTAGTGATCAAAATGAAAAGTTCATAGCCAAGGTGCAAAGAGAGTAATTAGAGAACTCATTAAAGTCACAAAATTTTCATGAATAATTTACTTCGTCAGATAATTATGAAAACAGCAACGTTGCCAAACAAACCAACCTAATTCACGATACTGCTTTTTGAAAATTCACAGGATTTTAACTCTCTAGCCTCTGATTGCCAGTCTCAGTGAAGCGCATTCATCAGCCAATTAGCAAGGTAAATAATGTAAAATTTTTCCACAATTTCAGCAGTAGACCTGTTCAGGCTTCCAAATAGTTTCAACAAAATTTTTCCACAATTTCACTAAATCATTTACACTCCATTGCAGTCTCCAGGAACAAAAAAAACGCAGAAAAAGCGTCATGTCAGAGAACAAATGGAATGCAGTCCCCAATTAACCAGATACAAAATCTGTAACAACACATCCTCTTGCTAACAAAATTTCTTTACATAAAGGCAGTGGTAACAAACGGAGAGCCCTGCCGAAATGCTCACTTCCCAAATTTTTCTATGACCTCAACTTGGCATGGAGAGAAAAATGGAAATGAGAAAACAGCAAACCTTTTCCATCACCCACAGCAATTTGAAGGCTAGAAAAGGTGAGGAATGATACAGGAATGAGCAACAGCAGACAATGGCTAGGAACCAACACAGACCTCCTCACTAACTTAGAAATAGTTAATATCAGTCAGAGGTGAGGCTATTTCTCCGTTTTCAATCTTGATTCCCTTAACCTCTTAAATTACAGTACCCTGAACTGTGTCACCACTAACATGGACATCATTCAGACATTCAGTCACGTTTTAGGCCACCTAGTCACAGCATATATGTGATATCTTCTGAGGTCAGCATACGGTGCATGTAGGTACCAGTTTTCTCAATAGTTATTGGACCAATCGACCTGTGCACATTGTGGCTGTTGATAGATACCTGGAGGAGAACCAACTACTTCAACAGAACCAGCTTCAGGCTGAGACTGGGGAATGAGTGGATGAACTGCAGCTGCTGCAACAGTTTGGGTAGGATGGTGGCAGATGCCAGTGAAGGCACCTGGGCCAGCTTGGGAGGGTGCAAAGGACATGTGTTGGCCCTGTGGATGCAGGGTGTAGAACGAGCTGCCCTGAACTGCAGGAATATCTCGCCCTGGTGTGGGAAACCAAACACCAGAACCTTCACTCTGCTTGAAAGCAGCAACTGAGGTAAGACTCTCAAAAGGTTAATCATCGACTTGTTTTTGAGTATAAACCAAGATCTAAAATATCAGCATTACCAAATATGTAAAAGAGAACCTGATCTAATTTTGAAAACAGAAATATAAACCTTGAGATAGTCTTCTGCATATAATTGTATGAGACCAAATGATGCAGTGAACTAATCTGAAATTAATGTGCTGCTGTTCATAAAGAAGATGCCCTGAAGCAAGTTTGGAAATATGTTAATATATCTTTCACAAGCCCCAAGGTGATACTCAACATTAATCCACCCCAGCTGAGGCCACTCCAACCAAATGGATCAAGATGATGCCACCATGGTGCCCCTTCCCAACATCAAGTGATAAGGACAAACATCTTCTAGTTGTCCATTGGATGGCTATCAATCAAAACACAACTAGACCACACAGATAGCATATTTTAAAAAAGCAGATAACGCTAAAGTTGCTCAAATTCTTGTCAAAAGGTTTCGAACCAAAGTCATTCCAAAATCACAGGTAAAACAACAAAAGCAGTGTATATTCACAAGTTGCCAAAATGCAACTATTTTAAAATAGATATCCTTCAGTTATCCAGGCAAGACACCAAGGAAAACATAACATCAAATATGAAAGCAATACCAATGGCAGTTTGCTTTAGACAGTTTGCTTTAGATTTAGGTCATCCACACATGTTTCCAATTTAAGTAGTGCTTTATTAAAATCTAAAGGATTATAGACAGTCTACCAAATCACAAAAAGAAACAGGAGATCCTCCATTAAGCAATAATATGCTAATACCTTTGCCACAAACAGCATCAACTAAAATAAATGTCAGAAGGGAACCAATTACCTGCTGTCCGGTCAAATAGACTGTGTTTTCCTTGAACTGAGATGCAGTGAGATCATCATTGGCAGTTGAGTTACCACTACTCCCTGTTGGATTAGGACTAAAACCAACTGGCAATGAGTTGTGCACCCCACATCCAATTGGCATTCCAACACGGGTAGTATTGCCCACATTATTTCCTGACTTGAATTGAGGCATAGAAAGCTTGATAGGAGTGGCAGAAGCTGCAGCTGCTGGAGCGTTAAGTATGCCACCTGTTGAAGGTTGCTGCTGAGGAAATGTGGTGTTGCTCAAAAGAGGGTGAATAGTAGTAGGTGGAACAAAATAGGGTGAAAAATACTGATTGTATGGGATGTAGTTAGGGGGATAATGTGATATATGTACACCAGTGGCCTGCCGAAACACAGGAACTAGCTGTTGGGTAACTGGCATGGAACTATGCATCAATCCAGCAGCTTGTGTAGTGATTGGAGTTGGACCCATTGAAGATAAAACCAAAGAGTTCCCACCCTGAAAAAGGAAAAACATCAACAACCTCATCAACTTCTGAAAGTGCAAACAATATGAACAGAAAATTTCATCTAGATAACATGCATAATGCAGTAAGGATAACCAAACTGATTCGCAGTTAGAAAAGGAAAAGGTACCCTCTTAACAATATGAAATTTATTATTGTCCATCAATGCAGTTGAAGATTAGAAGCTGATTTTTACAAAAAATGACAAAACAAGTTGGAAGTCATTGCAATTTGCAAATAAACTTCAGAAGAGAGCTTAATATAACAAGAGAATTATGGCAGGACACTAGGAAGCAGGAGAGAATACCTAAAACAGAGAAAAAAAAAAAAACATGTAGCTACTGAAGACCTGTATGCAGAAGATCAAGAATCAAAGAATGCTTGGTAGTCAAACCTCTTGAGGAGACTCTGCAGCCTGAGCAGGTAAGACTGCAAGGTTCCCAGTGTACTTAGTAGCAGCACCAGGTGTGAGGAACGGTAAGAAGCGACCGTCACCCTCAATAGGAGGTCGATAGAATTGAGTGTAATAGTTCGCAGAAGGATCAAAAGGTTGATGGACCTATATGACATCAAAATGAAAAATACAAAAAGCAAAAGGATGTAAAAACATTGCAAAGAGGAAAACCAATACTACTATACAATAAAGAGTGACAAAACAAATAATTAAAGGAAAAAAATAATGCCATCCATCCTCAACCAATTTTGCTTGTCAAATAGGACATGGTGGGTATATTGAAGGTTGACAAGGATTTGAACTGTTCCATCATGACAATGTGAGAGTTAGTTGTTCAACCAGAGCTTGAGGGCAATCCACAACAAGGAACAGATCAAAAGTTGCCTTCGCGATGACAGGCCAAGTGAATCCATTTATCCAGACTCCAGAGAAAACCAAACAGCTAAACAAACAGACACAAACTGAAAGATAATGCATGGCTTACGAAAGTGGTTCTTTGTCAGCATAGGGCAGATATTCAGAGCAAGTCAAAAGTAACTCAATTTAAGAAAGTAAAAGCAATGATATTTCTCCATCAAGTGAAGAAAAATACAAAGAATACGGATATTGTTATAATCAATTTAGCCACATTGTGTTTTATCTGGATAAATTCCCATCAAAACTAACAGATGAAGACAGAAGTTAGATACTTGGACATAACTGAATAGCTTATGAACGCAAATTGACCATCAAGACAGCATGAAGCTAACCAATTTTAAATGGAAAAAGTAAATGAATAATCAGTTGCCCAATAGACTTACAATGAAGCTAGGGAGGTGTGCATTCTTGCATGGTTGATTTTCGGTGCCTTCAAAGGCAGAAACTTGGCTGCTAAGCACTTGTGGTGCTAAACCAAGTGTTGGATTGGTTGGTGTTGTATGAACAACAGATTGTGGAGGGCCATCTTGAGCCAAAGATGAGTCTGACTTCACCTGATCAAAATCTTGCACTGCAGAGACTCCAGAGGAGACATCAGCTTCCTTCGAGGACAAATTTTCTGATTGTGTAGGAGACTGAGAATTATCAGGATAGGCTGTTTCTGGCCGAGTTGGAGATGTAACTTGAAAACTGCATTTCATTTCAAAAGAAACCAAATAAGCTCCCAAAGACCTCCACTGAAGAAAGCATGGTACACCAACAAGGACAAAACAAAAAAAAGGATAGTACATTTTTTAATAAGTTACCTATAGAGATAATTGGAAAGCACCTTCTGAACACTTTATTTAGAGAGGAGTTATAAGCCGCCATATAAACCTCAAATTAGTAATGACAGAATAAAACTAAATGACTTCTGGAAATAAAACCTTCAATTTGCCTTATTTACTAATAACTCTGGACTCAACTAATTTACATATGATATAACCCTTTCAAAATTGTTTAAAAAAATAACCATTGGCTTGACCCTGCCACCCTCAGTTGCAGTTGATGCATCCCCAACCATGGTTATACAAACCAACGATAGGGAAAACTACAGAAATATACTTAAAGAAGCAGATATCATGGCATCTAATTATGAAATAAGTGATATTTTCAGTCTTAAATTACCACACTAATGATTCCAGCATTACATATAATAGAGCTTGAAATGAATTAAAATAAATTGTTAATTTTCCTCCAGCCTAATGTATAGCTATGGCTATTTTCCAGAAATATTCATTAAAGAGTTAGCCAAGGGTACTATTTGTTAATAAGTTTGAAACTCAAGAAGCAATGTCTAAATATGTTGAAAACAGGGCGCTATATGTAAATATGGCAAATTTCATAGGATATTTGGAATAGACCCTCAAATAAATCTACCTTAGGAGGTTCTCCATTAATAGGCACTTCAGTTAACAAATGAAGGTCCTGTAAACAGCATTGACACATCAAAGTGGCATAACAACCTCAGAAAACCTAGCAGAATACATTGACATTAGCAATCTGAGAATCCAAACAAATCAAAATGAAGATGTTTAGTACTTTTTTCTTCTAAATGGTGAAAACTGCCATAATTGCACAACAGAGGAACTGAAAAAGAATGAACTTAATGCAGAGTAGAAGAACAAATATATGACCACAGCAAGAAAAAGAAGATGATAAACACAAACATCAGAACAAACTTGCAGTGCATTAAGAAAGAAACTGAAATGATGGGGAAAAAAATCTAACCTTGAAGGAGGGTCCTCAACATTTTCTTCAATATTCTGAGATGACTCAGAAATTGGAGTAGAGATCCAATTACTATCAGAGCCATTCAAGAGACTTGTAGCCAGTCCAAAATTTGCATAAAAGCTACCAAAACTCAGGCCAGATCTTTCAGACTCTGGGACTTGAAGATGGCTTGGAATAATCACGTTCTTACTTTTTAAGAAAGGCAGCTCGTCAAACTTATTTTGCAGCTTTGAAGCATCAACACACGAGGATATAGAACCTGATGCAGAAAGCAAATGATTGGCTGCTTCAACAGTGTTAGATGTTGCATTTGAAGAAGCTGACATCCCAGAGGTTTTTACAAGATTTGCAGTACTTGATTTAGGTTTCCACTGCTTGTTTGGAACAATCACTAGCAAGAAAAAATGCATTACCAACATCTTTTTAAGAAGTTCAAGTTTCAGCAAAATATACAGAAGAATGCATTAAAAAGTGATCCATTTGACAAAAGCAGTTTTTCCCAAAAAGGTAGGTGAATACAGGAAAAAAAACATAATTTCCATCTGACAAGCAATTTTCCTAAAAGGTAGTTGTTGCAAAAAATGTAAAAAATAACAAAATGATAAGAATCAAAAAATTCAAATTGAAAATAAAAAAATTCATTTTTAGTGTTTTTAAAATGGTGCATGTTGGCACTAAGGCTGTTGTCTACAGTTGTTTAAGATCGAGTTGTGTTTTAGTTCAGCATCTAAAAAAAGACCATGGAGATAGATATTTGTGATCTCTGAATATTGTGACAGGGAGCAAAACTTGGTATACAATAAGACATTCTCACATACAAAAAGTTATAATTACCTCAGCACCATAATTTTCCCTTACGTACATGTATTTGATCTCAATATCATGGTCAATCCAGAACGACAACAATATAAAAGAAGTTTCAGACATATAGATAAAAACTCCATAAGACAGCTACAACCAAATGCTCTCTGTCTTCTTTTTTATCAGAAGCTATCTTCCAGTGCTAATGACAGTGTTCATTTCAATTCCCTACTCTTTTCTGAATGTGGTTGACAAGTATGGCTCTTCACAATGTCTTGATCTCTGAGGCTTATAATCAAATGACCATCTCTGTCCGTTAGAATCTGATCCCGAGTATTGCACATCTATTTTCATAACCTACTTTACATCATATGCAAAGCAGTATATAGATGAATAATATACATTAACCTCTAGACAGTCATGAGCTCCAAATCCAAGCAATGCATTCAAACATGCTGCTAGAAATATGTTGCAATGGCTTCCCAAAAATAAATCAAGCATGCTTTGAGATAGACCATCAGGATGAATAAAAAGTTAAAAAAATTATATATCAAGAGTAGATATAAGTTTTATGCAATTAGTTTACTGATTCATAGGTTTTCCACTCCACCAATCCAATAGCCCCTACACAAGAACACACTTATCTACAGAAACATCTAAGGTAAATAGATATAGTACCTCTCTGAGTAACATTTAGCTGCTGTGATCTGCTGCTGTAGTTGGATGACGGCCTGCTGCCAGCAGAACTATTGATGGAAGTTGATGATGTGTCTTCAGGAGTATCCAGTAACTTATTCACCTCAAAGCTAGGAGATTTTTGTGACTTTCCATGTGCATGATAATTGCTTGGTTCTGAAGATTCTTCTATCCTAGCGGATGATAACTGAGAACCAACATCATCATGAGACAGAACTTTGTTGATGGTTTTTTCACTAACATACTGACTTCCTACTTCATGTTTGATGGAACCAACCACACCTGGTTCACAAGCATCAACACTTAGCATTAGCATAGGGACAAAAGGACACATGGACTCCTGACACAAATCATGCTATCATGAATGATTGGAGATGGCCAGAACCTGGATAAGACTGTCCAGATGGATTATTGGCTTTAGTATCAGTTGAGGCCCTTGTATTATTAGATTCTGTAGCAGAATTTTCTTCAGGTTTTATTGTACAACTCACACCAGGCACTTGAGAAATGGATCCTTGATTTGAAGTTGAGTTTTCCACATTGAATGGACCATTGGCAAAGGCACCTAGAGAACTGAGAAGTACATAGCATGTGAATTACAC
The DNA here is from genome assembly GCA_005019695.1 of Trichopus zeylanicus subsp. travancoricus. Lineage (NCBI taxonomy): Eukaryota > Viridiplantae > Streptophyta > Magnoliopsida > Dioscoreales > Dioscoreaceae > Trichopus > Trichopus zeylanicus. The sequence continues at coordinate 621,876 of RXID01014367.1, forward strand.
AACTAAACATGCAAACTGGGTGTCACTTCTTCAGCATTAATTGGGAAATCTGAGCATAGCAGGAGGTATACAAATATGGCAATTCCATTTAAGTATTTTTCATCATAAAAATACCAATGGACAGAAAGTTCAATGAAAAAGAATAAGGTAACCAACCATTAAGAAAACCAAGGGATATACAAATGATAGGACAGCCCATTATACTCTAAATATTAAAATAAAAATGAAAAAAAAAAACCATAGAAGCCACATAGAAAGTTATCTTCTGCAATCCTTGATCATCTTTCACCCATATATTGTACTTGAAGTAGCAAGAATCCTTTTGTAGATAAAATTCATTTTTAGGCTAGCGCAAACCATTGTAAGATATCTAGAAGTCATTACAACTAATGCAGAAGCAGGATGCTGTCCTCTGAGACAGGACCAAATTACATTTTTAACCTTACAATGCAAATGAATAGTCAAACAACAATTACCATAAGGAGCTTCCATATCTAATAGTAACTAACAAGAATGATAAAATTTTGAGTGATTGGGCAAAACAAATTTGGAATGCGAAGAAACCTGGGATTAAAATTTTCTTAGTTGGTTTAGTTTGATGGGCATGCATACATGCACATATGCCAGTCTGCAGGTGAGTGACAATAGATAGATACTAAGAAGATTGTCACTAAATACAGTTGAAAAGAAAATAAAAAATTCTACCTTGATAAAGATATAGCAAAGCTGTGAGCTACAGGAATAACAAAAGACAAATACCATTGTGCAAGAATTGCGGAGTTAATTTCAGCATTGTGCACAATGGGTGAAGGAGTAGATGCATTGCCTTCTTCTGTGCCTTCGCTTACACCAATGTCTTTTCCAGCACCAACAATCTTTTCACTGCCAGCATCTACAGAAAGTAGTGCAAAATGTATGCATCATGATCAAAAAAGTTGAACTGATATGAATATGGACAAGCCTTCCAGCAGGACAATCTTTGTGTTATAGAAAAGTTAGTACAAAAGTTGCATAAAAGTACATGAAATTGCAGACAAATATATCACTCAACAATGGTGATGCAGCAATGCAATAAAATGAAGCTCAGATGAATACCGAGTCCAATATTCTGAAACTACATCTGAAATTCTAATGCAAAGAATTCAGATTTCCATCTTTCATTTTACAAATAAAACAGATATACCATAAGAATAAAATTGATGAAGTTCAAGTTCCAAATCAACAACAACAGGGAGCATTGCTAATGTAAATACAATGGATAAAGTAATATATGCTTTGCTCAAATCAGTTTTTTCCTAAAATAATTTATTTCAGCCACTGACACTAATCAATAAAGCCAACATTCACCTGACATTGACAAATATGGAATAAAAAATCCGCATAAGACTAGAATATAATTAGTGAATCTACAAATCCACAGACATATTTATGTTGTGGAAGAAAATGCAATAAACAGATTTAAATAGAGAATCTAATTGACTAAAGTTAACAGCTCTATCAGCTCAACTACATAGAAGGACATGACCCTAGAGCAGGTCAGGTCTGAGACTGATCTTATTTAAAGAAATGACTAGGACCAGCACTGAACAGTTCAAGATCTATGTTCTATTGGGATCAAGGGTACTTATAAAGCTTCTTCCCTAAGCCATGATCCAGGCTACATCCATTTCAAGCCCACCCAAAGTCCATTCATGAGGCTCCTGACAAGAAAATATTAGGGGATAACATTTCTTCCACAAACACAAAATCTGCTTTGCCAAGTTGCATGCATGATTCCCAGTTCCGGTTTAGTAAAACTTACCAAAATGCCAAGACCAACATATAATAGATTTTCCTTCACACACAAAATTAAAATGCATAATTACTACTTGATTGGAAGCAAACAAAAGGTAACAAGGTTTTAAAACCAATTACATGTACTTCACCACAGACCAAATGAGGCGGTTCAAGATATAGCATATGCATAATCAGCAAGCTGAAATTTCAGATGCACAATTAGCATCTCGGAACAACATATTAACTAGACCTGAGATTCAATCAGAGATCCACACAGAAAAAGGAGGCACATACCATTTGCTACATGGTGAGAAGAATAGTTCCCTCTGTTGCTCCTGCCTCCCCTACCTTGTATCCCTGGTCTCCACCTAGAATCTGTAGACTCTTTGTTGTTCTGTCAAATGTAAAACTCTTAATTAGTTACAAAAACAGTGAGAACAACATATAGTTGAGCTAAAATCTGATCCACGGCCACATAGAACTTAGCCTCATGGATCATAAGTTGAAGGTTATTAGCTAATAAGCAAAAACTAGAATAGTTTGAAAGACTAATGGACTTGTGAAGTTTCAACACTGATACAGTTAGTTAAAAAATACAATAATCAGCAATAAAAAAGAAAGCTCCAATTCTTAATATCCTGAAAATTAGTTGTTTAAAGAAATTAATTTCATTATATTAGAATGGTTAGATGTCCACGCAGAAAGACTAGAGAGATTATTCCAAGCCATCTGCTTCCAACCATCAACAGGATTGGGATGCTCAGGATCTTGTGCATGGATAGATGATATATGCCTTCATGACTCATGTTTCTGATTCTATATATGGGCATACAGACAAAAGAAGCTGCTAACCTGGCTGCATAAGCTGATTCCAAATGCTGGTTTATCACGGTATGCTCATCAGCAAGAGCATGAGCACTTTCCTATTACCCTCACTATCATAGACATTCATTATCATTGGGTCTGTTAAGGTGGAATCCACTAGCCAGTCACACATGGCTATCAACACCTCATCCTTTCTACGTTGTTCGCACAGTAGCCCATTATCCTGACTAAGCATTATATGTCATTGAATCACTGGCTTTCTATTAATTTTATAGGTGTACACATGGTATTTTCTCCATTGGAGATCCATCTCAATACACATGGCCACAAAGTAATTTTCTGTTAACAGAATACTTCATTAACATCCACTTTATCATGAAAGATAGTTGTTGACTGCATTAACTTTACAAGGTATACATAGGACTACATGAACTCTTGTGGCCCTACTTAGAAATCTATCTCACTCATGTTCTTCTGTTGAATACCCATCAGACAAACTCTTTAAGCTCATGCGAGTTCTAAAAATAAAGAAAAGAAATGGAATGAAAATGAGAAAAAAGAATTAAAAGACAGCAAAGGAATCATCCTTATGATTAAATTTGGTAGTCGGAATTTTAAACTATGGATGAGTGGGGAGTGAATAAGGTGATCATCAGGTGATCGCCACCTCGTTCCAAACAGGACCTTGAAAATTAACTGAAATTATGCTTCTCAACATGTCCTCATATTCATCTTTTGCGTGCTTCCCTGACAAGCACCCAACACATATCAAAATCCAACAACAGTCTCACAATTTGTGCAAAACAAGACATATCACATCATTGTCAAATTCAGCACTTGTGGGCTAAAAAACAAATATGCATGTTTTCTTCATCATAAACATCAAAGAGCATATTTGCAAATAATTCTTCAAGTTAACTTATGCAACAATCATTAGGTGAAAAGGAAGGGACTGGTTGACTACCAAAATGCATCACATTGTATGACAAATGATTCTGTGACAGGAAAACAGAACATAATGAGAATAAACTGTATACATTCAAATAATATTTGCTCACTTCTCAACATAAATAAAGTATTATGAAGGAACCACAACGATCTTCCACTTAAACAGGGAGAAGAAACAATGAAAATAGCTATAACAGAAAAAAAACAACTCACCTCCTTTTTCTTGTCTCGCTTCCTCTTGACCTCATGAAAGGTATCTGAAAGAGCACCCACATAACACAACCTTAGTATATTTTTTGGAAGGAATATCATACAAGTGAGATACATGGATATACATATGCAGGATACAATTCTGCAAACCAATTAAATATCTTATGATGACACAACTATTATGTAAACTAACGTGCAGAAGTAAAAAAATATGAGATCAAACGAAGAGAGGTTGTACTTAACATGCAAGAAGGATACTTTCCATTGCAACTAAGAGCTAAGGTCTAAGACTGAGTACTGATGTGTTCAGTCCAAATACAACACAAACACACTAATGGGGTACAAATTCTCCCAGCATGCACAGTTAAATACCAACAAAAAAACACTCATCCACATGCTTCAGACAGTGTACAACTTGACAAATGAACCAATAATAGCAGTTTCCTAATCACCAGCTTTCCCACAAGTCGAATGAGAGATACATTTGACTGCAGATTATATCGAACAGGTCCGCCCTTTGCACTGATAATGTTGTGCTAACTAGGGAACACACTTAACAGAACCAACAAACAAATTCAATAAAACAAAGCCAATAAAAGACGTCATAAACCAAAACTCGCATTTTTCACACACACACACACAAGAACTTCCTTTGATCCGATAATGAATTAACCACGCAGAAATTCACAATCACGTCTGCCCAGAAAATCTAAAAGCACCAAAAGTAGCAATCATAACCCCCAAATGACCCGAATCATCTGCCCCCGTTCCAGCCTCCAAACAGCAAATAAAATAGAAACAACACCACCAGACACCAAATAAGCCACAGATCGGAGGAAAACAGTAACGAGAGGAGGGCAGAGGACCTTGGAGGAGGAGGCGCTCAGCGGCCTCGTTGGGATCCATGGCGCACTCCTTGAGCAATGCGTAGACCTCCTCATCGCTATGGTTGCCGGCGACATCCTTGAGCTGCTGGATCGTCTTCGTCAGGCTCCCAGGGATCGAAACCCTAGCGCTCATATTCGACGCGATTCGAAGGGGGAGACCCAGGGAGCGAGGGAGAAGGAAGAAAAGGGTTTACTAGAGGGGCTTTTTGCAAATTTATATATTTGAAAAAAGATCGATTGCATATGTCTCCTGAAACCTTAATAAATTATATTTTTTTCGAAATTTAAGAAAAAAAATATGCTTTTAGGTTGTTAAATATATTATAAAAATATTCTAAAATGTATATTTATTATTAAAATTAAGAATATTTTTTACGCTATTTTGGATGAAATAAAAAATGAGAATACCCCTTATTTATTATTAGAGGATGAAGTTTTTTTAAAATCCATAATTTTGTATAAAATTATTTATAATTATGATGATTTGATAAAATTTTTTATAATTTTATTTTTTTAGAAAATATGTGTCCCAAATCCGGTTCAATCTTAAATCTAATCCAAAATAACCCCCAATTTTACAATCTTTTATCAATAATTACAAATGACAATAAAAGTACTCTGTCTTTAGAGACTCAATTTTGCTTATTAATTTTAATATTGAAGTATCCTCAAATTAGTTACAGTTTATTTTTTGTGATAAAATTTGAAAGAATATGTGTAAATTTATTTTTTTTATTTAGATGATAAGAATAATAAAAGAACATGGGAATTTTTATTTTATTTTTTGAATTGCAACTTAATAGAAAATTATTGTGTAAACTCGGAGGTCAATTTGGACTAGATCTAGGACTAATTTAAATCAAATTTATGACCCATATTTTTAAAAAACTTAAAATTATAAAAAAACTCATTATGAATTATTGTAATTATAAATAACTCTACGAAAATTTATGTTTTTTCAAAAAATTCCTTCATCTATAAAAAAGATAGGGATATTTTCATCTTTTTACTTATCTCAAACAACAATAAACAAAATATTTTCTAAATATTTTTAATTTTAATGATAAATATATACATGAGAATGTTTTTTAACATATCTAATAACTTAAAAAGAAATATATAATTTTAAATTTTTAAAAAAATATAATTTAGTAAAATTTCAGAGAATTATATGTAATTAATCCATTGGAAAATTGGAAAAGGCTATTTCCATAGAGGAGGGAGAGACTGACCTTTTCGGCCTCGCAACGGCCCGGCCCAGCCTGGATTGGGAATCAAGGAGGCAGGGCAGTTGCATGTTGCCTTTGCCTTGTGCAGAAACCAAGTCTCGTATCGATTGTTGGGTTAACTTCTTACATGTCAACCAACCACAAAACAAACAGTAGTACAAAGTCACACCAAGCATTGGCTCAATCTTTTGTCATAACCACCTTTCCTTCCGGAGTTAATTATGAATTCGAATTGTAGAACACCATTTAGGGTAGAAAACGGATAATTATCCAATCCTGGATGATCCAGGACACAATAGAACATGCTGTGTTGCAGGGAATCGAGATTGTGTTGGGCTCCTCACTAAAAAGAGGAGAGGAAAAAAGAAAATTACCCATCCGAAAGGAAATTCTAGTTTTGAGGAAGATTAATTATCTTCAGAAAAGATTTAGGGCTTGTTTTCTAATGGATCATGTTTCCTGCTCACTAGCAAACGCAGTCTTAAAGGGCTATTTGCATTGTCAAGCAAGCTGGGGACACGTGAGCACCATGTTAACCCCAGTCTACGTCACCCAAATAGCATCAATCCCTTCCATCAAAATCTGCACATGGAAAACCTTTGTCAAGATCAGCAAAGCAAATTCTTTGAAAAACGGAGACATTAAACAACATTTTAACATTCATTTAATGAAACAGAGTGCTCAATATATACTAAATTTGAAGTTATCGCTCAATCTCATGGACTACAAACCACTCGATCCATGTGAACTGTACTCTCTTTGGACAACACGGGTTGCACCTGCCAAATCAACTTCTGTCAACACATAGCATCAAACAATTTGCAGAGATTAATCAACAGCTGCAAAAAAACATAGTTTCAACAGTCTCACCAATTTATCATTTACATAATAATGCATCTTACCAGGATTAATAAAAAATACAAAAGAGAAACAAGAGATTTTTTTATGTTATGTTAGAAGAATGACATTGTCCTATCAGAGAACAAATGGAATACATTGTCCCCCTTAAACCAGATACAAAGCTTGTAAAGACAACACACATCCTCTTGCTATCAAAATTTACTTTACATAATAAAAACAGTGGTCAAATGGAGCCCCACCAAAATTCTCATTTCCCAAATTTTTCTATGAACTCAACTTGGCCTGGAGAGACAAGTAAATGTAAAAACAACAAATCTTTCCATTCAACCAAAGCAACTGAAAGGCTGTGGAGGGGACAAGGAAAGATACAAGAATAGAACAATGGCAGGCAATGGCAAGGAACCTACAGAGATCTCCTCACTTGCTAACTTAGGAATAGTTAATATCAGTAGAGATGAGGCTTTTTCATTTTTTTTGTCTTGATCTCTCAACCTGGAGAAATATGAAACCACAACTGTTCCTCACCAACGTCGACATCTTTAAAACACGAAGCCTCTTTTTAGACCACCTAGTCGCAGAATATCTGATATCGTCTGCGGTCAGTGTATGATGCATCTGTAGCTACTGGTTTTTTCAATAGTTATTAGCCCAACTGATCGGCCCACGTTGTGGCTGCTGATAGACACTTGGAGGAGGGCCAACTACTTCAATAGAGCCAGCTGCCGGCTGAGACTGTGGGAGCAGCGGGTGAACTGCAGCCGCTGTGACATTCTGGGTGGGATGGTGGTAGATTCCTGTGAAGGCACCAGGGCCAGGTTGGGGGGTTGCAAAGGAAATATGTTGGCCCTGGGGAGGCAGCATGTAGAAGGAGCTGGCCTGCACAGTAGGAATATCACGCCCTGGTGTCGGAATCCAGACAGCCGAACCTTCGCTCTGCTTGACAACAGCAATACAGTAGTGTGTGTTAGTTGAACCCTCAAAATCGTTAACCATCAATGTTTTGAGTCTTCAATATGAACCAAGATCTAAAACCTATAACCTTTGTATGTGCATTTACATGAGCATACTTGTGGAATAAAGCACTTAAGCCTAACCAGAGGGTGAAAATTCATTTCAAGAAATGGACAACAGAATAAGAATCACCAGAGAGAAATCCAAATACAAAAACATATGCCACATATGTTAGCAGCTCCTAGAGTCCCTTATTGAACAAATCCAACTACCTCAATGCTAGTCAGCCCCTACTGAAGCCACTCCAGCCATATGACCAAAATGTTTACCATGGTACTGCTTCCCAACAGGACAATAAAGGATCTTTCAAGTTGTCCATGTGACAAACCCTCACCCTCATCAAACCACATCTAGGCAGCATGTGGACATTGTATAGGACAGTCGCATACCCCATTAAAAAAAAGAAATGATGTTTGATCAAATTCTAATCAAAAGGTTTCAAATTAATTGCAAGTTTTGTTTTTGGCATTTCTTCTACGATAATGGCACATGCCATAATCACATGAAGACCAGGAATAGCACTTCACACCATGACAATGTATGGCAAATATGTGAAAACAAAGATCTGACTCTCCAGGCCCATAAACTGGGAGCGTTTGGTTCATTGTTAAACCTGGCTTAACCAGGCTAAGCCAAGCATGGGGTTAACCAGGCAAACCAGTGCAAGACCAGAATTAAACTGACTTGATTATGTTAAACCCATGCTTTGTTTAGCTTGATTGGCTCAGGCTTAAATGACCAAACAACAGTACAAAGGCAAATATAACACCAAACAAGGTAGCAATACCTATGGCAGTTATTTTTAGATTTATGTTATCCACACCCCTTTACCTATTGCAAGATTTCTTTGTTAAAATCTACAAGCTTTACAAACAGTTCAACAAATAAAAAAAGCAGCAGAAAATCATCCAATAAGCAATAGTAAGATAACACTTTTGCTACAAACAATATAAACTATAATTAATTTAGAAGGGAATCAAGTACCTGCTGCCCAGACAAATAGACTGTGTTTTCCTTGAATTGAGATGCAGTAAGATCATCATTGGTAGTTGAATTACCACTAGTCCCAGTTGGATTGGGATTAAAACCAGCTGGAGTTGAGTTGTATGCCCCAAACCCAGTAGGCATTCCACCATGGGTGGCATTGCCAACATTAGCTCCTGGTTTAAATTGAGGAATTGTAAATTTGACAGTGGTGGCAGAAGCTGCAGCTGCTGGAGCTGTGAGTATGCCACCTGTTGGAGGTTGCTGCGGAAATGTGGTGTTGCTCAAAAGAGGGTGAATGGTAGTTGGTGGAATGAAAAGGGGTGAAAAATACGGATTATACGGAACGTAGTTAGGATGATAATGTGATATATGTACACCAGCAGCCTGCCGAAACACAGGAACTACTTGTTGAGTAACTGGGAGGGAACTATGCATCAATCCAGCAGCTTGAGTAGTAATTGGTGTGGGCCCGGTTGAAGACATAACCAAGGAGTTCCCACTCTGGAACAAAAATAATATATACACATATAAGCATCACTAACCTAATCAGGTATCATATGTGCAAACAATATGATCTGATATTTTCATCTAAAGAACAGGCATGATGCATACATGTGGTAAGGATTAGACACAGCTATACGTTGTTGACAGTCAAAAAAGGGCAAAGGACCTTATTAAAAAGAAATAAAGATCTATTAGTTTCAGCTTCAATCAAAGGTCAGCACTAGTATTTCAGTACGGTTCAAAATGACAGAGTTGAATGTCACTACACGAACATTTCAGCAAAAAGATATAGCATAACAATAATCACCAGGGATTTAAAGCAAGATACCAGGAGGCAGAAGGCTATCAAAAACAATATAAAGAATAAGCAGAATTTCAAGAACTTTATCTAGAAACAGAGAACTGTAGAATACTTGATAAATCATAATCAAACCTCTTGCGGAGACTGCCCAGCCTGAGTAGGTAATGTAGCAAGGTTCCCAGTGTACTTAGCAGCAGCAGCGGGTGCAAAAAAGGGTGAGAAGCGACCATCGCCCTCAATAGGAGGTCGATATAATTGAGTGTAATAACTTGAGGATGGATCCAAAGACTGATGGACCTAATGGAAATTAGAAACAACATCAAATAACCCCATCTAGAAAGCAACTAGGAATGAAGGCATGTTGCAATTAAACAATGCAGAACACATTATCATATATGGACAACAACAAATCTACTGTTAGACAATTCAGGTTGAAGGTAATATGTATAAGACGCCATGGTAAATGTCACACGACCGAATTTCTACCCTGAAATTTTGCCCGTGATGGCGCCAAGGTTTGCCCACCTTAGCCCGCCAAACTTGCACAAGCAAACAAGAGTATAAAGGAGAAGAAAAGTACAACAATCTTGCCAACCTTTTATTACTCACATAAAAGGAATACAACTCTTAATGCGGAGTGACACTATAAGTCTCTCTACCTGTGTGTGTCCCCAACTCAATAGACCCCCTAATCTATTTATAGTACACATATTTGGCTGTGAGTAACTCCTGAAGATCATGAAGAACATATTCCACAATATTCTTCCTGCAGTTCAACTGCTGAAGGCCATGGAGAACATGCTCCACAATGTTCTCCTGGCAATTAATTGACTCTCTGAGCTGCTGCCACCTATCCCACGAGCCCTCAATTGCCTCTTTGTTGGCCACGTGTCCCTTGACAGTTGCAGCTCTGGTTCTCCAGCCTGCAGCCACGTGTCTTCAGCCTGCGGCGCCAAGTGTCCAGGCTATTCATATACTCCTGCAGCTCACTTTAGCCAACCTGTTCCGCTGCTCACTCTGCAGGGCTGTTTGGGTTGTTCGAGTCTCCATCTGAACATGTCGTGACTCCGTCACTTACTGCTATGTGTGCTGCCTGCGCACACATGTTGGAGGCAGTCTGTCGCCTCGCATAATCATGCGCTCTCTCGCATGATCATACGCTCCCTCGCATGATACTCCTAGTAGTGACACCGACCACCACAGCTGGTTGTTTACTCGTATGTGTGCTGCCCGTGCACATATACGTTGGAGGTACTCCATTGCCTTCGAGATCATGAGGTCCGTTATATGATCTTGTTGTGGTGACACCTACCACTCACAACGGGTGTGACAGTAAACTCATATACCACACATTCTGCTTTATGACTAAAACTGAAAAACAAATCCAGAAGCCACTTACAATGGAGTAGTGACAAAATTGCATTAATGTGTACCTGAAGAGAATCGTGACACCACACATGCATTGCAAAGTAAAATCTATAACCACCACCGTACAATAAATAGTGGAAAATCAAATAATAAAAGGAGACAATCATGCAATCCATCCGCACCCAAATGTTGCTTGTGAATGAGTAAAGCAGGTTATTCTTAAAGGTTGAGAAGGACTATATCTATTTTTTCCGCAACAATACAAGTCTTCATTGTTCCTGAAAGCTTAAGGGTAACCCACAAAAAAGAATAAATCACTAGTTGTGATCATAATGAATGGACCAAAGGACTCATTTTTCCAGTGAAAGTCAATGAGTAAACAAGCAGAATCAAATTAGACACAACAAAAAAGTAAATCTTCCAATTAAAAAAAAGTAACACACTTATCATTCTAGAATGCAGAAATATGAGCTTTGTCATCATATTCATCATCTCTAGCCAATATCCATGTCTCAACGATTTAGAGAGTAGTTACCCAGATCAAGTTAAAAATAACTTGTTTTAAACAAGTAAACAGCAGAGGAACTTCTTCATCAGATGATCACAACGAAGTACTGTTATAATTGATATAGTTTCATATGTTTCATCCGGATAAATCCCAGTCATAAATTTAGATTCAACTGGAAAAACAGAATATAGGTGATTGATCATATGTCAGAAGACCTTATGAATACAAATCAAACATCAGGACAGCGAAAGCTAACAAATTTTGAATGAAATATATTGGCTGAAGACTTACAATGAAGTTAGGGAGGCGCGAGTTCTCGTGTTGTTGATTCTCAGTGCCTTCAAAGGCAGAAGCTTGGCTTCCAAGCATTTGTGGTGCCAAACTGAATGATGAATAAGTTGGTGTTGTATGAACAATTGAGTGTTGCAGGCCATCTGCAGCCAAATGTCCCTCTGGTTTAGATTGATCAAACTCTTGCACTGTCGAGACTTCAGAAGAGACATCAGGCTCCTTTGAAGCCAAAATTTCTGACTGTTGTGTAGGTGACTGAGAATTATCTGAATAGGCTGTTCGTTGCGTAGTTGGAGAGGGAACTTGAAAGCTAAAATCAAGTATAAGAGACCAAATTAGCTCCCAAAGACCTCCATTGAAGACCCATATGGTACACCATGAATGAAAAAGAAGAAAGAATTAAAAGAACACACAAGTACACAGCAACTCATATAAAAAGCACAAACCACTAAGTCAATCAATAATTTAAGGCACCTCCCTCAAATAACTAAAGTTACTTAAAGCCCAATTATCAGCTGCGATTAAAACCATAGTTTAACATCACAAAATAAAATTCATCTATCCCAAGTAGTCTCCATTAGTAGGCACCCCAGGTAAAATTAATGACGATCCCGTGAACAATTTCAAAAGATCAGTCACATAACAACCGCAGAATACCAAGAATAATTCATTGCCAATATAAAGTTCTGATTATATTTTGTTCTTATGAACAGTGAAAACTACCTTATTTGTTCACCAAAAGAAATTGCATTGAAAGGCAATGGTAGAAGCATATATGTATGACCTCAGCTCCATACAGGAAGATGACTGCATAAACATCATAAAACTTGTACTTTGTTATGAAAGAAACCAAACACTGGAAAATCTGACCTTGAAGGATGTTCCTCATCATTTTCTTCAATATCCTGAGATGACTCAGACAGTGGAAGGGTGCCCTTATTGTTATCAGTACCATTCACAAGGCTTGTACCCAGATCAAAACTTGCATCAAAGCTACCAAAACTCAGACCAGATCTTTCAGACTCTGAGACTTGAAGATGGTTTGGAATAATCACAGGCTCAGTGCTAGAAAAAGGCAGGTCCTCAAGCTTCTTCAGTAGCATATCAATGCATGAAGGTGTAGAACTTGTAGCAGAAACTGACTGATTCACGGCTTCAACTGTGATAGATATTGCATTTGAAGAAGATGGCACCCCATAGTTTTGAACAAGATTTGCACTGCTTGATTTAGGTTTCCACTCTTTATTTGGACCAGCTCCTAGCAAACAAAATTGTATTGCCAACATCCTTCTAAAGAGTACAAGTATAACAGGAGAACATGAAACACCAAACAAACTTTCTTCCTAATAAAGCAATTTACCCCAACATGGCTATGTTCGCAATCAAAAAACCAAACTGGTAAACTACTAAATTTCTGATTGAGAATTGAATATATCATCATTTTACTGCTTTTAAAATCGTTCATGTTTGCATTAAAGTTGTTGTGTATGTTTGCTGACATTGCATTGTTTTTAGATAATTATCTAAAATTAGACTCTATGGAAGGTGGATAATGATGACATAGATTAATGATCTTTGAGTATTGTCATTGGGAGCAAAGGTTAGTTAGCAAAAATCATTCTCAGATACTGAAATCTTCCAAATCTTACTACCATAACTTCTCCTGCTATACAAATATCCAACTAGAATACACTGTTTAATTAAGAAAGTGGTTATGTTTTATGGTAAGCTTCAAACTCTCAAGTAAAGACTCCACATGAGAGCTATATTCCAGCACTTGTCGGACTTATGTTTAAATTTTGCACTCCTACTTTCCTAACTTGACTATCATTCTTCAGAATATCTTCATCTACCACCATTATTTCTGAATGATCATCTTTACGCCGTTTTCATCCAACCCCTTGGCTTGCACGTCTATTTGCATAATTCTCTTTTTTCTTACACACACAACAGTACATAGGTGATCAATACATTACTTTGGATAGTCTTGACCTGAAGATCCACTCAATGCAAGTTCAAAGTGTAAGAATTCTAGGATTTTATGTGAGGAAATCTAGGATTTTTTTGCGATCAATAAAAGAGAAAAAAGATTGATCTTTATTCTGAGAGAAAATTCAATATAAAGTGTCCTAGTTTTACATCATATATATAGGAAAAAGAATCCTATACAAGTTCTACTTCTATACAAGCTTTGTTAATAACCAGAATCCTATACAAGTTCTACTTCTACACAGGCTTTGCTAATAACCTGTTACATTAAAATCGATTTTAAATTTGAGTTGATTTTGAGTTTCTTTATTGGAGTATGATGAACCCAAATTTCTCAAGTTTAGAAAGCTACTTTAATGTGCAACTAATACTTATAAAACTTGAGTCCCATATGACTATTTTGAACCCTAGTTTTTTCATTATTTTAACACCCTTCCTCAATATAGCGCATAGGTATCCATCATATCTAACTTGATAATATTCTCTATTACATATGTCTTAAAGTTTTAATGAATACATCAGTTAGTTGCTTCCGTTACTGTATACTTCAGATCTATCTATTACTTCTTCAACACTTTCTCTCTAATGAAATGAAGGTCAAACTCAATATATTTTGTACATTCATTAAACACATGATTATTGGAGATATGTAAGGATAACTAATTATCACAAAAAATTTCGATGAACTCTCCTGTTAAATATCCAAACTTTTTTAAAAATAAGTGTATCCAAAAAAACTAGTTATGTATTTAACTTTTGCATTAGATCTTGTAATAACTCCTTACTTTTTATTTTTTCATATCACCAAATTTCCCCCAACAAAAATACAAAATCTTGAAATTGACTTACTGTCAAATATTAATCCCACCCAATCAACATTTGTATAACACTGTATGTTTAGTTTTTCATATTTTTGATAGCATAATCCCAAACATGGTGCTTCCTTTAAGTATTTGAGAATTTTATATACTGCCTCCATGTATTGTTTTCTGAGATTTTGCATGAATTATAATAGTAAGATATATCCTTTTTTCAACCAACCTCCTGTGTTGTTTTGGGTTATAATTCCTATATCATAATATAATTTTGCATTTAAATACATTAATGTGCTGATATTTTTTCATTTCAGAAAACTTATTTTTGTTAGCAAATCTAAGATGCATTTTTTTGTGAGAGGATTAATCCTCATGATAAACATGTTACTTTTATTATAAAAAAGTAATGAGCTTTACCCAAAGTTTCTATCTCAAATTGAACTTTCAAAAATCCTTTCTATTTCTTTATTCCTTCTATATTATCTACTATTATAATTACATCATCAACATAAATTAATAGTTTTTTTTTTCTTTTTTTTTAATGAAGACTAAATAGTCTAACTAATTCCTTCAAAATCCATGACTTGTTATGGCAGAAATGAGCATTTTAAACCAAACTCTGGGTGATTGTTCAAGATCATATAAGGATCTTTTTAGCTTACACATCAATTTGTATTCATCTTTATGAGTAAAGTCTAGTGATTACATTATATATATTTTTCTTTTTTAGATCTCCATGAAAAAACACATTTTTTATATTCATTTAGGTGAAATTACAATCTATATTAACAGTCAAGGATATTATGATACTGAATTCATCTTAACCATTGATACAATATATCAAAACAATCAATTTCATACATTTGTGTAAATTCTTTTACAAGAAGTCTTGCTTTACACCTCAATATTGTCATATGTTTTATATTTCATTGTTACGGGACAAATTCTTAAATGAAACAAAATAATTTTTAGGATATTTTATACATACTTTATATTTTCTCAATGCTATAGGCAAATTATATTTATTTGGGAATTGAAAATACCTAAGTTTTCAATTGAATTGTCTTGAATTGGAAACTATTCAGGACATTCTTGAGTTATGATTAGTTGATTAATTTTTGGACTTGTGTCTGCCTCATGTCTCCTAGTCTAGAGACAATCTAATACCTTTTGTCACTCTCATTTACATGCATTATAGGTGATTGCTCATTTATAAGGATAGATAAAACAGATTCAAAAATATTTTTTCATAATATTCAAATTTATTATTAAAAATGGTTAAATCTCAACTAAACATACTAAAATAAGGGGCATATTTAAAAAACGTGACATCTATGAAAATATATCTTCTATTCCTTTGAGGATCACAACATTTATAATCTCTATGAATTCTAAAACACTCAAAAAAATTACATTTTATGGCTTTTGTTTGTAATTTTTTCTCGTTAATACTAAAATTTTGAACAACAGATGCACATCCAAATACTTTGGACTAAATGTGAAACATTTCATCTTCAAGACAAAAAACTTAAAATGAACTCTTACCTTAAGGATCTACTTATTCTATGAAATTTCAAAATTCTTGAACTTTCAAATTCTGATAATTATAAAATCTCATATTTATTATATACGAATTTAAAATTTTCAAATTTTCAAATTTCAGTAAATATAATATTTACAGATTTTCCAAAGTTGATTAGATTTTAAAGTTCTAAATTTTAGAGTTCAACATGTGAGATCACGTGTTGAACTCTATAATCAAACAACACACAAAATGTATAACTTTGAAATTTACAAGTTCAACAAAACAAACACAACATTTCAAAATTTTGAATTTACATATTTTATAAAAAAAACATAATATCATGCCTTTCAAATCCAAGATTTTAAAATTCCAGAATATTAAAATTCCTAAAATTTTTTAATTTTACGAAACAAATAGAGATTACATGTTGAACTCTATAATTAAACAACGCATAAAACTTATAATTTTGAAATTTACAAGTTCAATAAAACAAATACATTTCAAAATTTTGAATTTACATATTTTACAAAAATAAATTATCGGACCTTCTAAATTCAAGATTTTAAAATTCAAAATATTAAAATTTTTAGAACTTTTAAGTTTTATGAAACAAATAAGTCTTGAAAAAACTTGGGTATTCTATTTATCAAGAAGCATATTTTTTACACAACACCTCTCCAAAACTTAAAAGATATATTTTTTTATTGTAACATGAGAAATCAAGCTACTTTTAAGAGATGTCTATTTTTCCTTTTAATTACACCATTTTACTAAAATATAGATAGATACGAAGCCTAAAAAAATATCTCATTGTTTTGAAGGTATTCTTGAAATTTTTAGATGAATATTTTTATCCATTATCAACCCTTAAGGTTTTTACTGAGATGTGGAAAGGGTTTCCGCTTCCCTTTACCAACAGGAATATTGTCTCAATTGGAATCATCTAAAGCTCCGACTAGCTCATTCCCTTGGACATTTTCAATCTCAATATCAATGTCATTTGACAGAGAAATCTTGATAAGAACTATCAAAGGCTTATTCCAGTCTTGTGGCGGATATCTCTCCCCTTTAGACTCCAAAATATTTCCGAAGTGAGTAAAGAAGGGAAGGCATGCTAAACAAAAAAGTCATCCTGCCACAACAGACAGGTTGGTTCCTCTATCATTACCAGGGAGCTCTTTATTAGAAAATGAAATGGTGAGACAATCTACGCGAACTGGTGCAATCTTCCTTTTTTGCTTTGCATTCTCATATGTCATCTTGACTTAACTTATTTAACAACTAACATTTACAATTCATTTGTCCTAAGTACATTAAGGACTGGTTTGCATAACGATTTCGATTCCTCCCCAGGTACCAAAGACCCTCCTCACCTATTCTCGTGGCTAGCTAATATGATGGTCGTTTGTTCTGAATCCTCAAATTCCTTTTTCCTATTATTCAAATTAATTGTCATTGTCACTTCTGATGTCCTGCTCAAGCCAAAGGGGAGAGCCAATTGTTCTGAAAAAAAGAGTGGTGGGTCTAGGCTAAACAATGAAGATATGAGATTTGAAGAGCAGTTGGATCAAGTGCAAAATCAAGAGAGTCGTCAAGAACCTCTTCGTCCCTCCAATCAGAGATTTCTTTCTCACTCGTCATTTGGAGTTGTGGGATTTAAGTTTCTAAAGCTGACACAAATTCTATTCTAAGTTTTCTATTTTCTTTACTAGGCAATGCTTGCTACTAGTCGAACAAGGGCATCTGACCTCACGCGGAGCCCGCCTCAATGAGAAGGAAGTAGGCCTACCCCTCGTCCCCAGGAAATTCACTTAAGCATCTTAACCCACCATGCTATACCATCCGTTTAGTACTCCATGTATGAGAATGCTTAGCCGGGTTGTATTTCTAGACTGGGCGAGAGCCATTCCTTTTGATGGTTGCTTGTACGGCTTGATTCATTTTATGTTGGGCATCAAAATATAAATAAGATGGCATAGTGCTAGAGAATGCCTTTGCTTGCTCTTCTTAGCCTTATTCCGAATTAGAAGTTGGATCCACTAGCAAGCTACGATGAGCAGAGCAATCAGTTCAAAGAGCTTACAAACAGCGATTTGAGCTCGTTCCGTAAACAAAACTCTTCATCATGCTAACACAAAGTATGTGACTGCGTCACAGGAATTTGAACCTGGAGTGCTTTTTCTATCAATGGATTGAACAATTACTCTTGAACGGACTTCATCTCTAAGTTACCCCATATGCTCAACTTCCTGAGTCTTATTGACTATCCTCCATCTTTAGCCTTTCTTCAAATGGTAGACTAAAGCTTGACTAATGCCCCGTAGAAGGAAGATGAATGGTTAACATCCAAACTTTTGATAAAAAATTGTAAGCTGCTCTTCTTTCGCTTCTTTCAAAGTGCACTGAATTGGCAAAGAGAAGGATTGTAGGCAACAGGATCAAAAAGCTCTCCAAGTCCATGAGTTATCGATTTGGCTGAGACTTTGTTCCGCACCAAACAAATTCCCTAGAATTGCTATAACTTGCATAATACCTTTCACTTTTGCCCTTCCTTCCTTGGAACCAAGATCGTTTGATATCAAGCACCGGGCCTCTCCTCCGCTTGTCAAAATTTGTCAAAGAAATGACTACAACGCTGACTCTAGAGCCTGATTGCGAACAAAGTTCTTGAAGAGAATGACTTGAGCCCAAACAAAAACGGGACCCATCTTTTTTGTTTCTAGTTAAAAAGAACGACATTCAAGAGCAAGATGTTTTTAAGAATCTTCAGATTTAAACTGGTTTACTACTTCTTTATGAAATAGTTGAAACTTACAACTTACATCAAACTTGTTTTTAATTGAATAGATCTATGTCATTTTAAAAAAATTATTACTAAAACTAACAGTATTTAAAGCCATCTAAAGATAAATTTCTTATTGTCAAAACATCACTATGAATAAGAAGGAATAGTTGTAAACTTCTTTTATTAATTCTTGAATAAAAAATACTCTTATGATATTTAATAAATTCACAAGTTTCACATGAGTTTGGACTAAAATTTACATCTAGGAAATATAATCTTGGCTTACATAAGCTCTGGTTTACTTTTCACCAAAATCCAAAAGACATGAGCTTCTATTTTCAACCCTTCAACTAATCATTTTTCTCATGTAAAGGTCTTAAAAAACACAATAAAACGGATAAAAATTCACAAGTTTCACATATAAGTTTGGACTAAAATTTACATCAAGGAAAAATAATCTTGCTTGCACAAGCTCTAGTTTACTTTCCACCAAAATCCAAGAGACATAGGCTTCTACTTTTAACCCTTCAACTAATTATTTTTCTCATGCAAAGGCCCTGTAAAACACAATAAAAAGAATAAAAAATCACATTATTTTAATGTTTTAGTTAACTAACTCGCTAACAGTAGCTTACAAGGAAAGTTGTTCATAAGAAAAAAAAAGATACAGTTTAATATCTCAATTTAATATTCTCTCCGTAATTCGCCAATGCATCTTCTCCATTAGACATAAATACACGTCTAGCTCCTAACACTGAGTAAAAAGAGAAAAATAGTTTAGGATTACCAAAGATATGATCAATGGTCCCCCGAGTCAATGATCCATGATAAGATTTGGGTTGCTTTGATGCTTGCATCGACTATGGCATATAAGACTTTTCTGGTTCGCAGCACTTGTTCATATTTTTCTTTACTCAACTCTCTGTTTATTATCTTTGGACCAAACACTTATTTAGAATCATTTGAGATTTCTTGGTATTCTTAAAGTGATCTTGCAGTATACATAACATGTGTTGTCGAAGGTCTACTATAAAGAACCCAATATCTATTTATTATATAATTAGTTCCTTCACAATGTGTATATATAAAGTCTGCTCTACCTCTTTTTCTTCCTCTTCCTAAATATCCTCCATGTACGCTAGTTTCACATCTTTCAAAAATTCTAACATTGTCAATAACTACAATTGCTACTTCTATATTGGAACTATGGTTTCTAGTTTGTATATTGGCTTTTTGTAATCTTACACATATACTACTAACTAAAGGTAACTTTTATTTAAACATAAATTAATTTTTTATTGACTCATACTCTTTGTCTAGCATTGATAACAACAAGACTACTTTGGATTCTTCCTTGTAATGATTCTATTTTTCAAAATTAGAAGTGGAAAATTAATACACATCTAATTCACTCCAAACACTCTCCTTGTAGGAAAGTGTTCTTTTAATGGTTTACCAACTTACTTGATTTTAATAATCTTTTTTATTATTTCAAATATTTTTGATGCATTGTTTTTTTATTAAATTTTCTATTCTCATTCCATATTTGTTTAATTGTATCACAATCTATCATATTAGTACTTACTGTCAAATGCATGTTGTTTCAAAGCAAAGTCATGACCTATCAATCTTCTCTAAGTCAATATTTTGTTGGCTTCTCAAATTGCTCTCATTTTCTCTTACTCTAAAAAAAATTTGCATAGTTTTGTCAACTGAAAATAATTATGGGATCCAGTTAGCCATATTAAAATTATCTAAAGACCATAATTATCTCCAAGATTAATAAGCCCCTTACTTTTTTCTATTAATTCTACCATAACAGTTCTGACCAGAACTTCCTTTTGTTAACAATTGTGGATTGCCTAAAGCTATGATACCATATAAGAATTTTAGACTTTTATGTAAGGAAATTCATGATTTTTCTATGATGAATAAAAGGGAAGAAAAGTTGGTCTTAATCTGAGAGAAAATTCAACATAAAACTCCCTAGTTTTACATCATATATATAGGAGAAAGAATCTTATACAAGTTCTACTTCTACACGAGTTTTCATAATGACTCATTTACATCAAAGTCAGTTCTGAATTTGAGTAGGTTTTGGATTTTTTTTATTGAGTTATGATGGATCCGGATTTCTCGAGTATAGGAAGGTATTTCAATGTACAACTACACTTATAAATCTCGAATCCTATGTAGGTATTACTAAGCCCTAATTTCTTTCATACACAAAGAGTTGGGCAGAAATATTGCAAAATCAACTTCTAAATCTAAATTGAGCATGTGATTTTAAGTATCATCAGCATTCATCATAAGTTAACAATAAAATATCAAGAGCAAGTAACAATTTAATACATTTATCTAATCAATACATAAGCAATCCACTTCATAAACTCAGACATGGTTAAACCAACACATTTATCTATGCAAACATGTAAATAGACAAATATAGTACCTCTCTGAACAAAATTTAGCTGCTGTGATCTGCTGCTGTAGTTAGAAGATGGCCTACTGCCTGCAGAACTATTGATAGAAGTTGAAGATGTGTCGCGAGCTGCATCCAATAGTTGGTTCCCCTCAATCCTAGGAGATTTGTCTGGCAACTTTCCAAGGGTGTAACTGTTCTGCAACTCTGAAGATTCTCTTGACCTTATGAATGATAATTTAGAATCAACATCATCACAAGAGACAATTTTATTAGTGCTTTTTTCATCAACAAACAGAGTCTCTACTTCACATTTAATGGAACCCATCAAACCTGGAGCATTAGCATCAACACTTAGCATTAGCATCAGGATGCATAGACTACCGAAACAATCAAACAAATGCTGATATCATGAATGATGAAGCTGATCAGAACCTGGGAAAGATTGTCCAGATGAAGAGTTAGTACTGGTATCAATAGAGGTTCTTGTCTTATTAGATTCAGCAGCAGAAATTTCTTCAGCATTCTTGATACAATTCATGCCTGGTGCTTGAGAAATAGATCCATGGTACAAAGTTGCAGTTTCTACATTGGAAAGACCATTGACAACAGTTCCTGGAGAGCTGAGAAAAACAAAGAATGCAAATTGCATAAGAACTTGACATGCAAACAGGGTGCAACTTCTTTAGCATTCATTTAATAGTCCAAGTATAACAGGAGATGTACAAATCGACAATTTCTACTCAAGTATTTTGTCACAAAAAATGCTGATAGAAGCTCAGACAGAAAGGAATTAGATGAGCAACCATTAAAAACCAAGGCAGATATCATAAACAATCAATAAGGAAACCCATAGAGGACCATGGAAAGACCATTGAAAATGAGAAACACCATAGAAGCCTCACGCAATGCAGTCCTTCAATTATGGTAAGACATTTACAAGTCATTAAAACAAATAATGTTGAAGAAGGATGTTGTGCTCTGTCAGAAGCAAACTTTTCACCCTCACTATGCAAATATAGAGGCAAAGAACACTTAACGTACAAAGTGTCCAGGCTTAGAAATAAGAATTATAGAAGTCTAAGTGGCTAAATCTAAGAAAATTGGACTTTTGAGAAAACTAAGGGTTGAACAATTTCATAGTTGGTTTTGACCAGCACACACATCAGTGTGTGTGTCCATGCGTATGTGTGAGTTTGCGTGTGTGCATGTCTCAAAATAGAATAAGCAGTGCCATTAAGTAAAATGGGAAAGAAAACAAGAACTTCTTCCCTATAGAAGATAAAACAGAACTGTGAGTTACAGAAAATACAAATTATTTTTCACCAATACTTTGCAAATGTAGAATCAAAAAACAATTAACATATGGAGCTTCAAGGTTCAGTTATAAGAATTGTTAAATTTTGATTAGCTGAGTCTAAGAAATTTGGGATTTGGAGAAAAACAAAGGATGAATAAGTTTGCAGTTGACATTGACCAGTGTGTGCACCAGTATGTGCATGCACGAATGTGTGTCTCTTCAACTAGAGTAAAAAGAACTGCCAAAGTTGGAAAGAAAAGGAAGAATTCTACCCTGTTAAAGATAAAACAAACTGTGAGCTACATAGAAAACAAAAGGCAGATACCCTTGTTCAAGAACTGTGGACTTAGTTTCAGCATCGTCCACAATGGGAGGAGCTGTAGATGCATTGCCCTTTTCTGTGCCTTTGGTTACACCATTCTCTTTTCCAGCACCAACATTCCTTCCACCACCAGCATCTAAATAACGTAGCAAATGCATGTATCATGATCAGAAAAGTTGATATGATTTGAATCTCAATAAGCATTTCAGCATAAAGATGTTTACATTATAGCGAGTACCAAGTTGCATTACAGGACAAGAAGTTGACACAAGATAATGAGAACAACACATCAATACAATAAACTGATGCTCAGCTGAATAATAAGCTCAATATTGAAAACTATATGTGAGATTTACAGAATTTGGGTTATCTTAGCTACCATTTCACCACGAACACAGACATATAGGAAAATAAGGTTAAGAAAAGTTGCAAACCAATGCCATCAAGGACCATTTGTAATGTAAGCACAATGTATAAAGATCATATGTGCTTAAATTTATGTTAGTGCCAGTTTTTGTCAACAAAATTAATCTCAAATATTGACACAAATAAAACCAGCATTGACACGCTATTGAAAAGATGGAAAAAAATTTAACATACTCTAGTAGAATCAACATAAAACTAGTCAAGACTTAATGAATGGATGAAGGCACAAATATGTTCATGCTTTGCAGATGGTTTAGTTGCAAATGAATAGATTTAAATAGGGACATCCAGCTGGTTAAAGCATAAAGACTTATTGGCCCAACTCAATTAAAGGATCATGACCCAAGCTTTTAGAATTGGTTCAGGTCCAAGCCTGATCTTCTTTGAAAAATTAAATAGGGCTGGCCCAGCATAGTTCAAAAATTTATGTACAAGTTTCTGCCAATCCAGATTCAAGTAAAGCTATAAAGCTTTGAGGCCATGTCTTGGCACAGGCCTGATCCATTTATATCTATTCGCCACAGACTAGACAAGACAGTTCAAGAGCATATGCATAATTATCAAACAAAAATTTACAATACCATGCATTTTGAAGAAAAAACATACTAATTTGACATGATTGATACACTAAAAGGAGACACATACCATTTGCTACATAGCGAGAATAGTTTCCTCTGTTATTCCTGCCTCCCCTGCCTTGTATTCCTGGTCTCCATCTAGAATCAGTAGAGTCTTTGTTGTTCTATCAAAAGTAAAAAACTATTATTAATTACAAAAAATAGTGACAGTAACATATTCTTGAGGCAAGAGCTGATCAAGTCTACACTGCACTAAATTGTATGGATCATAAGTTACAGGTTCTTTGCTAAACAGCTTTGCAAATAAAATGGAAGAGTAATGGATTTGGTCAAGTTCCAAACTGGTGAAGTTAGTTAAAAAAACATAATTATCAGCACTCTAAAAGTAAGTTTCGACATACTGTAATTTTTTTCTTTTTTTTGCAAAAATTTATGCCAGTACATTAAATGAACAGAAAATGCAAGGAAATACAGATAGTTCATTCCTAGCTTTGCTTCTGACCACCAACAGGGTTGGGACATTCAAGATCTTGTGCATGGGAGGACAATCTGTGTCTTTGTAGCACATGATTGTGATCATATATATGGGCATGCAGACTACACAACCTGCTAACCCAGCCACATAAGCTAATGTCAAGCGGTGGTTGCCATGGGATGCCCATTACCTAGAGCACAAGCACATTCATAATCCTTCAATATCATGCTCATTTACTAGCATGAAGAGTTTTGCGGTTTGCACAGGCAGATTCCAATAGTACGGAGGGTTTTCAACACTTGATCCTTTCTATGTTGATAAATATATTAGCTCATTATCTCATCTCTGCACTAACATAAATTGCATGCTAGTTTATACTATTATTTTTAGGAAGGTACCAAATAGTGATTTCCCTGTTGGTGATCCATTTCAATACACTCCAACCAGTCAGCCACCAAGAAGATTTTTTTAAATAAAGCTTCATGAAAATCCACATTATCATGGGAAAGAGTTTACTATATTAAGTATCTCGACAAGGTAAATTTAGGATTACATGGATTTTGTGTCCGTACCTTCATGCTTAGGTGTTGAATCCACACCAGACACTTCAAACTCCTCATAACTCATTAGACTTTAAAGCAAAGAAAAGGAGGAAAATAAAAAGGAAAAATCAGCAGAGGACATATCCTTAGCTTTGGAGGGCATTAATTGTTTATTAACCTAGGAAAAAATTAATCTTGACAGGAATTAAATTTCTCACTGTGTCCTCAGGATTCATCTTTGGCCCCCTGCATTGCCAAATGCCTCAACAGATATTATTATCAAATCCAGCATTTAGACCTATATATTTATTTTTATTGGGCTAAAATAAACATGCATGTTTATATATTGCAAGCATCAAAACATGTTCATAGAGAATTATTTGACTCAACTTATGGAACTACTATCATAAATAAAGGAAGGAACTTGTTGGCTCCAAAATTGCAACTTATTGTGTCAATGATGAGTTTGGGACAAAAAAATAACACACTAAGCATAACATCTGAGCATCTTCCTGCTTCTCAGAAAAATAAAATAACGAAACAAAAAACCACAATCATTTGCCCCTTAAATGGGGAGAAGAACCATTAACAAAAAGGCTATTAAAATAATTGGAGGAAACAACATAAATTACCTCCTTTCTCTTGTCACGCTTCCTTTTGACCTCATGAAAGGTATCTGACAAAACATCCATATAACACAACCTTAGTATATCTTTGGTATTGGAATATAATACCGCTGAGACAAGTGTATATGGCTACAGGCAATATGATTATGCAAAATAAATGAAACTCTTGTGACACAATTATTCCATGTACTGAGGCACAAAAGTAAAAACATGGAATCAAACACAAAGAAGTCAGAGATACACACAGACGTGACTCTCTGTATAAGAAAAGCTGTTTCCATTGCAACTAAGAGCTAAAAATTTCTATAAGAAAACAACTGACTGATAACGTGATTGGATGAAATACTAAGCAACAACACTACTAAGAGACACTGCAGATCATTTTATCCCAGCATGCGTAGTTAAACCCTAACAAAAAAATAGGCATCCGCACTCTTCAGACAGTCGAAAAATGACAAATAAACCGCTTGTAGCCGTCTCCAAACACAGTTTGCCACAAAGTATTGAACAGATCAACCAGTAAAATTAAGGTAATAGCGATCGCATTTGACAGAAAACTGAACAGACCATAAACCCAAACTCACATTTTCTTCACGCCCAAACCCTTCGTTTCGCCAATAATCAACTAATCACGCAAAAATCCACAATCCCTTCCAAAATCCCTAAATCTCCTGCTAGAAAAAAAATAAAATAAACAGAACACCGACAGCAGCATTTCTCCGCCTCGATTCACAGTCCAAACACCAAATCAAATCGAAACGAGCTCAAGATCCACAACAGATCGGAGGAAACCAAGACGCAAAGGAAGCTTGAGGACCTTGGAGGAGGAGGCGCTCGGCGGTCTCGTTGGGATCCATGGCGCATTCCTTGAGCATTGCATAGACCTCCTCATCGCTGTGGTTGCCCGTGGCCGTCTTGAGATCCTGGATCGTCTTCCTCAATCTCCCCGGGATCGAAACCCTAGCGTTCATCTTCACCGCGATTAGGAGAGGGAGCCACCGACGGCAGGCAGAGAGAAGAGAAGGAAGAAGGAAAAACAAAAAAAAGGGTTTACGTGAGGGGTTTTTCGAAAAACTATATATAGAACTCGTCTTTAGGGCCGGGACCGATCATAATGGCCCGGCCCACTCTGGCCTGAAAAGGATGGGCTCAGGCCTATTGTGTTTTGTCGTAATTGGCCCTTCCTTCAAAGAATTCGGGCTGAGCTAGGGATTTAAATGGATTGGATTCAAAGGATGTCATGATTCCCTTCAAGTTTTCTTCTTAAATGTTACAAAACAAACTTCCATATTTCGTAGTATTAAATGCTCTCAAACAATTAATTCAGGTAATATACCTCTATACCAAACACATCCGAACCTCCTAATCAAATCTTATTCTACTAATCTAAATTTATATATACTCCTTGATCCGATTTATTTTATTTAGAGTAAGATAAAATATCAAATTTTCATATAACGATGGTTCTAAAAATTAAAATTTTGAAAAAAAAAATTTGTACAAACCCTATAGTAGTAGGTATTATTTTTATATTTCTATAACAATTATAATATTTTTTATATTTCTGAAAATATTTTTTCTTTTTTAAATAACCCTTTAGCTCAATATTATTAATTTTAATCTTTTAAATTAATAAAATAATATTAGAATTACTATTGTACTTTTATTTTACATATTTATATAAAATAAAATTTTTACCAAAAACTCCTTAAAAGTTAAAAAATTGTACAAAATCTCATAAAATTTCAAAAAATCATAAAAAAAGTTTTAAAATATAAAACATTTACAAAAATACTCTCTAAAAATATAGAAAAAAATTTGAAAGTTTAAAAAACATAAAAAATTTCAGAAAGCATAGAAAATTACATTAAAATGTTTATCGCATTAAAATAGTTAAATAAAAATTTTAAAAATTCAAGAGAGTTCTTAAAAATTTGCCAATTTTCGGAGGTGGCGCAGGAACTAAAAAAATTTTGACATCGGGAAGGCCACTCCTCGCGAAAGCGAAAGAGTTGGTTCCAAACCTCTCTGCCTTCGTCGAAGAAACCCTAGAATTCCGAATCTCCCCTCTTCCCTTCGATTCTCCGAGGTAAATCTCTGCTATTTCCTAATTCAAGCCATAGATTTTTCGATTTGCCGATCCATGAAAACCGGTTGCGTGTTCAATCAGCCCCTGCTTCATCTCTTTGATTTCCACCCTTCTTGGTGCTAATCTGTCGGATTCCATCTCAGTTTTTTACTGGAATCTCCAAAATTTCTTTTTCTTGTATAATTTGCTTTTGATGGTGGATTCGCAAGCAAAAAGGCTCGATTTTGCTGTATTTTTTAGTGTTTCCTTTCGCTTTGAGCTAGTTGTGTGGTGTTTTGTGATTTACGCAGAAATTATGCGTTTTTATTATTATTCTAATGCAAAGATTTGATTGTTCAGCAACTTATTAGAGAATTCTGGATATCAAAACTGCGGCTTGGGACCTTTTCTAGGGCTTCTGATTTACTGATTGATAGTTGAGTGATAAATCCTTCCATTTTTTGACGCAGTATTGGTTTCTGATTCTTAGGAATGTTTGAAATGTTTTTTTTTAGTGGTGCTTTCATGATGAATTGGACTCAGTTTTAATCCCATTAACACTGCATCGGGGTAAAGAAGGGAAGAAGAATGTATAGAGGGGGTTTGGATAGGTTCAAGAAAGCCCAATCTCTGGAGCCGTTCTCGGTGACTGTAAATTCAGCCGCTAAGGCTACTCAACCCGTTAAAGCTAGTAATAGTACACATGCTTCGGTCCCGGCATTGCAGTCACAAAATTCCGACAACTCATATCACATTCAACAGCAGCAGAACTCCGGCTCAAAGGTCTCAGGTGCCGGAGGGGCAGCTCTAGTCCAGCAGATTACTCAGGTTGGCGGAGGGCAGTCTACCTGGCAGCCTCCAGATTGGGCGATAGAGCCCCGGCCAGGTGTTTACTATCTTGAAGTTTTAAAGGATGGGGAAGTGTTGGATTGGATTAATTTGGATAAGCGGAGGCATATTTTTGGGAGGCAGATCCCTACATGTGACTTTGTGTTGGATCACC
Organism: Trichopus zeylanicus subsp. travancoricus; assembly: GCA_005019695.1. NCBI lineage: Eukaryota > Viridiplantae > Streptophyta > Magnoliopsida > Dioscoreales > Dioscoreaceae > Trichopus > Trichopus zeylanicus. The sequence goes on from RXID01014367.1 coordinate 650,458, forward strand.
AATCTGTTTCTCGCCAGCACGCTGCAGTGGTGCCCCACAAGAATGGAAGGTTAGATGCTCAAATTGATATTCAAGTCTAAATTATGCATGCAAAGTGTCATTGTGTTTTTCATGCAAAAATGGATTTAAGTGCTGTTTATATTTAGATTTGGTGATGCATTCAAACATAATTTAAGCTGTTTGTTTGATGCCATCTAATATAACTTAGGTGCTTTTCCTGCTGCAATCTTGATTTATCTGAATGTGTCTCGATTTTGCTATTGTGGTGGACCATAGACATTACCTTATGTTAGCATCAGATGTGAATGTGTCTGCTGTGTATGGTGAACTATTTTATCTATTTTTGGTGGAAGTCCCAACTCTCTTTAACTAGTGTTGTAAGTGAGTTGTCTGTGGACACTTGTGTGAACTGTTATGTTAAAACTGTGACTATGCTGAATCTTTGTCAATATAACAACATGAAATTTCTATTGATTTGAATAGTGAAAAACTTTTGATGAATATCTTGACTAATTCTACTATATTTTTGGAGACTCTCGATGGAAGTAATTAGTTTTATTCAACTAGTCACAATGTATTAATAGAATGCGTGTACAAATACAATGATTGTATTTAAAAGAAGTTTGTGGACTTCTCATTTGTTTTAGCTTCTAGAAGCATCTCTAGTCTTAAGGAGGTGTCAGATCGGTCACATTTGTTCATTCTTTTCATATGCAGCGTATTTGTGATTGATTTGGGATCAGTTCATGGAACATTTGTGGCAAATGAGAGACTGAAGAAAGATAACCCAGTTGAGCTGGAAGTTGGCCAGTCATTGCGATTTGCAGCATCAACCAGAAGTTACGTTCTAAGAAAGAACAACTCTGCTTTTTTCCCTGGCCCCACTCTTCCTACTGAACTCAATCTACCGTCACCTCCAGATCCTTCTGATGAAGATGCTGTTGTTGCATATAACACCATTCTCAACCGCTATGGTCTGAGCAAGTCTGATCTTTCATCCCAAACCAAAGATCCTTCAGCTGGTGGATCAAGTGGAACAGATGACAACCATTGGTCAGAACAGCCTGCCAAGAGAAGTAGAAGAGCAAGAGTGGCCTTTAAAGATCAAGTTGGTGGAGAGTTGGTTGAAGTAGTCGGGACATCGGATGGTGCTGATGTTGAGACTGAACCAGGTCCAATTGGAGTGAAAGAAGGCAGTCTTGTAGGAAAATACGAATCCCTTGTGCAGACTACGGTAATCCCGAAAGGGAAGGAACAGATGCCTCCTCCAAAGGAAGACTGTGTTTCCCCCAAAGGTGTTACTGATAAGCTACAAGAGGTTTTGAACAAAGTTAAGAAGGCCCCGAGTACAACTACTGGGATGTATGATGACCTTTATGGTGATTCCATCTCTTCTAAGGTGGGATCTTCCTGGGCTTATAAATCAGATGGGAAAAATGTCAAGAGCGGCGCCGAAGAGAAGTCTTCTAGTGCCTCCAGTGAGAAACAGACTGTTACTTCAGCTGACGATAGCGATGATCTTTTCGGGGATTAGATTGGCAATTTATGATGTTTATTCTGTTTTGAGATCATCCAGGGTGATATCAATGATGGCCACATGTTCACTGCTGTTCCAATCATCATCATCGTCTTTGTTTTTAGATTCGGCAGGGTTTTTTGTGATGGTTGTCCTATTTGGATCAAGAAATTTTGTTGTAATTCGGAAAATATTGAAAAGGTAATACCTGCAGTTTCTCCAATCATTGTATTGATTTTTCTGGTCAGTCTCAGGATGTGAAACTCTATATTATACTTTTGTGTTATTTATATTCAGGTTTCTAGTCTGCCTTATTTTGTTTTTCTTGTTATGCCTTTGTAATCAACCACTTCCTGATCTTTTTAATGTCTTTTTTCCTTGCTTTTTTGAGTATGGTGTTAATTGGTTGATGATGTGTGAGGTGAAGACTTCAGGAGGCTTTGCAAGCTGGTTGCATCAATGCTTTTGGCCAGAGCTGTAAATGGACATTTTTTTCCTTTGTTTTTAAGAATAATAAGTTTTTTTAGGAGTTATTTTTGTGTAAAGTATTGAATCTAATTAGTGTTTGGATAAATTTATAATTAACAATACAACAATTATGTGTCATCACCATTAGTGGAGTCGGTCAACCCAAACAACAACAAATTATGCAACTTCATAAGCACGAGGTCTACAAATCTAAATTATCCTCCTATCTAACTAATCCCCCTCTAGAAAAATGATAAAATGGAAATAAGAAGGTAGACTCCACATTAGCCATATTATTATATTTACAGTAATTTCAAAAAAAGAAAACAAATAGTAGTAAGTATAGTAGTCACCACACCAAGTCGTGCTATGTACAAGCCTCACAAACGCTTCCGCGTCATCGTCGGCTGCGACGAGGCGGGCGCGGCAGAGCGGGCAGGCGACGTGGCGATAATCCAGCCACGTTTCAACACATCCACGGTGGAAAACGTGCCCACAGGGGAGCCGCCCTGCCGGCGCGTCCGGCTCGAACCGGCCCGGGCAGACACGGCAGTCGCTCGCCCGGTCGAGGCGGACCGACTCGATCGTAGCTCGGGGGCTCGGATTCGGATCTGGGCGGTAAAGGCGCAAATAGAGGTGTTCATTATTCGGTTTGAATCGAATAAATCCGTTAAACCGAAATGGAATAATCAATTCGGTTTAATTTATTCTATTTTCAATTCGATTGGATTCAGTTTTTAAAATAAAAAAATTCAGTATTTGATTTTAAAAAATTATAAAAATTGAACCGAACCAAATTACATGTGAATATAAATACATAATATTAATTTTAATTTTGATTTTTTATTTCAATTTAAATATAATTGAATTTAAATTAAAAAATAAAATCGGTTTAAAATTTTGGTTTTCGATTTAAACCGAATCATCGGTTCGGTTTTAATTTATTTTTTATAATATTTTGGTTCGATTCGATTGAACCGAATGCACAGCTTTAGATGCAAGACTAAAAGGACAAAATGGGCTATGCTTAAGGGTGTAAACAAATCGAATCTAGTTGAACCGTCCTTAACTCTACTCGGCTCAACTCCAAAACTAATGAGCTCGAGCTCAGCTTGGCTCAAATATAATTTTTTTAAAAAATTGTTAAAAATTAAATTATATTAAAATAAGTTTAAAAATTACAAAAAAGTATAAAAAAATCAACCACATTTTCATAAATTACGATTCATAAATTTATAATAAAAAACAACAAAAAAAAATTATAGATAATACTAATATTATATAATTTAATATATAGATAATTATGCTAATAAAATAATATTTAAATATAAAAATATATAAACTATAATATTATAATTAAGTAATTAATATATTTTATATTTTATATTTTTTATATATTAAAAAAAAATAAAGAAATCGAGCGAATTGGATCAACTCATTACAAATAAATCAAAACCAATCAAGCCAAATTGAATTTGAGCTCGAAATGAATTGTGTCAAATTTAAGCCGAATTTGAGCCGAGCTCGAATACCTCTCGCGCGACGAGCTAAATTAACACTCTAGCTACAGCTTTGATTGCGGCGATGGAGCTGGCGGTGTTGATCGGGAGGAAAGGGATGATCCCATCGGACGGCGAAGGGAGGCTGGAGATGCCCATCGGACGGCGAGGTAGATAGAGAGTTCTCTGTGCTTCTCCAACAATATCGGATGCAAAATGTGATATCGTGACACGTGTATATGTTTATAGGTCAGTTATCGGGGCAAAAGCATGGCTCGAAATCGAAGTTACCATTCAATTTATAAGTATTACACTAGAGATTATTTGGTTATTTGGAATACGAATAAATTATTATTTGTACTTATTATTTATTTTTATAAATGAGTAAAAAAATTTTACTTTTAATATATTTTTTAAAAGTAAAAATATTAAAATATAAAAAATTATTATTTTGAAATATTTTATTTTAAAAAATTGCATTTAACACTATTATAATACATAAAGTATAATATTTATTATAATTTTAAAATAATATTATATTTACATTTACAATTTGTTTCGTAAAGCAAAATTTTATTTTATTTTTAAAAATTTGAAAATTTTTCCTACAAAATTAATATTAATTATTTTACATTATTGTTAAATTAAATTATTTTTTAAAAAATAATTATTTTTTCGAACTTCAAATTATTATAGTATTAATTTTAATAAAATTATTACATTATAAAAATGATGTACTACTTTTGAGTTTTATCTTAATCTTAATATATTATTAAACGGGCGGAGGGGCTGTAGTAGAATCTTTGGATTCGTGATATTGATGTGCGACCGTCACGTGGGGATCCTTAGCCGATGGTACTTGATGCATGCGCTCGGTGCTGCTGAACGTCAGGCGCTTGCCCACCCCTTGTCCTTCACACTTGCACGCCTGCCCGAGACACCATCACTCTCTCTGTCCTACCGGGTAGTGAAGATCATTGCATACAAGCACCTAAAATTATTCGAAAATGCGATTAACCACCCAGAATAAACCCTTAAAATCACTTGTTTCATTTGAATTGAGATAATCACTTAATAAATCTAATTATAATGATTATTTAAGTAAAATTTTATGCTATAATATTACAATATAAGTATATAATAATAAGTAATACTGGTTAAATTTGTGATTAACATTGTGGTAAGCAAGTAAACCTCGTTTGATTTGAGATCAGTATCAAAATCATCATATTTTAACCGATATACCACCCAAATATCAAAAAAATAATCAAATTAATTTTAACTTATTTTAAAATTTTAAATTATTATAATATCTTTATCTTTATTTATTTAAATATCAATAAATAATATATTTAAGTGCATAATGGTCTAAAAAAACTTACACAATTCACTGGAAAAACTAACATCAAAATCAAAAAATTTGATCAGACTATTTTTTTTTGTACTTTAAGGGACCTTGTTGACTATAATATAAAATATTATTTTGAATTATTTTGGAAGTTACATCAAAATAATTATGAGAATATATCCAAATTAATTATATATTTGATGTTGAAATAATAAAGAGAATTATGATTAAAAATACTCACGTGAGATTCAAGATTTACAAGTATAATTATATAAAAAGATATTATTTTTATACTTGAGTAAACTTGAGTTCATCACAATTTAATAAAAAAAACTAATAATAATTTGAAAAAGAAGAGCTGATATAATATAAACCGGCTATAGGAAAAATTCGACTAGCAATTGCAATGAAAATAGAACTTTCACCTGTATATAAGATGAGATACTAGGAATTATAATGTGCTTTTTATTATTTCTCTCAAAATAAAAAAAAAATTCTATTTTTTCTCCATTTTTTCATTGAGAACAAACTCTAATTTTGTCTTAGCAAATTCTAGAAATTATAACATTTCACTCAGCAATCAAACAGGCTCGTAGGAAATTTAATAACAGTATAAAATAAATATTATTAATTTTATAAAAAAATAATTTTTTAAAAATACTGATTCTAACGCTGATCCCAAAACGTTTCTTCTCCTTTTTGTCCCGCCCGGTTCTGATCGGCGAGGTACAAATCGGATGCAGAAGACGGCGCAGGCGTGATTCTCCGGTGGCATCAGTGATTCCAGAGTTGGCGGAGGCGAAGCTGCCCCGTCGCTTCTCTCCGAATGGAACTCTTACGCGGCTTCGATATCGGAGGAGGACGGCAGCGGCGCCCTGGGTTTCGATCTCGAGTCCACCGTGCGATCCGCCAACGATCGGGTTGCAGGCACCTCCAGCGTGTGAGAAATATGGTTCTAATGAGGCAGTGATAGGGCGAATTGATTTCAAATAGTTGAATTTGTAAGTTTTCTTTTGCGTTCTTAGTTCTTTGGTGCTGTTGATTAGTGGAGGGATGGGAAAGCGGAAGTATTTGAAAGGAAAGGGTTTGGTTGGAGGTTTTGGGATTGATGAGAATAGATTGAATTACATTTTGTTTTGTGAATTCATTTTTACGTTATGTAGATTAATGAAAGATAGAGGGTACAAGTGTCAAACGGTTAAGAGTTGGATGTGTTGTGTTTTGTGAGTTCTGATAATTTCATTTTGGGTTTATTGTAATTCTTTCATTGTATCTGTTTGTTTGTTTTTTTCTTACATTTGATCCTGAAAATGGGTCTGGAGAACAGATAGAGAACTTTATAGTTGGATGCAATTTTTTTCGTGGTATGGTTCGAATAAATTATTCATTATGAATTTTTTTAATCAGTCTTGTTTTTGGGTGTTGATGAGAAAGTTTTGAGTTAGAGCACTTCATTGTAACTTTGTGATATAATTATATAGATGGAAGCCGGAGTTCTGCATGTGAAATTGTTGCTTTCTCAAACTTGAACTAAATTTTCGGGAGTTTTGCGGGTAAACAGGGTCTAGGGATTCTAGGTTTTCTCTTTTAGTTAGAAAACAAGCTTATATATTGTCACCCACACATATATACAGCTTGCCTCAAAGTAGTTCTTTATAATTTCTTTTAATGAGTTTTATGATTTTGCATTTGTTTTTCAGACTTAGTTTTGCTCTATCATGAATGTATAGCACGAGCTTTCAGTCACAATTCTATTGTTTGCAACTTGCAAATGTTTCTTTTGGTTATCAACTCTCTAATCTCTCGATATAGTTTTTTATCCCATTATTATTGAAGCAGTTTCATTTGTTGTGCTGTTTATCAGGGTTTCAAAAGGTGTGAGGGAATTGCCTCGGAGCTTTAATACAGCCACTAGTAGTGTTCCGTCTGGAAAGTCTCTCGTGTATTTTGGGCTGCTTCTTGCCAGTGGGGTGTTCTTCATCTTCATTGCATTCACTATGTTCCTTCCTGTCATGGTCCTGATGCCCCAGAAGTTTGCCATTTGTTTTACCCTTGGCTGTGCCTTCAATATTGGATCATTCTTTGCTCTTGAAGGTCCAGGGAATCAACTGGCTCATATGTCATCAAAAGAGGTATATTTCTTAGGCATTTCATTGTATTGGCTGTTATCCTTGTTTTTTATATGCATATATATTTTTCTTCAAATGCCTCATGACTGATCAATGAAAGTTAATTGGCTTCAATTTTTTGCACCATAAATGGTTGACAAAAGAGTGTACTTAGCATGAGTTTACATTTTAGGAGCCAGAAATCTCTATTGGCATGAAGTGGCAAGACATGGCCTTTTTTTGGGTATTGAGATATTTTGTAAACTTGTTTAAACTGGCAACACAAGAGAAGGAACCTACAGAAGAATTTCCTATGTACAACTATGGGATTTAATGGAGCATATATTTTTTCTTTTCTGGCCTTGGGTGTTTTCAGTTATGGAAACAACCTTTCTGTGACCCTCACAGAACTCAGTTTCGTTGGCAGTCCTGTTCAGTGTTTTGTTTTAGTCTCTGCAAAAGTGTTAGTTGTCCGAAATTTCAGTGTCTTGATTTTCTTTGAATTCTCACCCTTATGTGGCTTCTCTTGTTTTACATTGTCTGCTTAAGGAAGATTCAGAAATTCAAGAGATTTAGTGAATTAGTACTTTCTTATGCTGTTGAAGAACTTGAAACCTCAAGTGTTGGCAATGGTTTTTTCTGGGGAGGCTCAAGCTATTTGCTGATTTTACTCTGTATGACTGTTTTCCTTGAAAACTGAGGTTTTTAATTCATTATTCTCTGAGTTGTCCTTTCAAAGTGATTTATGGCATTTTAGATTTAGTGTGGTTACTGAAGTCAATACACCAAAGGATGTGGCTGTGAGTGGATTTAGGAGAGAAAAATAAGACTTCCAAAGAGTGGTGCATCACTATCATGTATTGTGTTGCCTTGCCTTGCATCTAGCTGTGTGAATATATTGTGTTTACTTCTCAATCCCATTTACTTCTTTTTTTATTTATGGTTGTTAGCTTTTAACTTAGATAGTATTTGATGGAAAATAATCTGAAATTAGAGATCTTAGCAAAGGTGTTCCTTGTCAAGGAACATGCCTCAAATGTATCTCTAACAACTCGGCAATTTTTTTGTGCCAATCATGACATATGTTCTGCATAAATCTTTGGCATCTTATAATCCATTCTGCTAAATGCTTCGAATTATGACTTGATCCCAAATGGCTCTTAATTATGTCTGATTATCTGGTTTATTTGCATTGGCAGCAGGAATGTTACAATGGGTTGTCTAAATGTTTGTCTGATATTGTTGCAGAGACTTCCTTTCACAGCTGGATTCATTGGCAGCATGGTGGGCACCATTTATGTATCTATGGTGCTTCATAGTTATGTGCTTTCTGTCCTCTTCTCTGCACTTCAGGTATTTATTAGACTGTTTGATCACAATGACTTGTTTAGGATTATGTTTGTTTTCATTTGATATAACTGCTATGTTATATTTTTGCTGAAATGAACAAAACTAAGGTTGTGCAAATATTCTGAATGGTTGGAGTTCCATGAATTTGACATTAGATTTAACAATGTTGATGTTCTCTTGGACACCGTTTGGTTTAGAATCAAGATCAAGATTAAGACTAGTGAACTACTTTTATAAATTAATATCTTTTTATCAAAATTAATGCTTCAATAATTTAAAGTTTGAAAAATTATTTACTTTTTAATAATAATTTAATTTAATAATAATGTAAAATAAGTAATATTAATATTATAAGAAAAAAAAATAATTCTGAAGTGGGTTGATTCTGATTCTGATTCCAAACCAAACGGGGCCTTAGGTTCTTGCACTTGCTTATTATGCCATACCATACTTCCTTGGGGGATCCACTGGTTTGAGGTTTCTCTCTTCGACTGTTACATCTTCAATAATGAAATGCTTTGGCAGATGAAACCAGTTTATCGTAGTCTTCAATTTTTCGATGTTTGCCGGGAGTCATGTAGATGAGATGGTTATTCTAATCCTATTAATCCTCTGTACTTTGGTTTAACAAACTTCTAACCTACTGACTACATTTTGGTAGCATGTGTTTATTCATCTGATGCCATTTCTGGGGGAAGACGCGGTGAATGACTGTTTTATATATGTAGCTCTGTTTTTCCCAGCAGCTTCAGTGATTGTTGTGCTGAATGGCAGGCCAAGACTTGACTTTTTCTTTTTCCTTTTAACCTTGAAGACAGGAGTGCGCCGCTCCAGAGGTTATCTAAATCTGTGTCATGTAACCAAGAGGTTTTGGTCCAAATGGGCTTCTGTCTCAGTTTTTGCTGTAATAAATAGGCCTGTTTTACCTAGAGTCTGATGCAAATTGTGTTTAACTCTGTTATTACTATATTTTGGATAGGGTTTTTGTTTGTGTAAATATGAAAAGGCTAGGAATTACTGCATATATGTCTGTACAGAAAGTGAGTTTGCATTATGTACCTTACAAACATGCTAAAATTATTTGTGCTTGTTAGCCTTATTTTTGAGGGATATAGGCACTAAACTACATGCATCGATAGATTACACAAGCAACTTTAGAAGAATACTTTGATTTTTAGGAGAACCCTCAAAAATAAGAACAACAAAATTCTCTCCACAATCTGCTCAACCTACTCGTTTCCTTCGTATCATGATGAGATCATCTCTCCCACCATGAGGTTATGCTGCATGAGGAATAAAGTGTGGGCCCTGATGCTCAAGGGCCCAAACTTGCCCTGCAACCACCTCCCATGGACGGTCCTGGCCTTAAAAAAGTATCATTCTCAAAATCAAAGCATAAAAGTTCCCACTGGTAGTAGTCTTCATGCAAGTTGTGACTCCATAGTAAAACACAGAATCCATATCAAATATGCTTAGTATTTTGAATCTATCACCATTCAACAAGTAGTTTTTGAGTTACAAATTTACAAACAAAAAAAAGTTATACTCAAGTACAGCAGTAGATGACAACCACAGGTTATCAACAATAAACATAGCACTCAGTTTTCTGAATGAGGCCTATATTCTTTCCTCAATAAATGTGCAAATTGGAAGTTATCTTCGGTAACGATAGCGCTTAAAGTTGAAATACACATGCAAAATACCACGCTCAAATGTGCATTTGAAGCCCTTCTTGTGTGAGTACTCCCACTCCTTGTTAACAATCCGAAAGGCCTGTTTCAGAAACAAAGAAATGAGAGAATAGATTACATTGAAAGAATATATTCATGTAAATCAGAATGAGTAAACCTGAGTTTAAAGAGAAGTAATACATACAATATCCTCATATGGTGGCCCAGCATGGAATCTGATAATGCAGGTCTCACCACTGCTGCCATCCTTTTCAACAGTGTAGGTAGGAGCCTTGGATTTATCCACTAGATCGGGATAAAATATATTGAACTTGTAACCTTGAACAATCTTTGGTGGTGGATTGTCATGGTCGTAATGTGTCTGATTATATTTATTCCACTCGTACCCTGTATGAACCCGATTGAAGTACTTTGGCTTCCTAGGACGATACTTATCATGCCACCAGTACACCTATGAGCGCATAGACATGAAAAAAAAATGGCGCTCAGTGAAGAGGTCAACTACAGTACTTTAATTGCAAAAATGCTTATATAATGCAGCATTGCACATGTTAACATCCAGAACAAGCATACCTGTGAATCCAGGTTTACTTCATCATTAGAACCAAATAATGCATCACCTTCCTCCATAGCTCCCATTGCTTTCATAGCTTTCAACTCCATGCTGTCTTCAGGAGTAGCTGCCTTCTCTTTCATTGCATCTTGGATTCTTTTCTGTTGTTCTATCACTACAGCTTCACGTTTTCGGTCCTATAAAATAGTATTCCAAGAAATGAGATGTTATTGTTTACATGCAGCAAGTCAGGAACTGAACAAATCAAACATGTTTGTTTTCTGTGAAAACTACGCACAATCAAATGCCATGAATAAAAGATAATAGAAAAGGAAAATGAACAACAACCAGAAGATAGAGATTAAGCAAACCTACCGTTTAGAAAAAGAAAGCAATCAAATAAGCAAATCATGCAGCAGAATTATGAATGCTAAAACCTTCAAATGTGAAATTTTTCTAAGTCTTTTGCCTATATACTATATAAAACATTTCTAAGAGGCATCAATACTGCACTGGGGACACATCCATTGCCAAATTCAGAACTCCATTAGTTTTTTAAGGAATCAAACCTCACCAATATCAAAAAGAGTGACAATGAACATATCAAACTCATGCCTAAAAAAATCAAACTCTCACCAGCTCTGCCCAATCTGCAACAGGATCAATTGCATCATCCTCTTCATCACCATGCAAAAGCTCTGGTGAATAAGAACCAGGCTCTTCTTTCAAACCATGTTCTGGGTCATCTGTTCTGAGTTCCGGTGAATAGATTTCATTCTCTGCACAAAATAACAAACATTACTTTAAAACATAAAATAAAAGAATGCATATTGGGACCTGCTGTAGAAGGGGATAACATACCATCCAAATCAGGTGCTTTATCTTCTTCATCAGTATTTACTTTATCAGACATTTCTTGTCCTTGCTCAGTCTCAGAAGGCTGCTGCTCTAAGCGCTGTAGATGCTTTCTCAAAAGACTAGCATGAATTTCCTTCAATCGTGCCTGTATTACATCCATTAAAATGGTAAATCTACTGTCAGGAATTTTGGTGGCAAATATCAGATAGGAGTATCCCCTCTCCATAATGTACAAGCATATATGAAAAATGACAAAGAACAAGACCAGAAAACTAGATATATAGATAATAGACAAAAAATTTAATCAAATGTTCCATTTATAATTCACATTGCTCAGAATCTCCATAGGCAGTAGGCTTAACAGAAAAGGAGAACCAAAAAGCAAATATTTGCTCAAAAATAGGCAGTCTACTGGTTCAGGTTAAACACTGCTTTAGCCAGGCTAAGGTGAAGTACAAGGTTAACATGGGTAAGCCAGCATAAGCTGGGGCAGACCAGTGTTACTGAAATTCAATGGTTTTGCTAGTTCATATCTTGCTTTGTCATGGCCAATCCAAGTTTAACCCCCAAAGCAAACGCAGCGGGACTTTCTGTAGCAGAATGCATGGTGCCACACCTGACAATCAGTCAAGCTATTTGCCATATTTATGAGCTCATATTCCTTCTGAAGGAATTCTATAATGCAATAAAAACAGGGGCATTTTATACCTTTGCTTTGTATATATGAAGCCGTTTCAGAACAGCCTCCCAGTATTCAACTACTTTTGCTGTACCAGAATGCATTTGTGACTCAATCTGTCTTCGCATGGAGTCCAACTCATGTGATGTTTTCCCTTGCAAAAGGCTTTCTACATCTGATTCAACACTTGAGTGCAAGCCCCTTTCCTCAGCCAGGACCTCAGCGGGTGGTTCCTCACCGCGTACTCGAGCTCGATCAAGTGCATCTCTTTTCCGCACCTCAGCAAGTTCCCAATCACATACTGTCATAAGTGCCTGTTCAAGATGTAAATTGATGTTTTCCTAAATTGATCCAAGCTTATTTTTTCACTGAATACACATTAGATGAACATCTTGTGGAATCCTAGATAATAGATTATGTAAAAGATAAATGTAAATGAAGCATCAAATGAAAAAAAAAAAAGTTAATGACGTAACTGAAAATCACATACAAAAGAAAGAGAAGAGGAAGACCTCCCAAAATTCAATATGAGTTGGAGTTGCTCTGTCCAAATCAAGGTGCATTTTGATGTCATCACAAAGTTCTTCCAATTCCTTGACAGTAAGACCCTGTTTAAATCATCATTATGTTAGTCCTGAAAATATTGGACATGGCTTCAACAGTGTCAATAATTTAATAAACCACTGAACAAATAAGCTGAAGGGCAACATGAAGTACAGAACAATGAAATCATGCCATATCTTGATTCCAAAAAATAAGCTATTAGTGATCTGAATAATGTAATGTCTTTCAGTATACAGAATCCGCATACATCTAACTAAGAATATATGGATTAATTTTCAAACAGGGAAAAAAATGGTATCAAAATTTGCATGCACTGGATTCTAAGACGTCCAATTTAGCATAATCACAAAAACAGGGACATAAAACAGCCATATGAGAAAGAAAATGTAAGATTTTAACCTTTTTGCATCTGTAAAGCAGCAATTTATACCATGTTTCCAATCGAGGATCTTTTGTGCCACTATTTATGAATCTACATGTACTGTTCAACAACATGAGGCTTACAAACACACTAAAGCACATACTAGTTAGTCTTACTTCCGTAGTTTCTATGCAATAAGAGGGTCACTTTCAAAAATAAGGGTTCTAATAAAGGCTCAAAGCTTCCAGATGAGAATGTTTGCCATACCACCAAATTTTATCCCATGTCATAAATAGTGATGACAGGGCAATAACATGGTCAGTACCATGATGACAACTTTGAGCATTGGAACAGTTTGTACAAAATACTATATGATCAGGAAGAAAGAAGAGGCACAGATTTGATAGCCGAACTTAAACGCATGCTCACCTTAAACACTAAATAAGGTTCACCTAACTGCACATCAATATCAAATGAGCCATTAAGGTTCTTTGAAAGTATATCAATGGGCTTCATACGTCCCTCACGTAGTCTAATCTCAGACCGGACTTTGCTTTGGTCGAAGTGGAACTGTTAAAGAAATGACAGGAAGCAAAAGTTAGTTTAGTTGACCATAACACAATTCAATGAAAATCCAAACCAAGTAAATTTGTATGAATTATCGCACAAGAAATTGAATAATAAGTTAGGACAAAATGGTAAACATTCAAATATCCAACATCATACCTCTTCTTCTTTCTTTTCCCAGTCCTGGAACTCAGCCCTGGCACGCTCTCTTGCTAGCAGTGCCTGAAGAAGAAAATGAACCTTCTTCAAAAGATTGTAACATTAATATAGACAAAGTTTATTCATTGGGAACCATAGTTAAGTTCAGGCATATATCCTTGGATCAAAGTATTGATCAGGAAAACAGTTAGAAAGGTAACATACCATTTCTTCCTCGTGTCTTGCTTTTTCAATTGCTCTTTCCTCTCTCCTCTTTTTAACTTTTTCAATCTCCGCCTATATTAACAAACATTGTGAGTTCTAAAATCAGCTGTATGATAGAACAGGATCAACAGAATGATCAAAATGAACAATTTTAGAAACAAACAACAAAGATCTGCTCAATTTGCTACAATACTTATGTTATAGAAAACGTAGCTGTAATGAAATGTGATACAACCAACAAGAAGCACATTTATGTTCTACAAAGACAAGAGATGTAGAATTCATTGGTAATTTCTGATTTGTGAAAGCAATTGTATTCCAATGCAGAAAATAGTCAAATGGCATTAACAATGAGATACATGATCAATATAAGTTGTCTCAAACTTATTCTCCTGGCTTCTTAGAAAAGAAAATGATCCTTATTTCAATTTCTGTCATTGGCTTTTATGGCTCCTATATTTAATTGTGTCATATTTACCAATTATTTCTACATTGCTTACTACAAAAACAGCCACATGTAAACTTTTTTATTTTGATACATAGATATCACAAACTCAAAAATTCTCCTTATTCAATGCTCCTCTGGTGTTACAAAGTCCACATTTCGCTTTCTTCTGTTATCTATGTCATGCCATCCATGAATAGGTGTCAGAGAATGCTCTACACACTAAGAAGGAAACCAAAAACAAGACAGAATCAAATACTTTAAGATCGGTTGATAGCAATACAATTCCATTTTCCAGCTATGGCCCAATTTCACAAGTGTTTCTAGCAGAAAATTTCAAGAAGGAATTCATATAGTAAGCAAGATTCTAGCCAGGTCTTTGCTACTGTAGACAACTCAATGAGCTGCAAGTATGCTTGATCAAGTAGCAGTGGTATTTAAACTACTTTCATAAAGTCAGTTCACCTGGGGCTAAAGAATCCTAGAAGATTAACCAAAAAGGTAGAAAAATTTTATGACTACGCACCATTCTCTCTCTTTGCCTCTTTTTCTCCGCTTTGACAGATATTTGCACAGGCTGGCCTTGTATAATATCGCGTTCTATCTTCTTACGCCACACGAACCTGCAAAATTCAATTTCAATGTGTGGGAAAATCTTGGCAGCGAATGCCCACTGTTACATATGTCACGCCCTTACTCCAATACATTATTCTGTTGGAATTTTTTCCAAATTGGGGCACCATCAATGGAAGGAATGGAGACTAAAAGTAAGCTAATTTGTCATCACAAATGACTAGATATCCTTCGAATATAGAAGTTTGCATAGAAATGAAGCTAAAAAAATCACACACCGATTCAACTAAGCATATGAACAAAAGCATGTGGCCTCTTAATTTGCGAAAAAAAAAGGAAATTTTTTTAAAAAATCCAAACTTACTTCTCCGTGAGATTTGAATCGCCAAAAGGATTCGAATCATTGGAATAACCAGAAACCGCCTGCGATTTAAGCTTCTTGGCAACCTTCAAAGCCTAAAAACCATAACAAAAAGGATCAAATTCAACCAAGGAAATCGTCGACAGAAACCCTAGGTCTGCGACAAAAAGGAACCACGGCTCACCTTCTTCTGGGCCTTCTTGGCCATGTACTCCAAGATCTCCTCCTCGGTGATCTCCCTAGACGACCTCTTCCTATGCTTTCCATGGCGGTCGTCGGATTCTTCAGAGTCTGTCAACTCCTCGCCGCGGCGGGAAGAACTCTGTCGGCTGCTCCGGCGGCTGGAGGAGAAGTTTCTACTCCGGCGAGGAGGAGATTCTGATTCGGAGCCGGAACCTGTCTCGGATCCGGACTTCAAGGAACTCCGCCGCTGCCGCCGGGAGGAGTTGTGGCCTCCTCCGCCATTCGCCATGCGGACCGAGGCCCGTGAGGGTCGACCTCCGACTCGACCCATTTCTAAAGTTTGAAGGGTCGACCGATCCGAACCGGGATCGAAACGGTTCGCCGATCCGAGCAATCCGGATCCGAAGAAGGTCAAAAACAGCAAAAATTAAAAATTAAAAAAAAAAACTCTGAATTTTGGTCTTTTGCATTTATATCCCTCTAACATCGACATCTTTGTGACAAGATACCTTATTAAAAATTCAAAGCTCAAATCTTTACAATGAAATAATCGCAACAATTGCTCAAAAATCGTGATTTTTATTAAAATTTGGTTGAGCTGATTCGGATTAATTGTAAAACATATAAAAATTTGTACTCACTCGGATGTATTTAAAATACGGATAATCTACTATTTATGTTAATTTGAACTAATTGAATTAATTTAAGTCAATTCAAATTATGACATGTATAATTAAATAGGTCAATTCGAGTTTTAGTTAGGTTGTCAATTTAAAAATTAGGTTGTGTTCGAATTTAAAAAATTAACTCATTTAATAAATAAATAATATTTAAATTAATCTATTTAATATAATACTATAGATTTATTCGGACTAGAATTTGACTCGGGAACTCTGGTTTGTGTGAAATGGCTCTCTTGTTATTAGAGAGAATATCCGCTTCGGTTTGAGAATTTTGTGGACAATCTAGTTGCTCGTGTATTTGCTTAGTTGTGTTGATCAATCAATATTGTAAATTATTTTTTATTTGGGGTGTTGATTTATAATTGCTCTAATAAAATTAAAATCTTTTGTTATTTTCATCATCTTTAATTTTTTATTGAAAGAAAATTCTTTATATTGCGAGTATTTTAGCCTCACTCATTTTATTCCTTTTAAAGAATATAGTCGCTAACGCGATGAATCTACAGATTAAGGATCAATAATGATCAAATCTTTATTTTATTTTATAGAAGTTATATTTGTGTATATTTCGAGCTTATTGTAATATTTGTATATTGATGTTTAATTTGCTATGAGGAGGAGGCATATACTGTTACGATTGGGTTGCGACATTAAATCCAAATATTAGTGCTTGATCCAATCTTAAATAGTGTTAATATATAACCCAATTTAAACTAATCACGAGAAAAATTTTTAAAAAATGCAATTCCTAATGATAATTCCATTGACTTTATAATGGGGTTGGACTGATGCAGCAGGTGAAAGACTGACTCGTCGAGAGGTAATTAACTAGACGCAATCGTTGTTTTAACTTTGTTGTTTTCTCTTCGGAGCAGTTTGGTTAGAAGTCAAAATTAAAGTGAAGACTAGTGAACTACTTTTATAAATTAATATTTTATTATCAAAATTAAGACTTTAATAATTTAAAACTCAAAAAATTATTTATTTTTTTATAATAATTTAATTTAATAATAATATAAAATAATAAAATTAATTTAATATAAAAAAATAATTCTGAAACCAACTAATTCGTGATCATATTCCAAAATAAATAGGGCCTTCAACTCTATTATTTAGTACTTGACTATTCAAACTCCAATGGTGCGCTTGGCTTCGCAAGGACCAAGTCGGACGTAACTACTCGCTTCACCTCATCATGATACTAATTGCTTTTCTTAATGAAAATTAAGATTACTGCCTAAGTGGTTTAGCATTGAGTTTATGATAAACAATCCTTTCTTTAAAACACTGACAACGGAGAAGGAACAACGTAGTTAATCTCTTA
This sequence comes from Trichopus zeylanicus subsp. travancoricus, assembly GCA_005019695.1. Classification (NCBI taxonomy): domain Eukaryota; kingdom Viridiplantae; phylum Streptophyta; class Magnoliopsida; order Dioscoreales; family Dioscoreaceae; genus Trichopus; species Trichopus zeylanicus. Next base: position 667,952 of record RXID01014367.1, read on the forward strand.
AACTCGAAAGAAAATGCATCATTGACAAACATTTATAACTAACACTCCTGCACAAGCACCAACAACAGATTTCAGACTCCTGCTTGACATGATTGAACGGGAGCCGATATCATCGTTCTCCCGATGGGGATACGGCGTTGGCGGTTGAACGCTCACATACTGGTACGAGTATGGCCAGAGTGGCTGCGCGACATTCTTGCCCTCGCTATCCTCGTTATCCTTCTTCTCGTCTAGAGCCTCCTCGCTGACGAGCTCCACATAGCCCATCTTCTTCCTCAACAATGTCGTCAGAGTTACGAAATCCACTCCTTCTCCGACTGCCACAATCCTGTCCTTGGACTCCCCTTCAAATCCTGCAGATATAACACCTGCACAATGAAATAACGTTTTGATAAGTTCATTCTCATACTGAGACTATAATAAAATCGACAACAAAAAAAAGAAAGAAGATGAAACGTCAGGCTGGCCGACGACGATTTTCAATGCCTCGAACCGCTTCTTAGCGTTCTCCATGGAGACCTTAACCACAACGTTCTGCTGAAATGGATAAAAAAGAAAATCGATTTAAGCTAATGACACTTATTAAAAACTAGTTAATTTCCTCATCTTTGGTCGAAGAGCTACGCTAAGCTGGCCTTGCTGCTGAGGGAGCAGTGCTTTGGTTGTTTGAATGAGGTGAAATCAAGGAGGACGTAGCCTTTGTATAGAGAGATCTGAGAAAGTGGTCTTCCTTGAGAGTGAGAGCCCAAAAGAAATGCCAAGCCATTGGTCCGCTTATTATATATACTTTGTCAAAAAGGACAGTTCTTTTTGGCATGGCAAAGTACGTACAAGAGAAGACTTCCGATGTTTGGATTTACGAGTGACGACTGAACAAGAACACGACACGAAAGTTGCCCCCACGACGCAGAGAACCAAGACCAACGGTACATCGTTGACTTGGACAGTTATGCATGACTGCCTCGGTCCCCCACTCAACGCGCTCAGATTATTGAATTTTTAAAAAAGGATTTTTCCATTGAGTTCGGTTAGAATCTAACCCAAGTCGGTTTGATCTGTATTACATTTTGTATTATTTAAGGTTTTAAGTGATCGATCCGATTTGGTGGTTTCAGTTGTTTTCGATACTTTTGTTTTGATTTTGATGAAATTATTTTTAAACTTTTTAAACTAAAATTTAAATTATAATTTAAAAATTTTTTTAAAAAAATTAAAATGAGAAAAAAATATCTATATTTATTAAAAGTATTAAATAATTTTTTTAGTAAAAAAATATAAAATATGTAAGAAAATAAAAAAGTAGTGCTAGGATTCGAATTTTGGTCACTCATGACCCAAGGTTAAAGACTTAATCATTAAAATAATAATACTTTTTGTAATATAAATATAAATAACATATTTTTTAAATCTGAAATCGAAATACTAGCTAGGATCAAAATCAAAATTAGTGGACTATTTTTTATAAACTAATATTTTTTATCAAAATTAACCCTATAATAAATTAAAGTTCAAAAAATTAATTATTTTGTTATAATAATTTAATTTAATAACAGTGTAAAATAAATAATATTAATTTTATAATAACACACTTGGTAAGAATTCATCGTCATTCATCCTTTTTCATCCACTCGGATCTAAGGTTTAGTTAATTGATTCTCGTTCTCGTCTTCTCCGTTTCCCCATTTTATCCCTATTCATTTATGCTCATTTCCATTCTTCCATTTTATAGTTTTGAATGTTCACACCGATGATTGTAATGGATGATTTTTTTTCATCTCAAATCATTTCAAATTTTTTTCTTTTTAGCTTAGACATAAAACATATCATCTGAATGTAATGTTCGGATAACTTCTCGAATAAGCTCGTTAGCGGAGAAGCTCACTGTCAAAGAACCCTTTGAACAAAGTTTTGAATGAAAAAACTTTGAAATGAAACTTCACAGGGTAACTTAGACATTTTACAAAATATTCTAAATGTGAAAAAATATATTCCCTAAATATTTGAATTTTTTGACAATAAATTTAAATCGGAGGATTTTTTTGGCAAGCTAAATTACTCTCAATTTAATTCTTAACAAAAAATAGGCCAATCTTTAATTTTTAAAAAATGGAGACTATTCACTTGACTGAAGACGAAGTATAACGATCCAAGGAATATCAAAGTCACGTAGATTAGAGGAAAAAATTTCTCTGCATTACGAGAGAGGGAACTGCAATAGTATTTTGTACCGGCTTATATTTTTTGATTAAGAATCGGTTCAATTTTATTTATTCTATTAAAAAATAAATTTAGCACAATTTAATACTATATCAATTTCAAAAATAAAATTAGATCAAAATCTAATATTTTTAAATTATTTTAATTTAAAAATTGGGTGGTATTTTTTAAAATTTATAATATAAAATAAGCAATTTTTTTAAATATTAATAAGATAAATAATTTTTGTAAATTCGTAATAAGCCATATCTTATTTTTCTAATGCCCGGCTTACAACACTCCTTTATTCGTTAAGAATATTCTGTATTAATTTTTAGTCAGTCACATAAGCAACGTTTTTTTTGAACTTTTCTTTTGATGAGACATTATTTAAGTAATAATTTTTATTTTTAATTACTGCATCAGTAATGGTTTTGTTATCCCATGCGAAAAGTAATTAGCTTAAGACTAACTATCAGAATAATTGCCTCGTAAAAAATTTATATAATAAAAGCAAAAAAAACAAATATTTTAAATATTCGAATCCAAAGGGGCTTATATGTAAATAGCTCGAATTAGATATTTTTATAAATAACACAAAGTTAAAGGGGATAATTGTGAAAATCCTAAAAAACCTACAATTTGAAGCTGGCCGAACAATACTAAATTGTGTACATTTCCAATTCACTGCTGCATCGCCTCCACGCCGTTCGTGTGCCAAGGGTAAAAAAGCTTCAACGAGGATTTGGCGGAATATCTGGTAAGATCGAATTCCATTTGGTCGATTTTTATCTCCTTTAATCTTGAGATGATTCCATTAACAAATTTTGTGCGATTTTTTTTCAGATTGGTTCTCATTTCCTTCTTTCTTCCTGATTTAAATGGTGTCAATGTGCGTTCGATCTGAGATAAATGTGGGATCTGATGTTTCATTTGGGTTTTTTTTGGTGATTTTTTTTATTTTATTTGATAAAGATCGTTGCGTTGCCCTTTTTGGATCGATTTGGAGCTTTGCATTGAAAAGCTGTCTCCTTTTTGTTGTTACTCTGATTTCGAATCCATAGAAGGGTATTTGAAAAGACATATTCGATAAAACGTTTCTTAATTTTTATTGTGCAACTTGTTTGCTAGGCACTACTGGATCGGTGATGCTTTATCCAAAATCAACGTTTCTGGACATTTTGGTAGTTATTTGTTCAAATTGCTTGTTTAGATTGTCAGATGTGAAGTAGGTATACTTGGATTCTTTGGGTTCATTTGTTTTTCTCGAATTATATTGAAGAGATTTTTGGCTTTTATTGATAACTAGAACTGTTTTTTTTTTGTTAGGTATGTGAAAGATAAAGGAGGCTGGAAGATTTATGAGGACTGCTAGGGAATAGATATCATCACTTTTGTACAATGATTATGCAGAACAATATATATCTCTAGGTGCATTTGAGAAAAAAAAAGATATAGTTATCTAATAGTTCAATTGTTGGAAGCATGCAACACAGTTCTATTGTTGTAAGGTTAATTCTGGAAGAATGATATGGTTTTGAAAATCTTCAAAGTACATTTTAGGCATGGTGAAGAAGCAGATGCTTCTCATTAGCTGTGGATCTGCAAGCACTTACAAAATATCTAAAAGGTAAGTTCATTCCTTTTTTTGCTTGGATGGTTCTCTTTGTTGCAACATAGCATTACTTAGAGAAGAAATTTGGCAGACTATATGTCTGAATTCATTTGAAAACCCTCCTCAAATCATTCCTTCAATCAATTATAGGTTGACATTTAGAAAACTCATTTCATTGCTTCAACTGCCAAAGCTTGTATTATCCATAAGCACAGGTGTTTAAACTAGCATGTGAACTCATGAGAACTGTTTCTTTAGCTATTTTTCCCATGATTGCAATACTGCTTACATGTGCAGTAGTTGTGGTTCAATCTACAGAAGGAGGTAGTTTACAAAAGCATACAACCATTCTATTGTCCAAACTGAGTTTCATTTTCTTTTGATGACAGAGAAGTTAAAGAAATTGAAGGAGTTATTACGTAACAGTGATAATAATAACAGTGATAATTGGGTTTGTGCCGATTGTGGTGCTGCAGATCCTAAATGGGTGTATGTGCTATTTTCTTGCTGTAAACAATATTTTTGACTGTCTCATTATTTGTGTAATTATTTTCCATTTTTCCTTTCTGTATGTGCCATTTCTTCATGTAATCAAGACCAGTGTATCTTTTTTATAACAGCTACTAGCTAAACAATTTTACTATCCTTAATCTCCAAGAAGTCGTGACTATTAACTGTATTTGAAACTTGAATGTTTTTTTTTTCATTTGTCAATATCTTTGTTTGAGTTTTATATAAGTGAGAGTGACCTTTTTTTGTCATGTTGTCTGAAAAATGAATAGTGTGTCTATTTGTGCCTAAGTTTTTTATTGAAAAAATTGTACTAATTGTATAAGTTCACCAAATGATTTTCTGTGTCCTATTAACTATCAAGTATTATATTTTTTCATGATGGTTGTACTCTTTCTTGACTTTAGGTAATCTCCATTGCTAATGATCTATGTGATACCTGTTTCTTCATATTTTCCTGAGTTTTCTTGGAATTTATATTTACACTAGTTTATTAGAGTTTTGATTGGCTAAAATGTGGGCTATATAACTTGGATCATCTTTTGTACATTTAACAATGCCTTAATTGTTCTAATTTTGCTTCGCTAGTAAATGGCATTTGAGAAGTTTCTTGCTTGTCTATGCAGGTCAAGTAATATAGGTGTATTTATATGCTTAAAATGTGCTGGGTACACAGAACTCTTGGTACACATATCTCCATGGTAGCTCAAATAGAGTTTGTCTTGTTTGTTTAGCGCCTAGATTGCCTGCACTGTCATATTTTCTTTGTCAACTATAGTTCTTCCATACTTCAGTTCTCAAGCAATCAACTATATGCAACAAACTTACCTTGAACTTCAAAAACATGGTTCAAATGGCATTTCTCATCCAGAGGTTCATGACTAAGGTGTAAAATAATAGTGGTTGATTTCTGTTAGTGCCATTCCCAAGAAATGTTCATGGTATTAATTTTTATGAAGTCCATTAATTGTTTTCTGGCTTCTGAATTAACCATTGGCATGCAGGTATTATCTGTAACACAAGCTGAATGATCTGATGATGAAATTGACTCCATGGTTGAGGTTGGTGGGAACTCTTATGCAAACTCAACTTATGAGGCCTTTCTTCCACCTCGGTACTCAAAACCTAGCCCATATTCCACCTATGACGAAAGGAATGAATTCATCAGGTGGGCCATATGTCAGGTCTACTGATCAGATCTCTTCCACAATATCTTTTTGGTTGGTTTTGCATTACTCCTCTTAACAAGTGATGCTGCACACTGACTGTTGGAAAACAAGATGTCCCATATGAAACCAAATTGGTTGCATATATACGCTTGCCATTAGGTTCAGTTTTCCACTGTTGCTCTTTTCTGAATTTTATGATATTAACTGAACCCTGTAAAATTAAAATAAACATTTTGCCCATAAAAACACTATACCTTTTTGGGAACATTTGCAAAATCATATCCATAGGCTAAATTATGTCTGTGAAACATAATCAGTGCATCTGCTTCTAAGGCATAATTTCTTGTTACCTTCTTGATGAAAATCTGAGTCTAGGAACATTGCAATTGATGTAGTTTTCTTGGGGTAGATGTGCAAATTTTTTTTTTTGCATTGAACTTGTTTGCCAGCTTTGAGTTATTGTGCATAGCTCTTAAGACTGTTCTTAATCCTAGCAGCAATAGCCTAAAATAAGCCACTAACTATATTACCATTCTTGGATACCTTATTTGAAGCTAAGAAATCCCATACTACTTCTTCAACCAGAACTCACTCCAAATCCCATACTCCGACTTCCTACCTAATTTATACAAACACAGAGACTGAATTGCAAAGTAATGAATTACAAAGTTGTGGTACTCAAATTTAGCTTTCAAGATTCGGGGTTTTCTTATAATATGGACAAATTCTTATGTGGAGCCTTTAAATTTTGCAGGTCTAAATACGAGGGACAAGAATTTTTGCAACCTACTTGCGAATTGTCTCTTCAAAGAGTTCATCCCAATCTAGTGCTTCTGGAAAGGATGAAAATAGCAATTCTGGTATAGACAGATTACAAAGTGCGGTAAGTTTCCTGTTGATATTTTTGCACTTGGGAATCCAAAAGCATAGAGCATTTAGGGCACCTGCCATTTTTGCTACAATACTATGGTTTGGGATTAAAATATCATTCCATCTCTGTTACTTAAAATATCATTTCATCTTTTTTTGTTTTGCTTTTTTGATTTTTATTCATTATGTAGGTGATTATTTTGATTTGTGAAGGAGTTGGTTTATACTTGGCTGGTCGTTTAAGCGGTTTGAATGGCATGTTCCTCTATCTTGAACTCAATTTGTTTTTCTTAGTTTTTTGCATATCCTACACTCTTATTCACGAAGCACCTCCTTTGGCTTTCTGAGCAGCAAGTATTTGATTATGATGTGCTTTCATCTGATGACAAAATAGGGGAAGCCGAGATTGATCTCCAACCAATGATTGATGGGGCAATGGCATTTGGCAATCCAGACTTGTTGGCAGACATGCATATTGGGAAATGGCTTAAATCAAAGGACAATGCCCTTCTCAGGGACAGCTCCATCAACATTGTGGATAGCAAGGTGAAGCAGGAGATCTCTCTAAAGCTGAAGATGGTTGAATCTGGAGTTAGACCTGGAACTCGAATGGATTGCTTTGACTCAGTAAGTGTTTATGATTATAAAGAGTTTGTTCTTGAATGTTGTACTCCAATGCCATTCAGCAAGGGTTACCTTTGTCCGCCTTTGCCTAATTCCATTGCTTTTTATGTGAGAAAATACCCAAAAAAAATCTTTAGATGAAGGTTTTTACCCAATAGAGGGTTTCATTTAGGTAATTAATCAGTTACCTTCTATTTAATTTTTCTTCATTTGTGTAATTTTTTTTGGAAAGTATCATCTTTACAAATAAACTACAAATTCCTCCAAAAACAATCCAGCTATGATCACCATCAGATTTCCGGAAGCTTATCATCAAATCCAAATCCCAAAATGTGATAAAAAATAAACTTGAAAACTAAATAAAAAACAAATAAATATTCCTACAGCATTTAATTATGAACGAAACAATAAAAAGAAAAAATAAAAGCAATATCTCAATCGGTAAAAAATTGAAATTTTATTTTATCAAAAACTCCATTATTGACCGAGAATCAAAAATGAGAAAATCGAACAGAAACACATTACAATAAGCTTCACAGATCGGGATCCGAGGCTCGGTGGAAGGAGAAGTCGTTTGAACGGTGAATACAGCTCACGGCGAAGGATCAAACAAACCCCGCCACTGCCCACACCTCGTGATCAACAAGTTCGTCATCGCGTCAGATCCCAAAATCGGATTCAAGGACACCACCGAAATCCAGAGGGAAAAAAAAATATGAAACAACATGAAGAGGGACGAGATTTTGCGAAGGAGAAGGGCGGCTTCAGTGTGTGTGACAACATTGGATCAGATCACAGACGCGAGGTCTCTCACCGAAATCCGCTAAGATCACTTGGATCAATCATCATAAGCCGCTGAAGAAATCGAACAATAAGAACGAAAAGAAAAAAGTCCCCAGTTTGGGTCTGGGGAAGAAGATAGGAGGAAGGAGAACTGTCGGGTTTGATGGAAATCGGGTGAATACGAAGGAGTTTACATTAGAGCGAAACTAGGGTTTGCTTGTGGCCGGCGGCGGCCCATTTATTGGATGGGTTTATTCGGGCCGGACCGACCCGGCCCATTAACACCACTCTCCTCTTCCCTTCTCTCCCGCATCCGTCTCCAACTAGAAACCTAACCGGAATGAGGAAAGGGGCGGCCGCGCTCCTCCTCCCCCGCCGCCCTTCCTCCTCCTCTTCCTCCACTGCCACCGCTGCCACCGCTGCCGCCGCCAGAGGGGCCGGATGCCCCTCCTCCGACCTCTTCTCCCTCCTTTCCCGCCCCGGGTGGCAGGAGAACCCCGCCCTCCACGCGCTAGCCCCTTCCCTAACCCCCATCCACTTCTCCGACCTGCTCCACAACCATCCCCTCGATCCCACGACTGCCGTCGCCTTCTTTCACTGGATCGCCGCCCGCCATGGCTTCCGCCACACCGTCCATTCCCACGCCGCCCTTCTCCGCATCCTTACCGGCCCCGCCGCTGTCTCGATCCGCATTTCCATGGCTCGCTCATGCACCTCCGCCGAAGAGGCTCGAAAAGCTCTGGAATTGATTCTGAATCCAGAGGAGGGTGGCGACAGAGTTAGGACTGTCCTGTGTTACAATCACTTGCTGATTTCGCTTGAAAAGTTTGGGATGGTGGCCGAGATGGGAGATGTTTATTGCCGGATCCTTAAAGATGGGCTTTTGCCTAATGTCTATACGTATAATACAATGATCAGTGCCTACTGCAAGCTTGGGCTTCTTCCTGAGGCCAAGGTTTATTTGAGATGCTTGTTGCGAGATGGCATTGATCCGGATACCTACACCTTCAATTCTCTAATATTGGGTTGTTGTAAAGTTAAGCACTTAGATGTGGCATGCCGCATTTTTTTGATGATGGCTCAGAAAGGTTTGCGTCATGATGTGTTCTCGTATACTATTCTGATTCATGGGCTTTGCCAAGCTCATCGAGTAGAAGAAGCTTTTAGGTTGTTTACTGAGATGGAAGGTGAGACGTGCTGTCCTACGGCTCATACTGTCGCTGTTTTGGTTGATGGTTTATGCAAAGAGAGCAGGGATAGAGAGGCCGAAGTGATGCTTTGCAACATCTTTAAGAGGGGTTTGTTTATCAATGTGGTTAGCTACAATGCTTTGATTGATGGATATTGTAAAGGAGGGAAAGTTGATGCTGCCCTTGAGATTTTGCAAGTGATGGACAGGAGCGGATGTCCGCCGGATGTTTGGACCTATACAACACTAATTCATGGGCTCTGCAAGGAAGGGAAGCTTGAAGATGCTGAGAAGTTGTTGAATGAGATAGCCTCGAAGGGCTTAGCCCCAGTGATTGCTACCTATAATGCCTTAATAGATGGTTATTGTAAGAAAGGAAACATTGATCCTGCTTTGAGGATCGTGAAATTAATGGAATCAAATAGTTGCAAGCCAGATGTACAAACTTACAATGATTTGATAAAGGGCTTTTGTAAGGCAAGCAGGGTGCATGAGGCAATGTCCTTGTTGAGTAAACTGGGTGATGCTGGCTTAACTCCAACTGTTGTTACTTATAATATTCTGATTTATGGTCAATGCAAGCGAGGTTGTGTAGATACTGCCTTTAGGCTGCTTGATTTGATGAAAGGGGATGGTTTGGTTCCTGACAACCAGTCATACTCTATTCTTATAGACGCTCTGTGCAAGAATGGCAGAATTGAAGAAGCCTACTCTCTCTTCAGTTCTCTTGATAAAGAACACATAAAGCCACACACTGTGCTGTATAATGCTCTAATACATGGGCAATGTGAGGCAGGAAACATTGACATGGCGCATTCTCTACTTGAGAAAATGGACTCAGAGGGCTGCATGCCAGATTCCTACACCTACAATGCTTTAATAAGGGGTTTGTGCAAGGACAACAAAATGCAGGAAGCCATTCTATTAAAGAATGATATGTCAGACAAGTGTGTTGAGCCGACTGTTGTCACTTATAATGTTCTCATTGACAAGCTGTTAACAAGAGGGGAATGGGTACAAGCAGAGATAGTTTTTGATCAGATGGTATCTTCAGGGTGTAAGGCTGATGCATGTACTTACACCAGCTTTATTCGTACTTATTGCAGTGAAGGAAGGTTTGAAGAGGCTAATAGCATGATGGAAAAAATGGAACAAGAAGGTATTCCCCCTGATTTCTTGACCTATAACACTTTGATAGAAGGTTATGCGAATATCGGGGCAGTAGATCATGCTTTCTCAGTTCTGAAAAACATGATTGATGCTTCTTGCAAACCAAATCACTACACTTTTGCTGTTTTACTCAAGTGTCTCTTTCAGAAGAAGTACGGTGATAATGTCTCTGCAGATACTTCTGAAATATGGAAGATTGTCAATATCAACTCTGTTAAAGAACTTTTTGAGCATATGGTTAATTATGGCTACACCCCTGATAGCAGCACATATGATGATCTAACAAAAAAATTATGTGAATTTGGCCAGGTAGAAGAAGTAAAATCTCTATTCTTGCTTATGGATGAAAGTGGTCTTTCCCCCACTGGAGATGCCTATACTTCTCTTATAAACTGTTGTTGCAATTTAGGAATGTATGTTGAAGCAACAACCTATCTAAGTGCCATGGTGGAGCATGGTTATCTACCATATTTATCGTCGTACAAACTTCTTCTTATAGGATTCTGCCATGAAGGAAGCAATGAAAAGGTTAAATCATTGTTTCATGACTTGCTAGGGAGAGGATACAATAATGATGAGATTGCATGGACAGTTCTTATTGATGGTCTACTTAAGAAGGGTCACACTGTTATGTGCTCTGAACTGCTATCTATCATGGAGAACAGGAATTGCTACCCTACCCCACAGACACAATCTTCATTGGCCAATGAATGTCTTTCATTGGCCAATGTGGGCTAAATGTAGACACTCTTCTTGCTCTCATGTTCCAGTTATTGATATCCAGTGTGATCCCCACTGTAACATGTTCAAATGGAGTTGGAGGATTAGCTGGCTGGTCATTCTTATCACATCCACTTTTTTGGTCTATCTCAGTAATAAGTGTTTGGAGGATACCATGATTGCTTTAGTATTCAAATAAGCATGGTTGGATCTTTGGAGAGCAAACAAGGTTGCGAAAGACTGGTTTCTGTACAATTTTACGTCTCTCGCAACCCAATAAGAGGCAAGTCTCCTATAATTTATGTAATGTTCTGACCCATATTTGCCATTCTATGTTTATTTCCATTCCAAATTTCTTATACCAATCACTCAAAATTTTGTAGTTCTTATTAGTTACTGCTAGACATGGAAGCTATATATGTTTAGTGTTGTTTGACTCTACATTTGCATGAGAAGGGTGACAAATAGTTTGGCCCTGACTAAGAGCTAATCTCCTGCTTCAGCATTAGTTGTTGTGTTCACTTTTAGATGTCATACCATGGTTTTTTTTATCAAAACTGTCATACCATAGGTAAACAGTATACCTAAACAAAATAAGTTTGACCTAGTAATTTCAAGTATTATATAGCCTTATGTCTGTAGACTACTGAAGGATGCCTTTATTGCTACTTCAAGTACAGTTGTATAGGTGAAAGATGATCAAGGAATGCAAATAACTTTTGTAAAGCTTCCATGGTTTTTCTCATTTTCCATTTAATATTTAGATATATCATAGGCTTGCTTATCTGTTGTTTATGACATCTGCCTTGGTTTCTAAATGGTTGGGTTACCTGATTCTTTTTTACTGGAGTTTCTGTCTGTTATTATTTTTATGGAAAAAATACAAGTAGAATTGCTCATCTTGTAGCCTCCTGTGATAGTTATATCTACCAATTAATGCTGAAGAAATCACAACCATTTTGCTTGTTCAGTTGTGTAATTCATGTGCTTTGTGCTTGTCTGCTCTCTAGGTGCCTTTGTCAATTGTCAATCCCATATGAAAAGCTCAGCCTCGTAACCTGGATCCACTAAAGCACCTGGTGTGGGTTGCACAATAAAAGCTGAAGAAAGTTCTACTACTGAATCCAATAAAACAAGAGCCTCAATTGATACTAAAAGCAGTACTCCAACTGGAAAGCATGTCCCAGATTCTGACCATCTCCATCATCCATGACATCAGGATTTGCAGCAGATTCTGGGCATCAGTTTTGGCCCATACTCATGCCAAGTGCTGATGCTCATGTCCCAGGTGTGCTGAGTGCCATCAAACTTGAAGTAGGAAGTCACTGCTAAATTGAATAAACCATTACCAAAGTTGTTGCTCATGATGATGCTGATTCTTAGTTACCATCCATGAGGATGAAAGAATCTTCATAACTGAACAATGGTTAGACACATGGAAGGTCGCAAGGCAAACCTCCCAGATTTGAGGTGAATTAATTACTGGCTACTCCTTGGGATGCATCTTCAACTTCTATCGCTGCAGTTAATAGGCCATGGTCCAACTATAGCAGCAAAACACAACAGCTAAATGTTGCTCAAAGAGGTACATTTTCTGTTTATCTTACGTGTCTGCATAGATAAGTATGTTGTTTTTTTTTGGGATGACTTTTTTCAACTTATTTTCCTCTTTTTTGGGGATGTAAAGTTAAATACCAGTTTCTAACCTTTTATTGAAGTCGATAGAGATTAATAATTTTTTGTTTCTTGTTAACAGGTTACCTTTTCATATTCTGATTGTCAATGTTGTGGCACTATGTGATTCTTACTACATTATGCATGTTGTTTGGATGAAAATTTGTGTTTATATTGTTTGTACTTCTGGTTTTTGATGAAGTTCTTGATTCCTTCACTTTTCCAGAGTGGGAACCCTTTGGTTATTTTTCTGACTACCAAATCTAACCACTACTCAAGCTGATGATTTGATTCATAGTTTGATTCCAATTACTCAGCAGCTAGTTCCTGTGTTTCAATAGGCTTCTAGTGTACATTTATTGTCACCCTAACGACATCATGTACAATCAATATTTCTTGCCCTTTTTAGCTCCACAAACTACCATTCACCTTTTTTTTGAGCAAACGACATTTCCTCAGCAACCTCCAACAGGTGGCATACTTAACACTTCAGCAGCTGCAGCTTCTGCCACACCTGTCAAGTTCATATTCGTCAAATCAAGCCAGGAATTAATGTGGGTTATACCACTCATGTTGGAATTCCAACTAGGTATGGCGTGCATAACTCGTCTCCAGCTGGTTTTAGTACCAAGCCAACTGGGACTAGTGTAACTCAACTACCAATGATGATCTCACTGTATCTCAATTCAAGGAAACACAGCCTATTTGAATGGGCAGCAGGTACTTGATTCCCTCCTGACCTAATCTTTGTAGTTTGTGGCTTAACTACATATTGTTGCTTAATAGATCTTCTGCTGCTTTTTTACATTTGCTGAACTGTTTTTAGGCTTGTAGATTGTAATAAAAAAAATCTTCAAATTGGATAAATGTGTAGGTGGCTGAAATCTAAAGCAATCTGCCAATTGCTGTACTTTTATATTCAATGTATTGTTTTCCTTTGGTGCCTGGCCTAGAGAACCAAAGGGTCTGTTTTTCCAAATAGTAGTTGTAAATTGGTAGCTTGTAAATATGCATCACTATTCCTGTTTTCGATGTGCTTATGAAATATTTTTTAGCTTAGAAAAATAAAAAAATAAGAATGGAATTGTTGTGTGGAAGAAGGAATAGCGCAAAAAAGATTTATATGATTCGGTTTATGGCTTATTTTATTGGCGAAGTCAATCTAGAAGAGATTTTATTAATAACAAAAAGATGAGATTATAATGATGAAGACAAAACTTCAATATCACAAATTTTTATAAGAAACTAACTAGTATAGTCGTTATAAGACATTTTGAGAGTGTTTTTTTATTTCAGTGTATAAAACTCTTAAATGAATAGGATATTTATAAGAGTAAACTAATTGAATTTAAGTCAAGTAGGAGTTTAGATGAGGATTTGATTTACTAATTCATGCTTTTTAATAGGAGACAAATTTAAAGAAGGATTTAGACCATTAAATCTCTTTTTAATATGAATTCTAATTTAATTAAGATTTTTCGAAAAATCCAAATTCTAGACCCGATTAAGTAAACAATTTTTACATCTTTTTTTTTTAAATTTAAATCTTTAATAGATACCTTTGTTATTGCGTCATAGGACGAGATTAACAATCTTGAATATTGATCAAATCTAAGTAGCGCTTAAATTTATTACTCGGAATCACTTTCGTTAGTATGTTCATTGAATTTCTTAAAGTATGAATTTTATGTAAAAAAATTTCGTTGTGTTCAATAATATTCCGAATAAAATGGAATTAGATATTTATGCGTTTTGATTTGATGTGATGCATCTGATTATTCATAGGGTATATGATGCTCTAATTGTGACAAAAAATAAAAAAAAACTTAAGAGAAATTAACTTTATTTGTTAAACTTTTTAATGATAGAGTTTTTTTATTATTATATACTCGGTTTTTATTATAAACAATATCATAGTTGGTTGTAAGATACACGTCCAACTAATAGGATTATTACAAAGGTTGAAAAAATAACCGTTGAGGGATTATCGTTGATTAAAGTCTTCAAAATAATCTGAATTGATGTAGTCAACAATTTTGGTCTCTTGAATTGTATTTCTGTTGAAATACAAAATAATATTAAGTGTATTTTTGATATATTTCAATAACTACTTCACAGTTTGTCAATATATTTTTTCTGAATTTATCATTTAATGGCTAACAATACTGATTGCTTGTATAATATTTAGGTTTTGTATACACTATAGCATACATTAGATTTCCAGCAACACTCGAAATGAGATATTTTTCATATATGTATGCTCATCATCCATAGAAAGATATAGTTGAGCTGAAAGTTTGAAATGAGTTGTTAAAGGAATACTAACGATTTTTAAATTTTGCAGGCCAAATAAGAAATAATCTTCTTGAGATAATTGCTCTATTTAAGGCATAGCATGTCATGTTTCCAGTACCGATTAATCTCCATATTGATAATGAATCTTGTAGCACCTAAATTGTTCAAATAATTAATTAAAGATATGTTTTGATGAGCAATAAACATATCATGAACATAAATAAGTAATATAATAAATGAACTATGGTATGTATTTTGAAGTAAACACAGTAATTATATTTGTAATGGATAAAATTTTGTCTTAAGATGAAATTATCAAATTCTTTATATCATTGTCTTGGAGATCGTTTCAAATCATAAATAAGTTATTCAACTTACAAATATAATTTTTCATATTTTTTTAGATGAATATTTTTTAGGTTGTTATACAAAAATCTGCTCTTGTAATTCTTTATACAGAAAGACAGTTTTGATATCAAGTTATTTTAACTCCAAATTATAAAAAATAATTAAAATATATAGAAAATAAATAGATGCAGGTTTAATCGTAAAAGAGAAAATTTCATTTAAGTTAATACCCTTATGTTGTAAATACCATTTTGCAATTAAACGAGTTTTGAATTTTACATCATCTATTTTAGAACAATTTTCTTTTTTTTGAAATAGCTACTTGCAATCAAGTGTTCTTTTATTTTATGTTAAGTTTACTAAGTCTCAAATATGATTCTTTTGAATAGTCTATCTTTTCACTCATCGTAATTTGCTACTAATAAGATTCTTATTCTACACTCTTTTTTTATAGGAAAAAGGATTAATGTTGTCAGTTAAAGAACAAAAGCTACTATATTCTCAAAATTATATTTTTCAATTGGCTTTATATTTGTTTGAGATATTTGAAGTAAAATCTTAGAAATTTTAACTTAACTTTTAAAATTCTTTCGAGAGTTTGACATACCTCGAATGTTTTCTCATGAAGGAATTGTAGGCTTCATCTCTACTTTAATTATATCATTAAGATTTTTTTTCAAAGATTTTAACATATCATTTTTATCAAATATGGCATCTCTTTTAATAATTATATTAAAAATATTGAGATTTCATAAATGATAATTCTTAACTTATTTAATATCATTAGAAAAAATATATTTTTTTAAAATGTGCATCTAACTTATCCTTGATGTTATGTACATATGCAGGATAAGAAAAAAAATTCTTAAAGAAAAATAATTTGTGAGCTCACCAGTTTTCTTTAGGAG
This sequence comes from Trichopus zeylanicus subsp. travancoricus, assembly GCA_005019695.1. Lineage (NCBI taxonomy): Eukaryota > Viridiplantae > Streptophyta > Magnoliopsida > Dioscoreales > Dioscoreaceae > Trichopus > Trichopus zeylanicus. Next base: position 684,023 of record RXID01014367.1, read on the forward strand.
TGTTATAATAAATAATTGTTTGAGTAGAGCGATTTACAATAAAACACGTCGTATTAACAGTTTTTATTTAAAAATTTTTATCAAGATTGAGTACAATGAGTATACTATATGCTTTCTCCAATAAAGTTCTGTTTATTCTCTTAATCACATTATTCTGTTGAGTTTTTATTGTAATAATAAACTAACGTTCGATACTTTTATCTTTATAGAATTTAAGAAATTCTATTGAATTATACTTTCCGTCATTGTTACTTCTAAAGTATTTGATTTTTTAGTCAGTTTTTCTTTCAATTGGAGTTTTTCACCGTTTGAAAATAGAAAATATTTTTGCTTTGTGATCCAAAAAATAAAGTCACTTTTTTGAAAAAATTGTTAATAAAGACATGTTTATTTTGTGGGATTTTAAACTTTTAAATTCTAATAATTATAAAATCTAGTGTCTGTTATAAAAAATTTCGAAATTCAAGAACTTTCAAATTTCAGTAACTACAGGATTTACTAATTCTCCAAAATTAGTTGGATTTTAAAATTTAGTATGTGAAGTCATATGTTAAATTTTATAATCAAATAAAATACAAAACTTATCGTTTTGATATTTATAAATGCAACAAAACAAATATAAAATTTTGAAATTATGAATTTATGTCTTACAAAACATAATATTAGAATTCTCAAATACAGAATTTTGAAATTTCAAAATATTAAATTTTTTAGAATTTTTAAATTCTACGAAACAAACATACCCAAAATTAACAAAATAATAAGTATTAGATTTTAATGAAATAGAAAAGTTTTATATGTCAAAATGAATATAATCAATCAAATTTTTAGTGTAATGAATACTAATGTTAAAGTTTATTTTAGATCATTTACTATAAAGATAATGTCTTTAGAAATCTAATTTGTATGAGTTGAAGTCTTTCAACAATTCTTTTTTATTGAATTCAGTCAAATTTTACTCACTCGTATGCTTGAAATGGATATGTTACAAATGAGCCGTATTAAAACAAATCTGAGAAATTACTGCTTCATTTTCGACAATTTTTCCTACTAATTTATAAAAATTTTCATGTTTTAGATCTGTTATCATTATCAACGAGCCTTTAGTAATATTTAGAATTCCAACTTAAACATAATATTTACAATCAATATAATTCAAAGCACAAAAAAAAATCAAATTTTTTTCAAATTATGAAGATATCTAATGTTAGTAAGAATTTTAACAATATTATTCAACATCTTAATTTTGATTATCTTAATTTCGACGATTTTACATAAATTATTATCATCTATTAAAAATAAATCACCATTATATGACTTATAGTTTTTAAATCAATCATTATTAAAACATAGGTAGTAAAAATAATTAAAATTAAAAATTCAAATATCATGACCATGATAAAAAATTAGAACTAAAGAGAGAACGTTATCTTAATTATTATTAGAACTTTATTTAGTAATTGATACTTGTTTTTTGACTTACTCTTTAAATATAGATTCTTTCTCTTTTTTAGTTTTGAATTTCCAATATTTTTTAATTTCATATCTCATCTTCTTGTAGTACCTATAACTTTTTTTTTTTAATTTTAGATTTAAAATGACCTGATTTTGATCTTTCTTTGGTATGACTTTTAGCAATCAATGCTTTTGAGTATAACTCATTGCATTCAATCTTTTTCAAATATTTATTAGATAGAAGGATAGAAATATCATCAAATTTTAAATCCTTATCATACATAAGAATAGTTTTTAGATTGTCAAAGGAGAAATTAAAGACAATAATAAAATAATTATCTTATTTTTATCTTTAATTTTAATATCAATATTTAATAATTGAGAGACTCATTTATTAAAAATATTGAAATAATCAACTATATTTGTACTTTTTTCATTCGAAATTAAAAATTTCTATTTTAGGTAAACTCAATTTGTAATAAGCTTACTTATGTATTGTTTCTCCAATTTTTTTCATAATTTTAAAGGTGATGTTTTATCGAAAAACAAATAGAATATTTCATCGGTGAGATCGAGAAAAATAGTGTTATATGTTTTAGATTTCTGTTTCTCTCAAACACTTTCGTTGATATTTTCAAGTTTGACATCATGTAATGTACTTTTCAATTTTTGTTGAATAAGAATTGTACAAATTCTTATTTATTAGATACGGAATCCTTACTTTCCATTAAATTTTTTTACATTGAATTTTGCGGTGGAGATTTTGAACCAAAGTCTGATTAATTTGTTGCAAAAAAGACGAATATTCATCATAATTTATGATATAAAAAAAGAAAAGAAAAGAAAAGGAGGAGGAATAACATAAGAGGTTTATGCAATTCGGTTTGCGACCTGCTTTACAAGTAAAGACAATTCGGAGGAGAGTTTGTTAATAAAAAAGAAAAAAAAAGTACAATAATAGAGACGAAACTTTAATATCACAAATTCTTATAAAAAACTAATTAGTATAGTTGTTACAAAGCGTTTTGAAAATTTTGATTTATGTCTCTCTGTCTTACTGTATAAAATCATTAAATAAATAGAATTATAGGAGTGATCTAATTGAATTTGAGTTAAAGTAGAAGACTGATTTAGATAAGGATTTGACATACTAATACATGTTTTTTGATATGAGACAAATTTGAAGAAAAATTTCGACCACTAAACTTCTTTCTAATGTAAATCCTAATTTGATTAGAATTTTTTGGGAAGTCCGAATTCGAGACACGACTAATTCAATATTAAATAGTTTTGGTCTGATACCTTTTGTTCATATTTATTTATTTATTTATTTATATTTATCATTGTTATTATTATTATTATTATTATTATTATTATTATATATATATATATATATTGAGCATGTGGTGGGTTATAGGGCTGTTCTATGGACAATTAGAAGATGCTGCTTTGTCCATATCACTTGATGTTGGGAAGTGGTGGCATGTTGGTCTGTACGATTCAATTGGCCTCAGCTGGGTAGGATGAACACGGCATATGAACTCAGGGGCTTGTGAACATATGTTCCACAAAATTGCTCCAGGACACTTAAGAGTCTAATTGAAGCAGTATATTTAACTTTAGATTAGTTGATTGGGTCATTCAATCGCAAACAACAATATGCAGTAGATTATCTCAAAGATATTTTTTGTTTCAAAATTAGACCAAGGCTCTAGTTTACTATTGCATGTTTGCTAATGCTGATATAATAGTATGCTCATGTAAGATATATACAAACTATAGATAATCTTCATTTATACTCTCAAGAACAATAAACATTTTTGAGTAACTTTCACCCAAAACAAAACACAATTTTGAGGGTTTCACTAACAGGCTTTACTTTGATTACTGCTGTCAAGCACAACAAAAGTTCAGCTGTCTGGGTTCCCATTCCAGTGCAAACATTCCTTCTCTTCAGGGCAGCTCGTTCAACACCCTGCCTTCCAGGGCCAACACAGGTCCTTTGCACTGTCCAATCTGATCCAGGTGCCTCCACTGGTCTCAGCCTGCTTCTGGTTCTGTTGGGGTAATTGACACTTCACCAAGTGTCTATTAACAGCCACCACTGCACAAATGAGTCATATTGTTGACCCATAACTATTGAACAAACCAGTAGCTACAGATGTAATATTCACTGACCTTAGCAGATATCAGGTATGCTGCAACAAGCTGGCCTAAAAGGAGTCTGCGTGTTTGAAGGATGTCTATGTTGGTGGTGAAACAGTTTGTTCCATATGTTTCCAGGTTGAGAGATCAAAAAACAAAACGAAAAAGCTTCACCTTTGACTGATATTAACTATTTCTACCTTAGGAAGCACGTAGATCTGTGTAGGTTCCTTGCCATTGTCTTGTAACATTCCTTGCCTTTATAACCCCTCTCGATTGCTCTGGGCAATGAAAAGTTCGCTGTTTTCTCATTTCCTTCTTTTTCTCATTTACTTGTTTCTCCAGGCTTTTAGGCACTAAGAGGACATCAGAGATTGCATGAGCAAGTGGAGGTGAATCTTTTTTCTCACTCCTGTCAGTTCATCTTGGTCTATACTTGATCTTAAGTGCAATACTACAGATAATTGTTTGACGCCATGGCAAGAAGTTATCAGATGTGTATCTGTTTATGGTTGAGGCTTCAGCAGCTGTGGATTCTAACTCAGGTTTCATTTGTTGTGGTGGCTTTCCTGAAGCAAACTGAAATTTTGTGTAGTATGTGGGATGAGTTCATTATAAATTGGCAACTTCTCTGCATGTTTCATGATCATACTTCCATGTGCTTAGCGTTCTTCACATTCTAGTAGGATGAAAACATGAAAAGTTACACATCTTCATCTCTTTTCTAGTCACATCTTCGTCGAGTTTTTCATCAATATGAAATCTGTATTTTAGCTAATCAATTCTACACCAGACAACTGTGGACATAAGCTTATGGTCCCATCAGAAACACACAAATCTTATACTGCCGGTGTAAAATTCTACAAACAACTCTTCCTTTTGGCTTTTTGTGACTATTTAATGAGTATGAGCGCAAATGACGTGCTGTTTAATGAAATTCCAGGTGTTTGTCTGTATGGTTGTTGTGAAGTTCCAAGGAGAACTCCTGAGGCCTGTAATGCCTGTTGCCCTATATGTTTATATAGAAATGTCTCATGGCTTAGGGGATTGTTTCTGACAGGGACATGTCATTTAACTTATTCTGGATGGGAACTTTACAGGTAAAACTCATCAAGTTAGATTCATAATGAATCCTGTTTTTAAATTTGACTTTGAATTCTGTCTAATCTATGACCACTGAAGTTTGTTGTTTTCAGAAGCAAAGTTGCTCCTGAGGAAGTGGTTTTTTACCAACTCTAGAGACAGGGCTTTGGCCTAACTTAGCATGAATCTTGAGCTGTTTTTGTTTGCAAAAAGGAGTTGAATTTACATCAAATTATATGTGTTGAGGAACGTTATTTGATTCAGTGTAATTAGACCATTTCCATGCAAGTTAAAATACAACAAATGCAATATTTTGGTTTACAATCAAATTGGCAGTAAGTAGAAATGCAGTATTTTGTGCATTTATCATAATGCATTTGGTCATACAAATTCATATCATTTTCTATTATTGTGTTATGAAGAGGGAAAATGATGAAATTATTGTTGATTCAATCAGAATTGATGCAGTTGCATTTTGAGATAGTATAGCAAACATTACTAATATTATGGATTGTAATTGCTGAGTAAATCAATTAACTGTCAGGCTGGATTGGAAATTTTTTCCCCTGGATGATGTTGCTGTCTCTAGTACTTGTACCCTATTGGGATTAGGATTATTTTATTCTTCTAGGATAATAGAAATATGGTTTATTCCATACATATGCTTGCGTTGAGAAACAAGAAACTCAATTGGGTGACAACACTCAAAACAAACAGCTGAAGGTCACTCATAACAAGCAAGATTCTTAAAATTAATATCAAATTAAATTATCCTAACTATGGTACAATCCACAATTAAGATTCATGGAGGTAGTCGCAAGTTTTGGAGTGATGTTGTGGGTTTCAGGTTGTGGGCCTCGTGGCCAACATATTTAGATTCAAAGGGATGCCAAGTTTAGACTTTTTTAATGGCAATTTCCACCGTTAGATTTTTTTAAAATAACAAAAAAAAGTGATTTTCAATAGTTTAGATGGAAAAAAAAAAATAGAAAATTCACTTTATAATTAATTGATTGCATGTATTTTATGTATAATTTTTTATTTTTAAAATAAAAATTACTTGCACTTGAAAATAATTTTTATTTTCACTACTTCTCTCATTTTGACTCAATTAAGATATATTAAGTGTCAAAATTATAACTCTCTACTTTTATTATTTCAAAAGCCAACACGCGCACAAAATACCGCGGTCCGAAGGGAATCTTCCAGCTAAGATTCCGTAACGGCTCGTTAACCGCACACTACCACCGCCGTTATCGCGGTCCTCGAGATGAGATTGCAAATCCAAATCTTCAAGCAACTTACGGCAGATATTGCCTTAAGCAATATACATCCGTCCTACGCAGAAGTGCAACACCAACACTACCTTCTCTCTTAATGGTCCAGGGGTAAGCGACCCCAACGAATCCCCGAATTTTGGCAATAAGGCGCCCCCAAAAATCCTATTTTTCTCCATTTTCCCACTGAAATCCAGCGCCGTTCATTGGATTCCCAGCTCTCACACTCGATCTCCAGCTCCTCCGCGGCGCTTTGGATCCGGGCTCAGCTCGTGATTGGTGGGCTTTCTGCTCTCAAGGGTTTCTCGATCGGGGCATATGCTCTTCTCCTGTTGTTTTGACTTCTTGATTTTGGTCGAATTCGTGGGCTTTGATGGTGTTTTCCGAAGTTTCTCGAGGGATCTTGCCGGAAAGGTAGCCTCTTTTGATTGTTTGGTGGGGGAGATGATGGTGGAAACTCGCTGTCATTCATGGAGTTTGGGATATTTCGTTTCTTTCTAGGGTTTTGGTTTTGTTTTTTCAGAAATTTGGGAAGTTTTTTTGTTCATGTGTTTTTATATGTGAGAGAAATGGTCTGGATTAGACGAGGACCTAGTTGTTGCATTTAAGGAGCTGAGGTCTGTCTCTTTAAGGTTTCATGACAGCTATGGAGGCAAAAACTTAGTTACATAGCTGCTCTAAAGATAGAAATTTGAGGGCAATGGATTGGGAATTTATTTTCCAAGGATTGTATCTGAATGTGCAGTCCTGTTGGGGATTTAATGGTAGTTGGGCGGCAATAATGATGCTGTTTTCAGAAGCTTCTTTGGTTTGATTTTTTTATTTGGATTCGTGGGAAAAGGTTTCGGAATTTTATTATTTGATTTTTTGAGCCTAAGATATGTAATTTCATTTTTATAATTTTATATTGATTTTATTCGTGAGTCTTGCATTAAAGGGTGGAATTGGAACTCACAGATAGGCTACTTGAGGATTTTGGTGGCTTCTATTTGCTATTTGACCATTGATTTGACCTTCTTAACTATTTTAAATAGTTGATATTTATTGATCAGCATGTCCAGTTATCTAACACTGAGTGGCTCTAGCGTAATAAAGCTACTTGAGATTTTCATAAGGGTAGGTTCTGATTGCCTGAGGCTCCCTTCCTTGAGGGAAGTATGAGCTGATTCTGTCGGTGTCTAAAATTTAGTTGAGCATTATTTAGATATTCACCTAAGACGAAAGTTCCCTTTGATCAAAAAGATACTGCTGACTCTAAGTTTATTCAGGCCCTTGAATACATACACTTTCAGTGCCTACTATATGTAGCTATTTAGTTTCAAGTGTTCGTGCCACTGCTTCCTAGGATGCCCTCAATATCTTAGCTGAATATCTAAAGCATAGTTACAAACGAAGATCAAATGTAATTGGATCCATAAGAAAAAGGGAGCTGAGGGTTGACATTCAGGAAATTATTGATGATTTATGAGAGAGAATCAAAGAATTTAGTTCAAGATTCCTTCTTGTTCAAGAGATTCAAACTCAGACTTTTTGGAACTTTTTCAACTTTTTAGCATTTGAGTATGTCATAGCAATGAGGCATAGGTTCTTTTTATGCCTGAAAGGACAAAAGTGTGACCGACATAATAACTTCAAAATCTAACTGAGTTGTAAAACATTAGGCTAAGTTTCTCTTTGATAAACAAACACGCTCATCTGTTTCGTATCTTCTGATGGTGAAATGATTGCTATTGGTAGTTCCAGTGTAAGTTCAGGATCTTCCTACTTCAAGATGTATAAATATGCAAATTATCTTGATGCAATCACTACCAGTATCTGGAACTTACTGTAACTAGTGTAGGTACATGGTATAATTTGACAATTGCAAAATCAAGGATTCTTTTTTGCAGTTTATTAACAACTTTTTCTACCTTAGTCTCTTCTCTTGGTAGGATGCCAAAATCAGTTGAAGAGTTAGTCTTTCAGGCTTCCTATATTAATGAAACTTGTATTTTTAAGTCTAGAAAGCTTGAATTATTTATTATTATTTGATTAGCCTTGATAAAATGGATTTTTAAATTTACCTTCTTCTGTATCTACTTGCCCATCTATCTGGTTATTTCCCACCAAAAAGATGCTTCTATTAAGAGTCTGCCATATTGGACATTGCATATCTGAGACGTAAAAATCGTGAATGACATGTTTCCTGCAAGTTCCATAAAAGGTAGGAGTTGTTAATTTTACTCCGGCATAATTGGGTTTGTCTTATTTTAAAATATTTCTTCATGGCATTTGCTTGTCTGCATTAATTTCTTATAGTCAAGAAGGTATTGGCTTAGTTTTCTATTCTTTCAGTTAATTTTTTTTGTCATGTTATGTGAACTACTCAAGTTTGGAACTTTTTTTATCACATTTTTCCTATGTACCGATTGAAGAAATTCACTTAAATACTCATACTATTCATCTTTCAAGAGATTGCTACTTCCTAATTAAAATCATTCTTGTTCAGTGCCTTCACAGATCATGAAAAAATGTATCAACCAAAGCCAATTTCTAGCTTAAGTTTAGCACACAGTAGCTCAGTGCCACATGACCACAATCTTGAAATGGGTGGAAACAGCTTGGTTCCAAGCAGTGGAGGGAACAACTCAAGTAACTCAAATAACTCAAATAACTCAAATATGTCTTCGAGGCAGCGGTTGAGGTGGACGCATGAACTTCATGAACGTTTTGTGGATGCAGTGACACAACTTGGTGGACCAGACAGTAAGTGAGAATTTTTTTCCTTGTTTTGATTAATTGTCTTCACGAGTACTTCAAAAAAATGGCTGCCTATTTTTCAGAAAGCTCCTCTTTGTTAGGAACATATTTTATGATGTGGCATGTGATTAATCAATTGTACAACTTTTTTTTTTTTAATTAACACTGCCTAGGTGCCATAGACTTCTTGGGCAAAATGGGTCTAACTGCCTGTATGCACATACCTTTTTTTGAAGCATTTATCCTTTCTGTCGTTTCCTAGCAAGTTTTATGTTGTGGCTTGTGCCTAAATATGACTAAACCTATCTTTCTTCTGTTTAGCTTTTTCATATTTCAGTAACAGGCACACTAACAACGTAAAGAAAAAGGCGCCACACAAAGTACTTGGTTTCTGTGATTGAGACATCTGGGATAAATAAATTTGTGAAGTTCTGAACATTCAAATTTGATCCATGGATTATCTTCCTCTGTTTTAAACTCATCTTCTAGATCATCAATCATGATATTGGAGATTTCATTTATTTAGCAGAGAAGGCAGGTTGAGACCTTATTTGTTTAAACAGGCACATTTCATTCATTATATGGATTCTTTATTTTGCTTCTGCGCCACTAAATATGTATTTCGTTTTTGGTTTGCAGTTACAGAAAAGATTCATCTACTAGGATACCTTCTTAGCCCACTAAGTTGATATATATAAATAGAGTCAATTGCAGTAGTTCTGTACACAGAAAATTTTGTAGGTTGTTGTTTACCAGTTCAAGTATTTTGTTGTAGTGAGTAGAACAATATAGAGAAGGTGCAAAGCAACCTTGAACTTGGAAAGTATGAAATAGTCCTCTTACCAAAATGTAGAACTATGAGGTAGTCCGATAAATGTCCTTGAAAAATCAGAGTGCTACAGAACTAGAATTTTTTTAAAAGAATCAGGCACTTGTCATTTATGCCAGGTGCTCAACTCTGTCCAAGCAGCGTTCATCTTGGATGCATTACTGTATTTCATTTCTTTATCACCTCATGATAGTCCACTATTACACAATATCTTTCTCTTTTGATAGGAGCCACTCCCAAGGGTGTTCTTAGAGTTATGGGCGTACAAGGGCTGACAATATACCATGTCAAAAGCCACTTACAGGTGATTCATGACACTGAACTTTATTTTGATTGTGGCTCTTTCTTATCCAGCCCTAGGTCCATATATGGCTTCCTCTTAGAAGGGCTGAGTCCTTTGGTTTTGTTCTCCTTGCAGAAATATCGCCTGGCAAAATATATCCCGGATCCTTCATCTGATGGTAGGCATGCAATCTCTACTAGAATCTTCATGACCCACACTCTAAAGTCACCCTTTGTTTATTGCATTTGTAAACCAATACTTTAAGGGCGTAAACATTTATTTCCTGCTATTTAGTCTGACACAATTTCATTCTTGCAGGTGTGAAAACTGAAAAGAAAGATTCAGGGGACATACTTTCAAGTCCTGATAACTCTCCGTAAGATCAAAACAACCCTCATTTGTTACACAGATATCTATAAAGAGTAGTACCCAATGGCTTGTTGTGTTGCCACTGAATGTTAAATTGCTTCCTACCCAACCCCATATATTTTATGGTCAATTTATCTTTTTCTTGTTTGTGGAGCATCTATTATAGCTAATTGAATATCTGCTAAATGGCAGATGATGAAATGCTTCGATTGATCCAGGGCAGAAGAGCCTTGAAAGAGTATTAGTTTCTTATTGTCATCTAACTGAAGTGTGGTTAGAGTGATTTAGAAGGTCTGCCCATGTGATCATGGGCAAGTGAGCGGACAATTACTAATTTTAGATTTATGCCCAAAATATTCAATTTACTTTTCTGATCACAATATTAACTGGTCAAGGATATGATGAGATATTATTGTGTTCTGCTGGTAGTATTTGTTTTGGTATTACTTGTTGCTTGCAAGTTTCTGCTTATATTACTTTCAAATAGGACAGTTATTGCTTCTTTTTAACTGTTCTCATATTTGAGTTGAGCTACCAAATGGCAATGAACATACACTTTATTGTAAAAGGATTTTCAGCACATATAAAATTTTTTTTGATGCTTCCTTGTCTGGTCTTTGTATAATCTACCTGCGGATCTCTTTTATGGCATTGGTCAGTTTCTTCCAATCTTATTATATGACAAGTTCTGCTATGAAATGATGTATTCTGAGGGTTAAACAAGATATGGATGAGGAGTTGAACTGGATTTTGCAAAGTTGGCTGGTATTTTAAATGTGCATATAGGATGAATTTTAAAGAGAAACTTCAAAATAGTCCAGTTAGTATTATCCATAATATGATGATTATGGGATCTTGTTTGGTTTTTGTTACTGTCCATCTCATGCTAATATTGAAATAGCATTTCAAATTTTAAATTGTAGTGGACAAATTCCGCAAATTAATTTTCATGTTTGTTCTTATTGCAGTCTAAGACCTGAGTTGCAGAATTTGTAGTACATATCTGATCCACTTGTTTCTTATTTGCTTCCAGTGGTATGCAAATAACTGAAGCACTTAAGCTTCAGATGGAAGTGCAAAAACGGCTACAGGAACAACTAGAGGTAATTTGGGGATGATTTACTGACTGCAAGGAACAACAAGGCGTGATTAATCTCTCCACCTTTTATGGCTATATGCTTAACTTAGCCTTCTCCTTTTTTTACTAGAAACAACAACATCAATAACATTATGATAGATCTGAAAAGACAGTTGTCACATAGGCTTTTGAAGTAATAGACATCATGCATAGGTCTCAGCCATAAGTTTCTTTGGGGATGGTTTAGAGTCCATAATGTAGTACCCTGAAATAGAATGCTGAAGAACCTGTTATTTCAAACTTATTTTCAGGTCCAAAGACAGCTGCAACTTAGGATAGAAGCCCAGGGCAAGTATCTGAAGAAGATCATTGAGGAGCAGCAAAGACTCAGTGGTGTCCTTGGTGAAACACCAGGGTCGAATATTCCACCTCCTGCCTTTGGTGACCAGTCCCCAGAATCTGGCAAGACAGACCCCTCAACTCCTGCTCCAACATCCGAATCTCCGGTACCTGACAAGACAGGCAGCGATCATGGAGCCACTGATAGCCTCTTCAAGTCTCTTTCCCATGACGAATCCTTCTCATCTCGCCTTGAGCCACTCACGCCAGACTCCAGTGGTCGCAATGCTTCCCGCTCTGAGAGCCCAAAGCATGAGAGGCCAGCCAAGAGACCACGTGCTGCTGGTGGCCAAGCACATGCAAAGCCGGAGTTGGTACTTGCTCATCATATACTCGAGTCAAGCTCCGGCTCAGACTTCCAGCAGCCATACTCAGTTGGGCTATTTGATTCGTCAGTTACTTCAGGCAGTGATGTATAAGCAGATCTAGACACTGTATTTCCTCGAGCGTTGTTAATCCTGCTTGGTTTCAAATATATGATGTTGCTGAATGGTAGTGTTTACTGTTGTAGTATTTCCACTTCCTCTTCTCCAGAGATGCATGTATGTTGTATCTAGATTCACCAGATAGGATTGATATCTGAACTTGGTAATACATATGGGATGGGACTGAACTGTCTGTAGTTGGGTGTAACAGCATTACCATTTATAACCTTGAACTTTTGGGCATTGTGCTTTTCCTGGAATCTGTCTGCTGTTGGTAAACTGGCAAATATCATGTAGTAGTGTATTTTTACATAATGAAACATAGTATACCACTTTTAGTTTGATGTGCTAAGAAAGATCACTAAATTTATTTTTCCTATTTAATATGTTATAGGGTTGGCTGTAATTATGGTCCAACAAATGGGTTTGCAAAATGATGCTGCACTTCTGATTAAGCCCTTACAGTACCATCGAATTCTGTTGATATAATCAAAGAGCCCACAGAAAAAATAGGGCTGTGCATTCAATCTATTCGATTATCCGAATAAATCAAACCAAAAATTTTGGTTTTAAAAATTCAAAAATTGACCGAACTAAAATTGTTATAAAAATCAAACTAAAATCGAACCAAAATATTTAAGTTCAATTCGATTCAAACTGAAAATTAAAATTTTAAACTAATTTTATTTTTTTGAGTTTGAATTCAAACCAAATTTAAATTTAAATCAAAAATCAAAATCAAAACCAAAACTAATATTATATATATATATAATTTAATTCAGTTTATTTTTTATAATTTTTCAAAATTAAAAACTAAAATCGAAATAGAAACCGAACACCAAATTTTTTAAATTTTAAAAATTAAATCAAATCAAAAATCAAATAAGCCAAACTAAATCAGTTATTCAATTTCAGTTTGGTTGATTTATCCGGATTAAACCTATTAGTGGGCAGCTATAAAAAAAGGTTAACACTAAGATTGTGTTGTAGGTTGAGAAAATCTGAGTACAAAAAAGATCCTATATATACAACAAAGATGGTTTAAGTTCCTCAAAATGAGATGAAACATTGTAAAACAAAAGGGATCTGTTATATTTACTTCCCACGTTTCCAACTTCTCCCACCATAAAACTTGTAAAAAGCTATAAAAAAAAAATGACTGCAGCATTTGATAATAGGATAAAGCTTACTCCTAGCTCCGTGACCTACATGAAGTATATAGACAAATAATACAGGCAAATTTCCCATAAAAGCAGAGAAAATAGACAATCCCTTTGATTAACTTCAGCATGGCAATTTTAATATAAAAAAAAATCATGCAGACCATAACATTTGAATCTCAGGCAAGTTTGAAGCAATATATCAAAGATAAACGCACTCCACATGATGAAAACAAAGGTAAAAATAAATACATTCTTGAAATCTATTTTCACATACACCAGAGTAGTTTTCTAATCTTCATCTTTTCTCTTTTTGCAGAATTTTGGGATGTACATAACAGATGATGAGCAACAATAATGCCATTTCCTGCTACAACACAACATTTGAGTGACGCTTGGACAGTGAACCAGCAGAACTCACAACATTCAGAAACATTATACATGTAAGAGGCTGGGACTACAATGATCGTTGTCGCTTGTGGTTTACTCGCCTCCTAATGCTGTGATGCAATCACTGGCCTAGTGTCTCTCCTTTCTCTGTCTGCTCATGTTTTGCTTTCTTCGATACCACTTGGCTCTTTTTCTCCTTCAGTGGAGCTACTGGCCTTCGATGTATCTGCCGCAGCGGTGTAGCTAGGGCCCTCAATGCCATCTGTCAATCAATGGAAACTCCATTTCAGAAAAAAAAAAATTGAATTCTAGATTAGAAAATAAAAATTAAACAGAAGCGTAAGTTAAAGAATATGGTCAACTTTTCTGTCACATCTGCTACACAGAGCTACTGATAAGAGGAGATTCCATTTCTATTTCAATCATTATTGTATTTGGTTAAAATTCATTTAAATTTGAACATACACTAATCTGACCACAGGCAATTCATTGTCTGCAATATACCTCTAAAATTGAAGAATATAAATGGGCATATGTATATTGATTACCCAGGAACACGAGAGTTTGTGAACATAGATCATTAACTCACTGTGTCCCTGAGTTTGAGACCTTAGGACCTTAGGACTCTGACACTCTTGTCCATCTCTATACGAAAGCTGTGTCTGCATCCTTCATATACTACTCTTCTAGCCACCCAAGTTTGATACTTCCCCCCAAATGACTAGCTGAAAGCATCAAATTGGAGGGGTCAAAGAATCCATACTCCAGGTCTTGTGTCAGAGACTCAGAAACATTTTTTCATAGCAAAAAGCAAAGAAATTTATAGGAAAGGAGTACGCATGCCAATACAAATCAAGGACAAAGTGAGATTTCTCTAATGGGATCAAAGAATGGGAAGAAAATTATAACTGGCAATAGTTCTGGTAGAGGACCTGATGGTTGCTTTTCGGAACCGTGGTGCACTCAGCTGAGGATGATTCCTTGCTAGCACCTAAAGAAGAACACCTTCCCCAACTCTCTTGGTTTGAACTTGAATAAGAGTTAAATTCTTCATTCTGCCCATTTGCTTTTTCCTAGATAACATGAATGGTCAAACAGCATCATAAAACTGCAGCAATAGCATAACAAAGTCTATGACCTCAATTTATCAAGCATATGTCCTTGTGAACCCTAAAGGTGCTCAATTATTAGTTTGTGGGCATTAGCTTGATATCCTAAGAACTCGCACTCAGAATACAAACCAAACAGCAAATAACAGAAGAATGTGATGCAGGATGGAGTACCCATATGGCTTTCAGAAAGCTAATAGAGGAGCACATGTCACAACCAAAAAAATGTACATCTGAAGTTTGAACTGATACTTTCATCTCCACTATGTTCCCAAAGTCAACATCCCAATAATATGCTAGTTCATTCAACAATGAAACAGTATATTCATTCATCTTCAATTGACTAGCTAAGCTACATTTGTCTATATACTATACACATTCTTTTTCGCTTCCCACTGCCAACTCCCTCGAATCCAACTCTGAATAATGTCTTTGTGTCCTTGCAGAAATAGACCAGTTATTTATTTTGTTCTTCTATCCATGAAGAAATTCGAAACTTAAAGATGGATTATTGGGAGAACATCACGTGGGCTTGTGATGATTCATATTGAACAAAATCCATCAATTGGTTGAACATGTCATAACAAAGAGAGAAGAACCTCAATTAACTCAGACATGTAACCCTACCTATTGATGAAGGGAATCACTTTCAGACTTACCACATGAGCATGAGACTCCTCATCGTTCCCATCCATTTCTGAAATGTCTTGATCATTCAAGAAATCCTGGAAAATAGAAGAAATGTAATGTTGGTGTGGTTTAAAAGAAACAGTTAAAAAGAAAGAATTCTTTTATGAAGAAATAAAAAAGAAAATGTGTGATAGCAAAACATACCATATCATGCTCCAATGATATTTGAGCTACACTTTCAGAAAGCAATTCAACTACTGACTTCGTAGCAAGGCTATTATAAAACCACCACCTATTCATCTTGAACAGAAAAGCACAAAACAGAAGCCTAGAACATTTCCTAACCATTTGAAGTGTTGCGAGGAGCTGCTGAAGAATTTGCAGTATCAGCACCAGTTGCATCAATGCCAGTAATGATCTTGTATGATAAACTCTGAAACCAAATGACATAAGATTAACATATTGGTGTGATATAGAGTAACTACTCAATATGTATAGAAGTCAAATAAGCACCATATTAGCATTTTTTAAAAAATGTTAGACCATTCCCCCAGTCCACTTTTCTCAAAAAATTCGAACCAAGTGTTTAGCCAATCACCTCATCCATATTGCTGGCAACCTTCAGGTCTCCCAAATCATAGTACTTCTCTAGCCTACTCAAACCCGTAGAAGAAAGTTGAGGTGGATGAAGGACATTGTAGAAGGAAATTGAACCGAATCATAACAAAATTGTGGTCTCGGGAAGTTGTGGTCACCATCAAATTTGATTATGTTCTTATCACCCCGAAATATCCAAAAACACTGAAAACAATAAGCATTATTGTGAATATCATCACCCCAACATAAGCAGATTTTGAAAGATGCGCCCAGTAAATTTATAACTCTTCAATATGCAGAAAGTTTTGCAACAAGGATAAGCGGCAATTTTTTAACACTGAAAACAATAAGCATTATTGTGAATATCATCACCCCAATATAAGCAGATTTTGAAAGATGCGCCCAGTAAATTTATAACTCTTCAATATGCAGAAAGTTTTGCAACAAGGATAAGCAGCAATTTTTTAACTGTCAGTATAGATTCTGATTTACCACATAAGACTCATAAGTACGTTCAGAGTGGTAGGGGTGAATAAATATGTCCTCCGAGGCATGTCCAAATAAAACTGGAATAAAGGTCTTGGGAGCAAACTGCAGTAAACAGAAACAGAAGAACATGTTGGTCAAATATGAAAATTAAATGGCCAATCAACATGATGCTTTTGATGCTTTTAGCAATTTTAAATCCTAAAGTAGGAATGGGTAATCCTAAAGTAGCATGGCAAGCATTAGCAAACTTGTACAACATTAAGGTCCACTCTGTCAACTTTAGCCTTCTTTTGAATGACTCTTCGCATGTATTGAACAGCCATTTTAACCTGATCCAAAACAAGATACAAAGAAATGATTTCAGATGTAGTGTAGATAATATGCATTGTTTATAACCTACCAAAAGCATGAAACTTGCATTTTAGGAAACCAAATAGTGAAGGCAAATTCAGTTGATCATTTAATATTGCAGCTTCAACAACATATTGGAAGTCATAATTGACCCTCAATTATGAACAGAAATAGTTTTATAAACAATCTACATTTTTTCTTAGAGAATTACTAATCCAAGATATGGTTTAAATTTGAGACAAGTTTATATTATACTTGTACACTAGTAAACAGCCCATCCTACAATAGCATATTACAATCTGACTAACCAACTTAACTAACATTAGTAATTCCAAAATACGAGGTGTTACATGATTTGTTTCAAGAAAATTTCTGTTAAACGGTCGCTGTTATTGCATGCTGCTCCACTTTTTTAATTGCTTTTTTATCTCTTTGTAAAATTTCTTCAAAATGTGAACTTAGTATATCTTCTCAAACATGGAGAGACAATGTACAAAAAATCGCCAGGTTTGTGTAAGCAAGAATAGTTGCTAAGCTAAAATATAGGAATAAAAGGAAGGGGCCAGAGGCCATGAGCTGCCAGGAATGTGTTCAACCATTGAACTTTCACCACATGCCAGAGATCATAATGTGCCACAATACACAAACCCAACATACAAAGAATAGCATACTGTAAATTTTGGAAGCCAGATTTTCTGAACATCAACAAGCTCCATCATGAGATCAAATAAGTTAGAGAAAGCATTATCCAACACCATGGCAGCAATGGAAGGGTCCTCTGCCCCGTAAAGGAGGCTGCAATAAATCAAAAAGAGAAGCTATGCCAAGCAAATGTTGTTAGACAAAGACTGAACAAAGGAAGATCTGCTAATAATTTGGTTGTTTTTAACTGGCTCTGCTCATTTGGGTATTTTTGGTGTTCAAAAAATTGGTTATAAAATCCTTTATAATTTGATCCTTTTCTAAATTATTCAAACTCATCACAGCCTACGTTTCTACCTCATTCTGCACATTACAAACAAAGTGAGGAATGGTCAGATATGGAAATCTATATTTTTTCTGCTAAAATCATGATATATTTCAAAATTTTATATAACTTTTACACCCTTCTTGAGAGGGACATGTTTGAATTATTTGAAGAAGAATAATATGACTCAAAAGTAATAAACTAAAAATATCCACTCTACTGTATGGTTACAAAGCCAAAAATTGGAAATTTTATTTTAACAAGGATCTTCAAATCTGATGATTTTTCTTATCCCTCCTTGCAACCAAAAGCTTCCCAACAACCAAACTATGTATCTAGCCAAAGTTCTCCAAGATTTTATGATATTGGGTAAAAGAAGATCCTTTTATATTCAAGAAAACATCACAGATGTAGACCCAATGTGTAAACAAGCTCAACATGTGTGTGTATGTGGTTATGCATGCCTATCTTCTTAACCAAAAATAGAACTAACCTTTTCTCCTTGTCAAAGAGGAAGGACGGAAAATAATGAACAGTCTTGGTCCACTGATAGCAAGGTTCACAATGCGTTTCAAATTGCAAAAGCATGACTTTTGTACATTATGACACACATGATACAACAATGTTGAGAAATGAACATTGACTTAGATAACAAGATCCCAAACAACTTGAGTGTCTCTACCCCTAAAAAAATTCAAAGCATGTTCTTTCTTCTATCCAGTAACTATGGATAACTGTTTGAAACTAAAATATTTCTAACTAGGTGCAGGAAATAAAATTACCTCTATGCGGAATATCATAGTCTAAACAAAGGGCAACATTAAGATAAGTTTCTTGTCTGGCTCATAATAAGATGTTCGGAAAACAAGCTGACAATTATGGAAGAAATATCTTACTGCAGTTCCACACAAAAAAGCAGATTCTTGTGTGACTGGCAAAGATAGCTTTCTTAATCTTATAAAAGAATACAAGACATCAACTTGTATGTCATTGAATGAATACCAAGCGAAGGTTGAATGTCATATGTTAAGACACCCTATTTCAATTTAACATAATTCCAACATAAAGTAGCACATATTATCTAAACCAGAACACAATACAGAACAGCAAGCCAGATAAACCAAGATTGTACAACACAAAAGACAGGATAAATGGAAAGAGACTTCAGGATGCGACCATTAGATGGCCAGTAGACTATTAATAGCAGCAATGATATACCTTGTAACAACACCCATGGGTCGGCCCCAAAGCCCTATGCAGGAAACTTGCTTACTTTTTCGGAGATGAGAGACACCACAATTTTAAGATCATCTTTCTGGTAGGACCATGATAAGCATTAGAACATGAAAATCTTAGCAATAACACAAGAACACAAACCCTAAGCAAACACCATAGAAGAATACCTCATGCCACCCCAGGCTAACATAATCACCACCAGATATTCCTGAGCCTGAAAAGTTAAGTGTGAACACTGTAATATTTGAAGGAAGAAGGATAACAGCTGCTTCATTTCCATCTGCTTGGCATCCACTGCATTTTTTAATGATAATAAGGTGATTCAGCCATGACAAAAAGATAACCTCTAAATGAAACCAAAAGACTAATTCACTAAAAAGTAAATGATGACGCAATGCCACATGCCACATGATATAAATGGAAACAGTAATGATGACCTATTTCCATGGCAATAAATAACACAGGGAAGAGCAGTGTCTTCTGCGAAAGCAAAGTTACATAATGACCGCACTGCGAAGTATGGCGTCTTCCATTTATGAGCTATTAAAGAGTAACACACAGATCAACTTGAAATTTAGCAAAACAACAATGGCACAAATTTATTTTTGGTATGAAAGATCATAGCAAGATGGAAGAAACCTCAATAATTTATCTCCTTACTAGCCCCCAGGTCTTGATGCTTGTATTTTCTGCCTGCCAGAGTGAATTCTGATTCCAATAAATACTGTTCTGGATTATATTCTGCCCTGCAAAATCATCAGAAAAGAACATCACATGCATGAGTGTCAAGTTACAGTTTAGTGGTAGAAGTAAACGAATAAAGGAGGCCACCTAATTTGAATGTCTGCATTTTTTTAAGATAACTACTGCATTAACTGTATTCCTAGTAAAATATAGCTACAAACAATACAGTTGCCAACTTAAGGCCTTGTTTGAAATTTGGATGCTTTGGAAAAAAATCGATTGGAAATTTTTCTTTTAGAATATGGGCTTGCATACAACCTAATTCCTGTGAAATTCTTATGGTTGATGATAATGAGGTGAATAATTGCCTTAAAAACAACAATGCAGTGGTTGCAAGTTTAATTCCATAGGAAAATTAAAAAGAGGACTCACATCTTTCGATTTTTCATTCAGATTCACATCGCAAAGGAATCGGAATTCACAAGAAAGTTGTGGCAAACATCTACTTAAGAGAAAAAAATTCCAGTGGAACCCCCAATATTTGTAACATCTACTTAAGAGAAAAAAATTCCAGTGGAACCCCCAATATTTGTAGGATCTGGAAGCATCCAACCAAGCCCTATTTGTGCAACAATGAGTGCTAGAAATCATGGTTTAAAAGTTCAGCTGAAATATTTCAGTTTCAGCCTGAACTGGTTTCGGCCTTTGCAACCCTGGTTTTTGCAGCCTTATTTCCTTCGCCAGAGCCCTATTACCGCAAGCGTTTAAGATTATGCTCATCGAGTTCTTCACAGCACTCACGGCTCCGCCACCCATTCAAAGAGGCTGAAGCGGCAATGTTCATCAAACCATCGGAGCTCAATTCCAGGGTACAGGTAGGGAATGGTGATGCTTCCATGGCAGGGGGATCATCAGACGCACATCTTCTTCCTCCTCTTTCTCGGCCAAGCTCGCTCAAAAGAAGACCATAGCAGCCGCACTTATGGAGCTTAGCCACCCGTATCTGGTTTCATTTGCATGCAACAGGTTAATAGAGGGTTACAGCTCTCCGACGCGCAAAAACAGGGAGAGCCATCGCAAGGGCGATGCTGAAGAATCCGAGCATTCTTCCTTTGGATAAGGTGACGAGCGGTCGAAGAAGGTGGTACAGAGATGCTAAAGAGAGTGATGGTGGGGAGGACATCAGTGGTGGTGGTCTCCCCGATCATCACTCCTCTCTCCCTCCCCCCGTCCAATCCGGTTCCAAACTCCAGTCCCCCCGACGATAGTGGCCCTTCTCCCTCCATCGACTTTGGCAACCCTGATTGTCTCCCGGAGATCCGCGCTCTCACCAACATCAGCACCATGACTCGCCTCCTCCACGAGTGCATTGCCTACCAACGCTCCTTGAACTTCAGCCTCAATTCCCTTCTCTCCTCCCGCCCGGAACTTGACCACCATCTCTCCTCCCTCTCTCGCTCCTCCCACCTCCTCGACCTCACCCAGTCCAACACCAACAATCTCCTCTCCTCCCTTAAAAGGAAGTCATTAGTCTCTAATAGACAAATACATGTAGAACCCTCAGGATTCTACTGCCACTTGGTTAGCATGCAACAAGCCTTGTGTTGAACAAGGGTTATTGTCTCCAGTGCAACCATGCCTCGGACTTGTTTATTTTTTTTTTCATCATTGAAATTTGAACGATTTGTCAAGTAATTTAGGGCTTGTTGTGCTTTATTTAATGAAAAATAAAGATGACAATATCCTGCTGCACATGTGAGTTGTATTTTTTTTAACATTTCGGTGGTAATGTGACTAAATTCGGTGATGGAAGAAGGTTAAGCTATGATTAACATCCATTATATGAAGCTAGCATTCTGCCAATCATTATGCTTAGGGCTTTTTCTTTGACGTATTAGTGCTTCTTCAAAACATTATGATATTGATTTTTTTTTGCTATAAGTTATAATCATATTGAGAAAAGATGTAAAAAGTTCTTCTACACTCTTAACTATTATATGTGTGATATACAAAATTCTAGTTGCTAATTAGATAAAATTTGTATATGAGCTAACTTGAATGGGAAAAGATTTAGGATTGTTACCCACTTTATTATTGTCATTATTGTGTAGAAAATAGAAATTATACTCGATCAGAAATAACACATTAGTGTCATAACCACTTTCTAAGGTTGCATTAGTGACAAACATATAGATTAAAGTTTAGGTTAATTAACAAGGTCCATTTGGATCAACTTTTATGTCTTATCAACTTCTTTTTTAAAGCTTAGGAGACTATTAGAGATGACTATTAAGGTTTGTTGTTTTGCTAGATTTTCAAGATACTATTTTACCTAATTTAAAAGCCTCTTAAAGGTAAAGATTTCAAAACATACTTGTTGCCCATATTTGAAATTATAATTTTCTTATTCTTACTCCTCTGATACTTGTAAATCCCTTTTTTTAAAATTTTTTTCTGCTGAGGGACTATAATCTTTTCATTGTATTTATTCAATATGATTTTCTTGTTCTTACTCCTCTGATACACCTGTTTTGGATCTAATTCAGCTACTTCCTCTTTTAGATTTGCCATTAATACATGTTAAATCTTATTTTCCTATAAATTTTTAATAAAATATAAGCTTCTATGTAAATTGTTAATAAAATATAGGCTTCTATGTAAATTGTTAATAAAATAAAGATTTTTTTAATAAAATTTTAATACAACAAGTACTTATTCATAAATTTTCACGAACATTGTGTTTTTTAATTATTAAAAATTTAAAATTTATGTGAAAATTAGGTAGCAAACTGAATATTTTAAATTTATGTGAAAATTAGCTAGTAAACCAAAAAATATTTTCTTACTTAGAGGTAAATTTCTTACATCACAATTTGTATTGTTATTGCTAGCATTCCACTATTACTTCTGCTATTATTTATCTATTTCTGTTATTTTTCAATTGTTACTGTTATTGTTCTGCTGCTGCTACTATTGTTGTGTTATAAATGAATTCCAAGTAAAACATATAACGATTTACCCACGATGACAATATCATATGTTAATGTTGTAAATTAGTGAATGCAGATCTTCGAAAAATTCGTTGTAAATGATATAGTCATATATTTTATTCTAAAATCATAAAATTAAAAAAAACATTTGGAAAAAGTAATTGGGGTAATTTGAATTTTTGAAAAGGCTCCCAATAAAGTAAGATAAACATATTAGACAATAGTACAAATGGTAGAGAATAAAAAAAATAATAAAACAAAAAAATTGTGATTTGAATAAAAACTATAAGAAGTTGTAATCCAGATCCTGAATAAATTTCTGATAATAAAAAAAAGAATAATGAGATTCAAGAAGTTATTTGTGAAAGCCGAAGATCGTACGAAAAAATTTAAGATAATGCAGGCTCTTTTGAGATAGTTCATGAACAACCTGCTAGTGATTTATTTACTTTTCACAATTATCAATTTACAAGCTTCAAAAAATAATGTACATAGTAACGCACAATTACCATTTCAAGAGTTAGAGAAAGTTTTTATTTTTTTAATATCGGGTCTATTGTATTTCTTCTGTTGACATATTTCTATTAAAATCAAGAAATGATACTTAACTAAATTTGAGAACAACATTAAATAATTTAAAAAAAACAAAATAATATTTGGATAGAACAATATTCAAATTTATTTTTTTTATAACCATGTTTCATTTTATTTAACAGATAATGATTATTATCATACAACAATATGTGTTATTCAATGGGTTGGCTTAAGAGTTTCTTCACCAAGTACCTACGAGATTTCTAAAGAATATTTGGATCTTAAGGTTGAAGAGATGTTTGCTTTCATATAAACTTTGCATAAAAAATGGAATAAATTTGATTGCACCTTGATGTAAGATAGATGAAACACAAAAATAGTAAAAATTTAATAACTTTTTTAGTTCATTATCCTAAAGGGATAAATTTTTTAAAGTCAATTGACACATCAGTAAAATCGAAAACTAGCAATTTTTTGTGTCATCTAATTGACAATATCATTGGTAAGTTTAATAAATTAAGAGTGATATAAGTCGTAACTAATAATACAGCTCATTCAGTATATACTGAAAAAAAATTAATATAAAGAAGGAAACATCTCTTTTGGACATCTTATACAACACATTCTATTAATTTAATATTAAGGAATATAGGTAAATATTCCGATATCAAGAAGATTATTGAGGAGGGCCAAAAGTTGACATTATTTGTTCATAATCATACTTGGTGTCTTAAACTAATAAAAAAAGAAATATTGGGTCGAGAAATTATTAAACAAGACATTACTTAGTTTACTATACAATTCATCTCCTTGAATTTCATATATATCCATCGATAATGCTAAAAAGATTATTTACTAGTGAGAAATATGACAAGCATTATTTAAAGTTAAAACAGTTTAAGAAATTCTTTTTGAAAAATTCTATAATCAAGTTTTGAATGAATAACTTTGAAAATCAGTTAAAAATATAAATGAAATCTTCAATTTATTAATTAAAATGCTACGAATTATTGATTCAAATAATCATTTCCAGATAGAGTTTTTATATGAATTAATAAAATGAGCAAAATTTTAAATAAAACGACATATAGTAACAATTGAATTCTGCAAATAGAAAAAAATCATCGATCATCATCGATACAGAACATTATCTAAGGATATTCATGTTACTGTTAATTGAGTACAATGTCATTTTATAGCACTTTAATAACTTACAATAATAATATTATTGTCTAATAGTTAATTACGTTATAAAATGCTTCCTAAATATAATATTTTAATATGTTAATGATCTCAACAATAATAATATAATTTTTGAATTATTACATAAGATAATCAAGAGGATAAAACCAAATATAAGTACTAGAATATTAGCACTGTCATTATTTATTTTTATATTTTACAATATTTATAAAGTTAACTTGACTACATCAATTAAAAAGACAAATGACTTAAAAAATAAAATTAAGAACTTCGACACATAATAAACAATTATAATTATTAAGGGTGATACTCCTAATACATTTGATATTTAAAAATAATACATATTATTAATTTAAATAATATCAATTTTTTATAATTTTTTTAATAAATTGCAAGTAGATGGTAGAGTATTTATGATCGGCATGCAGTATCTCATTTCACAAAGATATTAATTAAAATTTTAAATCAAATTGTTTCAAATTTACAATGCGAGAGGAATTGGATAACTTTTGGATTGATTCACATGAAGACGAAGAACAAACTTAAAATAGAGAAATTAAAGAAACTTACTTTCTATTATTATAACATGTATTTAAGAGTATAAAACTTATAAAGGCAAACATCACTAGAGAATGATATTATCAACTTGCAAAATAGATTCGAAAAAGAGAAAGATTTGTTTTAAATTATTCTCAAACATAAAAAACTATTCATCTTATTTTAGAGAAAAAATAAAAAAAAAATTTGATAAAATAGAGAATATTGTTGATACCAATAATAGTGGTAATAATGATGCAGTTTGTCAAACTAATTTTCAACAACCACAATATGAAAATTTGTTTTCATCTTTTTCAGGTCATAAACGAAATGAATTTTTCAACTCTAATTAATATGATAATTATAAACTATAATATCAATATGCTCCATATGGTGGACAAAATGGCAATCAATATCCAACAAATAGTATGAGTTTCAATTACTATAACCGATATCATAACTCAACTTCATCTTCCAATTAAGTATATCATTAGTTAATACAAAAATCTTCATTATTGGACAACTGATATTCCACATTATTTGATGCAAGACATATGATCTTGTACTACCTGTATGTTGAAAATACTATATATAATAACTCTCTCATGCTGATGAGAATAATGATAAAGGACACCAATCTCTTCAAGATTCTTCTCAAAATAACATATGGTTATAACATATGGTTTATGCTACCTATAATATGATATTTGCATTATTGTGTTAAATTTTTATGATATTCAAATTTAATATTTCTATGGTTTATTTCATACTATTACAAATTTTAACTTCGTTATCACATTTTGTTATAATCTTTTTTTTCCAAAATTTACTATAATCTAATTTATATTTGTGAATCTTAACAACTATATGATATTTCTTTCAAGACAAATAATGATGAATCGTGATAATTATATTACAGTTTTATACCAAATTACACTTAAAGTGAGAAAAAGAATTATATACATTCTTCACAAAAAACTTATATTATGTCATAAAATGATTCTATCTCCAACTTATAATATAATTGAACAAACTTTAATTAAGTAGATATTAAAAAATTGTGGAAGAGTAAATGATTAAATTTATCGTGTCTCTTGACAAGATCCACTTAACACTATCAATCATCATCTTACCATAATTATTCATGAACATTTCACATAGTGTAATATTTATTTTTTACGAATTATTGGATCATTTTCATTATATATTATAAATAAATAAAGTTATTATTTTTATTTTAAACCTTCGATGTCTTTTATATTTCAAAATCACTATCACGAGATCGCCCAGAGTTGATTGTTCTTTCTTATTTGATTATAAATGCTCGTCTTGATCATTCATGTACTGTATTTGTAATTCAATATTTGAATGTTTCAAACTCAACTGATAATAATTATAATTATAATGATAATAATGATGATAATTAATTATATTACGTTATAATTAAGATTATGTATGTTTAAAATATATTTTAATGATAAATTAAATTTTTTTTATTACTTTTTTGGTTATTAAATTTCTTCATATTATTTCCTCTTTAATTTATATTTTTTATATAGTAATATATATAAAACTTAACTATACAAGTAATTTACTATTAAAATTAATTAAAATTAATTAGAATAGTATTCAATATTATGGTAAAATTAGTTATAAAAAGAAAATTTTAAAAAAATTTCTTATTTTTTCAAAATTTTTTAAAAAATTTATAATGTTTTTAATTCAAAATAAAAATATAATCAAAATATAATAAAACTCTAATCAATACATAATTAACAAATAAAAAAAATATTTTGCTTGAAACAGCCAAAACGTATCGATTATTCTAAATGCCAAAATCATTCTCGAAACCGAGATTTAAAACTTTACTAGAAACAAATATTATTTGTTAAATAATAAGAAAATACTCAGATAAATACAAGAGGACAATCAATCCTACCATAAAGATCAGACGCCAAGACCACACTTGTCTAGGGATTGAAAGCTCCAAGTGAGAGCATTTTCTGAATTGACCCTATCCTTGGTTAGTTTAACCTTGAGTGAGGGTATATCAACCAAAACCTACAGCAATGTAAAACCAGACATTTATTTGTTAATAAAATTGAATTTCAGGGTGTTATATGACAAACATTTCAAACCAAGGGATTACTTGTAAATAAAGCAAATTTTATGTCTATTTGTGAAACACCTCAAAAGTTAATAAGCCATTTGGTATGCAACTAGTAACATAAATCATGCTTTACAATACTAGTTCAGGCTGCTACACACTGTGAGATTCATCGACACAATGCTTGCATCATTAGACAATATCAAAGCTCCTCAAACATTTATGTAGGTCACATCATTTATACAAAGTATTCAGCCAAAAATTCTAATCATGTACAAAGTCTTCCAGAAGTATGTAAGGAATGAAAAATAAAGCTCATGCAGCATATCATTGAAGGCCAGTTACAAGAAATGTGCCAAGCATTGAATGCGGCCGCTTGACACACAATTAAACAGATGTCGGAAATTTAGACATAAAGAGAAGATAGGATACACGTATAGAAATATAGGGTCTTAAGATTCAATAACCTTCCCAACTGAAACTCTCAAACCAATCAGCTTCTTAGCTAATTTTGAATTTAACAAATAATATTGTAAATGACATGAATTGCCAACATCTTTATCAAGGCAGCTCTCTTCCACAAATGAAAAAAAAAAAAAAAACTAACAAGCTAAATATTAGAAGCCAACAACTAAAATGGACATGAATAAACAAATGCAGAAGTGGCTATAATTCAGAAAAGTAGTACAATCTAGTCAATAAGCTCCCCAATAAAGTGAAATATAGAAACATACCCAGGAGGCCGGATCCCAAAATTGATGAACTGATCAATCATCTTCCTGTCTGACAGTTCTCAGAGTCAAACTGCCTCAACAAGTTAGAGATCAATGAGTTTTCCCACACCACACCAACTCCAAATCAAATGAAGAAGCTCTTGCCTAAATAAACCCCATCCATAACCACTGTTTTATCACCAAATCTCATTGGCCACCGCACAACCCAGAAAGCATAAATTTCCACCCACTCCTGTCCCTTAGATGAAAACCTCCTCACAAGAAACACTAGGAGCCGAATACAACATCAAATTTACAGAATCCGAGTCCCAACCACTCCCCACCAGTGCCCTTAAACCCAATGGAAGAAGAATAGAAAAATTCAGATTTTTCAAAAATCTTTCTGCTTTGGATACAAAAGTGCCATAATAACCTTACACACACAATACAAACCAAACTCCCGTAAAACCACTCTAAATCGCAAAAATTCTTCACAAAATACCTAAATCCACCGAAAGAATGCCTACAATTCAAAACCCTTTCCTAGAACCCAGCTAGGTCCCAAAGATTCAAACTAGCAAACAACGCCTTCAGATCTAAAGGAACACAGACAAGAACCCCCGATTCCGCCGCAAATCCACGTCAATTACGAGCCAAATTGCAGGAATCTCGAGCTCCAGTCTCAGATCGAAGTGTAGAAAGAGAAGCCCTAGAAACTGGAGCTCGAGGAGAAGAGAGAACAACAGGAGAGAGAGGACGCTGTGAGGAATCGCGCCGGAGTGAGACGACAACCGACCGGCGCATCCTCGATGGATTTTTACAAATGCCCCCTTAACATCGCTTTGTTCACAAATTATTCTCCGATTTCAAATATAGCCCTTGATGGTTTTTATAATAACAGCTACAACCATTGGGGAGGGAAATGAAATAGCTTAGTCTGAAAATTATAAAAATGTCCTGGAGGAATACGAAAATAAACCATGATATTACATACATGGGCTCTGCTCTGATGGGCCATTTTGAGGTGCTACTTGAAATACCCAGAAACAATACATGTAACTCGGAGAGGCACCGTTTGGTCTGAACCAGAAAATAAAATCATCCCATTTCTAATTTAACTAATAATCAAATATGTAAAACTTAATCAGACTAAGAAATTCCCTTTATTTCGTAATACTAAAAAGATAATAAAATTAATTTTTGCCACTAACCGAATAAAATTTAATTCAACTATCCTGCATCATCTCAAGTCAAATCAAATAGAGCCAAAGTAACTAATCATGGATGAACACACCGACAACCAATCCACTAATTAAAGGTGCTCATCAAAGCCCTGGCTCCATTCACACATCATTGAAAGTCGGAGAATCATTATACACACCTACATTGGTGAGACTATGATGAAGTAAAACTATGCTCGTTTAAATATACTGAATCCTAAATTTCTAGATTTAATTCCTTAAAATTAAGATATTAGGAGATACAAATTGACGTAATGTCTCGAGATACGTTCTCAGAATCCTGCATTTTGAAATTCAACAAGTTTTGTTGTGTGTAAAAAAAAAAAAAAGAGAGAGGTTTTGACCTTTAAGTAATGTTTAGTTCGGGATCAGAATTAATATCAGGATCAATACTGAATCATTTTTGTAAACTAATATTTTTTATTAAAAATAACGCTTCAATAATTTAAAGTTCAAAAAATTTTATAATTAAAAAAAAAATCTGAAATGAGTTGATCCCGACCTTAATCCCAAACCAAATGAGCTACTAAAAGACTGTAAAGTTAGCTAAATACAACAAAGCAAACCCATGATTTGTCCAAATACATCATTTATTTTTAAATGCGATACATCCACTTGTAACAAACCAAACAGCCCCTTGGTGTATATGGTTTCAAGTAGAGCAAACAGAAAATTATCTTCCTGACCAAATCAGAAAAAACAATTGCTTGCTAGACAAGAATGTGATTTTGCTCAAGTTCTTAAGAGAAGTTAGGGAAGGGAAACGTGCAAATTCAAATATTTGCAAGGCTACGCATGCAAATATAACAACAGAACAACAACAACGTGTCTCAGTAGATTACAAAACAAACATATTTGCCAGCAAAACCCAGACATAGATAATAATGTGTTGATTTTTGAACAATGCTACAGTGTATGAATCCAATGGCAGGGTAGAGCTTTGCCCATACTCTTGGATCCATCACAACATGACATTGAAATGCTGTATACACCGAGGCACGATTCAGTCACGTACAACATGAAGCTATAAGATAAAGAAACTAAAACTATAATCCAGATTGAATTGTGGTACCAACACTGCATTAAGAGTTCGTATGCAGGCTTGGATGAGTACCCAGTCATGATGGGAATTTAGTTACATATATTTCCCCAATTTGTGTAGTTGTGTTTAGATATATTTGGCAGTAAAAATTCAAAACCTCCTTGTTCACACTTCAAATAGGCGATGATATTTACACAAAAGCAACAACTTACAAAGATGGAGACTTGTTTATTTTTTATAATTCACAATGTTCATTCAGAAAGAAAAGGAGGAGGTCAAGAAATAATACAAGAAACAGAAATTTGATTCGGATCAAAAAAAATTTCGATAAACCAATGGACTATTAATCTTAGTGAAAAATTACTCATGTGAACCCTCAAATGCAGAAGGATAAAAGCCACAATGTGTAAAAAGAAATTGAGAAATCAACTTTCTCAAATTAGGAAACTCTAGTCTCAGATAGCTTGCTAAAGTAGCCAATTTCACACAAATCCTCGCAGATGGATCCGATGTGAGTAACTAATCAAACTAAGCTCAACTTGCCATGCCTACAGGTTTTAACTCCATACCAAGCAGCATCAACTCAATAAGCAGGTGGAATTACTTTGATCCCATCAGACATCAGCGGTGGAAAAATCTCGTGGAGCTCTTTCTTTAGCCTCTCTGCAACAGCATATCAATGTTGATTTGATCGTGGACTAACAGTAAATAGGAAAATAAAATATTCCCAACCTAGTCACTAACATGCGCTCCAAATGAATTACATCATACCTGCTAGTCCAGGTAAACATGCAGTCCCACCGGCCACAACAATAGTCTTAAGCCACCCATCATCACTAGCTACTTCTGATGCAGCACAGTGATCCATAAAGAGAGCTACAGCTCAATGTAAACCCATCGCGTGCCTGCAACCACAACATCAAGACAACAGTGAATAACTGTGCCTGACAACTGTAGTTCCAAAATGCTATTCTGCTAATTAGCTACCACTATGTTCTTCTCATGCATTGCTGATGGGGAACTATGAACTGATGCAAATTCTTACACTCCACCAATTTGTGGCTGAAAAAGGATTTCTGCAGTTTGAAACCGCTCCTTCGTCAGAGTGAAACAGCCCTCACTGGGGATGTCGCATGATGCTTAGGTGTCTTTCTTGAGTTCTGCATCATAGTCAGGTGCCACATAGCATAGTTTCTGCCACAAAAAAGAACTAAATCAACATCCAGAAACAAGTTATCACTGATCAATAAGGTTGTCAGAGGCATCAAGTAATCATTTACCCTTCCCAGTAGGTGGGTAATATCTACTTCATATGCCATCATTTATGGATTGCAATTAGTGAATGTTAGAAGTGAACCCCAGTCTAGCTATCTGGATTAACAGAAAATGTGACTGCTCTTGAAATTTAATTACACTCACCTCCTTAATAGTTCGAACAGTGTATAATGACTCAAAATTAACATTTCTTTGCTGCAAGAGCTCCTTCAGAAACCCTGTAAGTTTTAAAGCTCCTTGACCTACAATCTCAACGCCCACTTCACACATCACCTTACCTCTTAGGACTGGCAGCACAAATTTCCAAGCATTCAGATTAGATAAAAAAGGAAAACAGTACATGAAAAAAAAACAAAGAAATTAAGCTACATTTCCATTTTTCATTAGCAGATAAACCATCCTTGATGGATTTTGCAACTAAAAATTCTGAGCTAAAAATTAAATCAAGCGTAATTGAGAAGTTTTGAATGCATATCTAGACCACAAAATAATAGATATAACACATTGCATCAGCCTCTATGATAGAGCAACTTCATGCCCAAATGGATGGTAAAAGATGCAATACGTAGAAGGAACAAAACATCTTTATTCACTCCGACCATGTCCTGATTGTTTAATGCCACAAGTCAGTCTCAACATCTTGCTCTTCAGAGGTATAAAAGACTGCCAGTCAACTAGATGTTGCATTAAAGATCAGAGTATAAATCAAGAGAAAAGACTCAATTGGTACAATTGAGGTAAAATGGAAACCAATATTTACGACAATCCCAGAAATTCTCTTTGCAGCATACAGAGCCAAAATCACCTGAGATGAGAAATAAAACTTGAGTGATAAATCAAGTGGTCATCTTCTATGAGGTACAAACTTTTGCAAATCCAGCAGTAAACTAAAAAAACTAGAATTACCCAGCTAATAATGATCATACGTAATCCAAAATTCTAAACCATAATGTGCAGAAAAGGAAATAAAGGCATGTGAAAGTTTGGCTATAAACATGAGAAGATAAAAAAGCAAAAGGACTGCAATGTCATTAATATCAATATCATGCAGACTCCCTGAAGATTGCTAAACAAAAGAAAAAGACAAAATGAAAACAACATAAAGAGATAATCAGATAAGTAATATTTAAAAAAGTTAAACAACAAATAAAGGCAACAAAGATCTTTGGATAGACCCTAGTAGATGACATCATAAACATTCTACATGGAAAAGTAGTTGTTATGAGTATATTCTATATTGGCCAGAAATTAGTGACAACCTTCAGATATTATATAAGCAGTAAGTTGATATTCGAACAACTTCCATATAGCTGAAATAAGATTTTGCATCTAATAGAAACTAAGTGAGTGGAAAAGGCAAATACCTGATCATTGCACAAACAGCAGGAGTGTTCATTTCAAACAGGACTGAGTAGATTGTTTCTCCCGGTTGCCTTCGAGATGCTCTAGCAGATTCAGTATCTGGAGAAGTGGCAAAAAACTAGAGTTAGCCAATAAATCCATTATGCTTAATCACAACTCCCACATCAAGCCACCATAATGACAAAGGACAATATAAAAAATTCCTTACAGAAATTAATTAAAATTAAGTGCAGTGAATGAAAAGATAAGCATATCAAAACTCTCTTGACCACATTTCTAAATCACCATGAAGTTCAGAGAAAATCAGTTAGCTTATCAAGTGAAAAAGGGTTGTAATGTTTGCACAAGCAATCTGATGTCCACACTATAAGAAACAAAAATATAAACGTATATGCCTATTTATTATCTGGTTGAGATGCTAACTGTGAAAACAGGACTCTTACTTCTAAGAACAGCATTACAGGTCGAACAACTAATCATAGTTGCTGGATCTAGAAGATTACGTCTTCATAATTAAGGTACATAAAGAGTAGGTAGTGAATGGTCAGGCACATATGAAACCATTGTAAAATAATTCTTTTAGAATTTGCCATTTAAAATTGCCAAGCTGACCATCAGGTAGTACAAACTGAAAGTATATTATCAGTGCTACGCTAACTTTCTTTCCTTGATGTTGCCAACCAGTTCAAATACTGATGAACAAGCATAATTGATCCATTCATTCCAGTTCAAGTAGAATTAATTATTTGTTTATTTCAAAGCCAGACCAGGTCTGCTGAGCCACCAATACAGTTTTGACAATCTATTAACTGCATTGGCAGGAACAATTGGTCTTCAGGAAAACTTCGGTTCATACATGTAACTGTGACCTCTCGAAACTTCCTCAATTTGCTTAGTTGCGAGATGGAAGGTAATGTCTCAGGAACACACATTACACATCTCTATCACTGGAATGAACTGGGTGAACCAACTTCATGGGAACCACACCACAGGCGTAGAGGAAGTTTTTCTTTGGAGATTGTAATCATTGCCTTCTTTTCCAGAATGTATTACATGTATGCTCAACATATATGCACAAATGAGTGCATATGCCTACACATGCCACCGTGTGCATATAAATACTACCTTTATATCTATTCTACAAATATGTGTGTATAGATACATATACGTGAAGAGAAATGCAATTGCCACTAACCACTAACCATCAAAATGACAGATTGGGATGGAAACAATAAAGTCAATACTATGTCTGTCAGAAATAATTTGGCAGATCAATATAAGCCATATATAGTGAGGAAAACCATAAACTGATTTATATTAAAGAAAATTGAAATTTACTAATCAGCCAAGTAACAAAAACCTATCAGAAACATAAATATAATAGACAACAAAATACCACATAGGCTTATAAAACAAGCAGACCATCTAAATTGTAATATAATTGCTTCTGATTCTTTATGCCAGTGTGGACTGCAAGTGGATCGGATACCAATCTAAACAATACCTAATTAAATTCATCCATTTTAACTTGCAGCAAGTTAGGATGAAAGTAGTAAACCCGGAATGTAAATGGATTGAAGTAGGATTAACGAAAATGTAAACATGGACTAATCTGATTCAATACATTACATTATCTCAATTAATTCAATTTGGATGCAAAAATATAACCTGCTCTCCCAGCAGATAGGATTTGGATCATGCAAAACCAACCCAACCCAACCTAATTGCAATCTAAAAGCCACCCTATTCACATGATGATAATCACTTGATAGAACTTCGTCTTCTGAAA
This sequence comes from Trichopus zeylanicus subsp. travancoricus, assembly GCA_005019695.1. Lineage (NCBI taxonomy): Eukaryota > Viridiplantae > Streptophyta > Magnoliopsida > Dioscoreales > Dioscoreaceae > Trichopus > Trichopus zeylanicus. The sequence goes on from RXID01014367.1 coordinate 718,511, forward strand.
CCAGAAGGAGAAGATAAAAGATGCTGACCAAGAACGTCAACACATATTGGACTGATTCTGAGGAAAGATGACTGAAGACAGTTTGTAGCATACAATAGAAGTCCCCTTCATTGATCAACAAGCAAGGCTCACTATTATTTCTACCCCCTGAATCTACACCACATATATCACTAGACCATTCTATGCTAGGATGGACAAATTGGGCAAGACTGTTAGTGTATAATCTTGCCTTTTACCCGCATTTTTCTATACAAAAAGGTAGGTCCAGTTCAAATACTGTGATCAAATAAATAAGACCAGAAAATAGATTCAGATCTGCAGCTATGCTTCACTTCAAAATCCCGTTAGGAATGTTTGGCACAACCAGTGCAGTCAAAAGCGGCACACCTACTCACTTAGGTGGCCAGCCTAGATGCCTGATGGCAACCAGATAGGTACCTATTAATTAATAGCTAAAAGGCTACGCAACTAACAGGCATGTTAGCTACTGCCAAGGCATCATGTAGCAGCCTAATTGCTGCTTTTCTTCTAGGCTGCCGCTATACTGCCTAGAGATATAGGTAAAAAAAATTTCAGATGATTATTTTGAATACAAAGTTTTAGATATTAACTTTATAAGTTAAAAATAGATTTGCCTAGGCCTACACTTGGATGCCAAGGCAGTCTGCTTAGGAAATTTGGAGGGTTGCCACATAGCTCTACCTAGATGTTTTGACAAATTTGGGGACAGCATCCTTAACTTCCAAACTTTACCAAACTCATTCTTAATATAAAGCATGAATTTGGACATGGCAAGCAAATCTACAAAACAAGAACAGGAATGAAGAAAATAACGAGAAATGCAATTAATTAAGGGAAACAAACATATAATAGCTCAAATGGAACCTGCTATAGATTGTTGAGAAAAAATGCTGAAGTCTTGAGTACCAAATTCCTGTGGGGTTTAGCCAGAATTAGAAATAAAACCTGTGATGCTAATACAAACACCAATATTGCAAGCCCATAAAAGCAACGAGATTTAAAAAGTTCACATCTCTGCAATAAAATTTATCATACATAATAAAGTATATGTTTCCAAAATGTGAAACCTCACCAAAAATGTTGCACAACGGCCAGATAGAGCGGAATAATTGCTCCAACCATACTTACAATAGCCTGATCCACCTTCACAGAGTTTGTGGAGAGCAAAATTCAGAATCTTTGCAAATATTGTTCAAGCCTGAAGCAGAAACATGCAGGACTAGGAACATTACTAGTGCAAAAATCTCATACGAATCCATCAATAACAGAAACCAATCACCAATATCAGAACAGGAGTCACACACCTTACGCTACAGGCTTTTACAACAAAACCATGACAAATGAGGTGAACAAATTAAAAACATACTACACTAATGCAACAAATGAAAGCATAATATCAGAAAGTAAGATCATACTGTTGTAAGCTCTTACCATCAATAATGATGCAACCTGGAACTTTTGCGCGTTGCCAGTAAATGTGCATGAACGATAACTCATGATGGGTCAAAATACATCCTGCGTGATTGAAAATTCTTAACATGAAAAGTGCCAATCTAAATAGGCAAGTAAGGAATCTAATGGAAAGCGTTATCATAACCAATAGAAGAAAACAGAACAAACCAATTTTCTGCATTTTCATTAAGAAGACAAATTCAATAGAAAAAGAAATAGAAGGCACAGACTATCAAACAATATACTATTTACATTGGTTATCCCAATTTTTTTTTCCAGATAACTGGTCACTAATCTCTGATTTTAAAGTCACAACTAAGCACAGTTCATACGCTAATAGATAGGACAATAAGAATATGAAGGAATGGTAATTATGCACTTGGAGCTTATCAGCAAAAAGTAAACCAATTTAAATAGCACTTTGCTGCTCCAATGGCAATTCCAACGAAGCAAACTAAACACTAACCAAAATGCAAGATAATTAAGAAAACTTACTGAAGTCAAAATTTACACTGAATTACTACCATAGTAAGGCTTAATCCTAAAACTAGCTTATGTTAGCCACTTCAAAATTTACACTGAATTACTACCATAGTAAGGCTTAATCCTAAAACTAGCTTATGTTAGCCACTCCATTCTCTAAAATTCCCATTAGGTTAACCACTCGATTCTCTAAAAGTCCCATTAAAGTCTCTAACTCAACAACCTTAGCAAAATAATAGCATCATTTCAGATCATAAAAAATAAAATTTAGAAAATCCAACAAATTTACGGCCTTGCGAGCTCCGATATCCTACACTACCCATTCACACAACTCACATCGACGGAAATCCAGATCGGAGATGGGTATCGGAAAAGACGATGGAATCCCAGGCCTCCTTCCCGCTCTGGAGGAAGAAGATCCAGAGCAGGTTGTCCGACGCATAGATCCCCAACGCCCTGCACACAACACAGGCCTTAGCAGCATCCCTTGGATAGATGAGCTTCAAGATTTGCATGAATGCGTCGGCAGGGATCCGATCGAAGGAGCCCAGCGACGTGTCGTCGAGCCCCGCCGAAGAGGAGTGGTCCGGGGGCCCGCACACCGGGGACGCGGCCGGTGACGGGCAGGGGAGGATGGATCCCAGCACCTTCTTCAGAATCCCTGCCATGGATCGGAGCTCGGAGTAGAAGAGGAGGACGAGGAGCTCGAGGAGAAGAATGGATCATAATTCCATGTACGAGGAAAACGAAGAAGTAACCGTCAAAGAAAAGGGAACACGATGGCGTCTGTAGAGCCAGCAACTGTCGACGGCAGGCACGTGACTTGCACGTGAGGAAGACGTGTGATCTGGTGATATCCAAGCTGACGTGGCATACAACGATCACGAAGAACCTAGTAGAATCATCGGTGTGCGGGACTGACGGTGAACAATTATTTTAATTCGTGTTTAATGAAACTTTAATTAGTATGCATTAATTTATCGTCTAATCGATTGCTGTTTTGCGTACCAACCAAATCCTTTTAATTTTAAGAAAAATTACTAAATAACTTCTTAATTTTTTTGAAATTTTAAAAATTTCTAATCAGTGCTTTATATTTTAAAAATTTTTTTGATCAGTTTTTAAAAAAATTTGAAATATCAAAAACAGCTCTTAAAATAACTATTAATAAAAGAGTAAGTTTATTAATATTTATAAATACTTTATTTCATATAAAAATATTTTATTTATATATAAGGTAAGTATTTGTAAATAATAATAAATTCATATTTTTATGTAAAAATTAATTATTTTAAAATTTGCTTTTAAATTTTAAAAACATTGAAGGGTTAATAAAAATTTTGAAATGATAAAAAATTTTCTGGTAATTTTTTATTTTATTGTTAAATTTCAAAAAAATCTGCAAAAATTGAGATGAAAAGCCAAAGTGGTGCAAACATGGGAACTAAATGAATTATTTAATACCAAAATTTTTGTCGAATTTAACCGAAATGTTTCAGTATAAATAATTGATTTCAAGTTTTTAAATTATAATATTTATCTTCATACATTATTTTTAGAACATGACTTATTTTTATTTAATAATTAAGGGTCTGTTTGGAACTAAGTCATGGTCAAAGTCAAGGTCAAAACTAGTGAACCACTTTTGTAAACTAATATCTTTTTATTAAAATTAAGACTTCAATAATTTAAAGCTCAAAAAACTATTTAATTTTTTATAATAATTTAAGTTAATAATAATATAAAATAATAAATATTAATTTCACAAGATAAAAAAAAAAATTTAAAAAATGCTGACCCGGTCCCTGACCCCAAACCAAACAGGCCCTAAGAGCTTAATCTAGCGTCAATGTAGCCCAAGTTCAAATCTTACTCGGGGTAATTTTTGTTTTTCAATATTTTAAGAATAATGCATAAATATCCTAGAAAAAACATAGAAATTGAGCATATAGTCATGTGGCAAAAAAAAAAAAAAAAAAAAAAAAGATTAGTAAGGATTTTAGGTGATTATATGAAAATGGTGTTTTTCACTGTAAAATGTTTTCTCTCTCCTGACTTTTCTGATTATAGATTATTAGGTACAAGGACAATGAATGCCGAAAGATAGCTAAATACCGAGGAGCCCGTTGGACCCATCCAACCAATGAAAGCTACTCGTCTGAGACAAAAATCAAGGAGCTAAAATGAGAATTTTCTTTTAAAAACATAATATCAGGAGTCTTTCGTATTGCTGCTATTATACTTTTTTATAATTTTTATTATATTAAATAATCAGTTTCGACGCTCATTGAAATTTATATATTTTCATCTTTTTATTATTTCCGTCGAAATTAATTTATTTCAATCTCGATTAAATTATTTTAAGATTTTTTAACTAAAAATTAACCTTAAATTAAATATTACTATTTTAAAAAATATAAATTTATTTTATATTTATATATTTATAAAAATTAAAATTATATTTTTAGGTAAAAAAATACTTAAATATGCAAAAAAAAAATTACAATTGACCAAATCCAATAGTGAGTCAACTTGATCCATGATCAAATTTTCAATTACTAAACTAAATATCTCACATTATATAAATACAAAATATAAAATTAAATAATATATAAAAAAGGTCCGAAATTGAATTTTACACTTTTCATATTAGCTCGAAATTCAAACGTTTTAATTGAAACATAAAATCTTACAATGAACCATAAATTTTTTGGTAGAAGAGCTGGCGTTGATTATAACGAACCACAATTTTTTTAAGATTTTAAGTCACTTTATTATCAGAAGTGACATTTTTGGGAGATCGTATGATTTTTTAATGACTTAAAAATTTTGGGAATGAATTTATTTAAATGGAGTATAATTTTACTTCACAATAAATCAAGTTAAAAAAAATAATCGAGCCTTTTGTCATTTGTACATATAGAGATTATATTACATGGTCTTCAGTTTTGGCCAAATATGTCGACTTGTACTTTAAGTTTTTATTTTTTTAAATGTATAAGTTATATTTATATATTATACTCGTATTACTAATTATACCTATCTTAATGATTAAGAATTTGTTCTTAGCATAACCTTGACTTGAGTTCAAATCTCACTTATGCACTTTTTTGTTCATTTTTAAAGCTGTTTTCTACTTAATAATTTTTTAAAAAAATATATAAATACTTTTCTTTTTTATAAATAGTTTTAAATATATTTTTTAAATTTAAAAAATTAGGTAATTTTTTTTAAAAAAATATTAATTGAAATTGAAATGAAAATAATTCCAGTTGAAATATATCAAGTTTATAGTCGTCAAAATTCAAACTTATATAATAAACACCCATATCTTATTTGCGCTTGATTTTTTCCTTTGATACCGATATAAATCCAAATGATTGAATCATGACTCATTTTAAAAAAATGTACGTTGTTGGAGTTATTCAAGAAAAATTAATCATTGATATAGATTTTGAATGAGGTTTTTTATATGTATTTAGTTATTTTTAATTGATTCATTTTGGGATTTTGATTAACAATTTACATATGAATTCTAGTTACCAATTTGCCATTATTTGATTCCTATTGCACAACTAAAATGATGCCCGCCGATAGACCATGCAGAGCAAACCTCTGTGGCAGTTCCGTAATTATGAAATCAATTGAGGGCTATTTTCGTCCTCTCATCTCCTCTCGTTTTTATCCGATACGCGTCCTTTTCACCCCCTGGCGGTCGCACAAGCGACAGAATTAGCGACTAAAAATAAATGAAATTATCCGATTAAAACCTCCAAAAATTCGTCCAGAAAAATCCCCAAATTCCCCGCTCGATCTCTCGGATCCGCTGCGACCCCGATCTCCTGATCGTTCACCGAGGTCGGGTTTTGATTTAAAAGTTTCATATTTTGTGGTTTTTGATGCAGAAAACGGGAATTTTAGGTTTTGAATCAGATCCTGGTGGATCTAAGATTTGTACTCGTTTTGTCCGTTATGAGATCGATTGGCTTGCGGAAATTTGGAGTCGTCTAACTTCGGTTAAAATGGGATTATTTTTATTTTGTTTGATTTTGGAATTTAGGTTTTGAGGGTGGCTGATGATTTTGATGCGGTTTTGAAAAGCTTGGCGTTATCTGGTTGTGGGACTTGGAAAGGTGAACTCTCTCTGTGTTCGGGATTTGATGGTGTTGCAATCAATGTTTTGGTGCTTGATTCAATTGGGTTGTGGTTTTGGGTTTTGGGGGTCCTATACTCGGATATTAGCAGAAAGATTTCACTTTTGTTGATTTCTATGGGTCTTTCTTTGGTATTATGCTGGTGATTGTGTCGTTGAAGACACCATTTGTTTAAGATCCTGATCCCTTCTTTGGGTGCACGGTGTTCCAGTACTCTTAACTGATTTGTGGAGAGATTATGCGTTCTGTTGCTTAATACAGTCACAAATTGCTTTTTTTCCGAAAGACTTTTTTAGTTTTACTGATCCTTCTCTGTATATTTTGAATTCTTTCGTATTGAACTAGAGAAATATGAGAAATGGAAGTGAATGTTGTTTTTAGCACGTTTTATTTTTGAAATTCTGTCCAAGGAGAGTCAACCACCTTAGTGGCAACCACATTTTTCTTTATCTCGGCTATGTACAAAGTTGGTCATTTTGCTAAATTATGTTCCATTACCGCAGGAATGTTTGTTAAGGGGATTGAAGGTATGTTTGCTGTTGATTGCTCTTTCTCTGTCACGAGGATGTTATGTTCATGAGCTGATAAAGTTTTTTTTGGTCAACTTTCTGCCATATTTTCTTACTGATCTTTCACCCGATATTGGTCTAGTTTGTGTTCATATTGGTTTACTTTTTCCTGCTGTAAATATGTTACTCAATTGTCGACAATAATTTAGAACTGCACTATTTCTTCCCAAGGTTAGTGGGGAGCTTACTGCCTGGAATTTGGTATGGCAGAGGTTTATCTTTGCTGGAATGTCACAGTACGGACACAACAACATCGATGAAATGGCAGACAATTACGAAATGCATGATGCAGAGGATGACATGGATGAGGAATTTCATGGTAGAGGAATGGGTGATTCAGATTCTGATGAGGACGAATATGGGCAATCAGTAGGTCTTTTTCCTTGTTTCCAATCAAGTATCCTTAGCAGTTTTTCATTATGTAGTTTGTCATCTTGGTTATTCACTACATATTATCATGCAGTATGGAGTTTGTGTTTTCTTCCAAACCCTAAACTATTTTTGGTTGTTGAGTTGTATCATGGAGATTAGTTGATCTTTACTTTCTGAGTACCTATCCTGTTGCCTGTAAATCTTATTTTGCATGATCTTCACTCGCGGCAGCATTAGAGAAACTTGACACCAGCTGACAGAGTATTCACTTCATGAAAAATTGACTGCTGTTTTCATCTCTCTCGTGGGATCTACATGATTCATCGCTTCATGCTTTATCTAATTCATTTTGCTGGAGTAGATAGATCCTCAATAATTTTCGCTTTTGTGATTGATCAGAGTAATGCATAGAATTCTATTAAATAACGTTCTCCAACTGTTTTGCAGAGTAGTGGGATAACTGATACCTCCTCTGCACAAGCAAGGAGAGGGAAGGATATTCAAGGGATTCCTTGGGATAGGCTTAGCATTACAAGGGATAAGTATAGGCAAACAAGGCTTGAACAATATAAGAACTATGAGAATGTTTCCAATTCTGGTGAGGCATCTGCAAAGGTATTTACATTCTCTGTCTTTTCTTTGCATTAGCTTTGATTCTATGCATTCCTCTAATTTATCCTTTTTATTAGGAATGCAAACCAACCAAGAAGGGGGATGCATATTATGACTTCTGGCGCAATACAAGATCTGTTAAATCAACTATTCTTCATTTTCAGGTTAGCAAATGCAGCTAACTTAATGGTGTAGTTATACAGGCTAGTTTTGCCATTTGCTTTATTTTCCATTTAGAACATTACTATGCTCTGCCTGGTTTTGTTTCTCAAGTCTTTCAATTTCTATTACTGTAAATAATTTTCTTGTTTTAGAAATTCAGGTGATGCTCTGAAACAATGATACACCTTACCAGACACAAATACATTCATAATATGATTGGTCAGAGGATTTACCTAATCTTGGTCTCATGAATAAGCTGCTATTATGGGGATAAAAGCTCATTTTGGTGGAGTCTTGAAAATTTACTGCTTGCTTATTGGAAGATTATTGTCCATGGAAGTTATAGCTCTGTTTTACTCAGATGGTAATTAACTGTCCTTAGAACAAGTAATGTCAGACTATATTCTGACCTCTCTGATCCTCCTTCATTTGCCTTCAACTGCTATGAGGGATGCCTCATAGAATTTTCTTGACATTTGATTATTCTCTTGTACTTAGTTAAAGCGTATGGGCCATTGGGCCTGTTTGGATGCCCCAAATCCCATAGAATCAAGGTTTCCAATGTTTTTTCTTCTGTTTCCTGACAAGGTGTTTGACATCACTTTTAGAGTTACAATTCCTTTTGGAATCATGTAAAAAATAAAAAGAGGTACCACTTTTGGTTTTCCTTTGTAATGGAGCTTGCAGCCACATCATTATCATCACTAGTAACTACTTTTCATCTCATTATCATCAAATATAAGATTATTCATAGGAAATGGGCTGGATGCAAATGTATCCAAACAGTCTGTAGCAACTCATTAAAAGGAGGCGACAATAGCAGTTAGCAGTTGTAATTTTAGTCCCTCTGCCTTTTTTGTGCATAAGCATCTCCTGAATATTGGGAAGCCTTAAAATTGTCAAATTGACATGTTAGAACATGGAGAGTAATATTTTAAGTTGCTTGAGAGGTGATTATTGTATATTGGAACCGAAGGCGAGCAATTGGATTCTTTTACCTTGTTATCTGACCTTCAAAAGTGGCATTCTTCATTTCTTTGGCATATATTTGCACATGTGCATTTTGTTAGCTAGATTTTAGTTGAAGTTCCCTAATTGAACATAGGCTGTATGTTTTTTGAGTTCTTTGAAATCTTGATTGTAATGTTTCTTTTTTTATTTGAACTTGTTGACATTTGATTAATCCAGAAAGTAAGCCTAGTATTCTTTGATTTCCTTCTCATTCTTATATTGGTGGCCACTGTTTGATGGCATGTAGTGGATAGGAATAGAAATTTAGTTGTTTCCTTCTGTATCTGTGCTTCTTGTTGTCAGCTCCTTGGATCTGGATCTGCCTGCATAATTATGGTTGGATGACAAGAGATTAAGTTGTTATAGCAATGCGGCACACTTTTATAGAAATTTTGCTTCAACCTGTTTGAGAATTCATCATTTCATGCAAGAAAATAAAACTGAATTTCTTAACATGTTTTTGAAAATGTAAATAAAGTCTCTATTGTTCCTGTACAACCTTGTCATAAAACATATTCTGCTATTTATGGGTGTCTAGAGGGAAGCTTTTCTTAGACAAATTCTTATTTATTATGATATGTTTTTTCTTTTATGCCTTGAATTTGCGATCATTCAGATTTATCACGTATGTTTTTCTTTTTTGTTTTGCAGCTGAGAAATTTGGTGTGGTCTACATCAAAGCATGATGTCTACCTTATGTCACACTATTCTGTTATTCATTGGTCAGGATTAACCTGTGAGAAGTCTGAGGTTTTGAATGTTTCGGGCCATGTAGCACCAAGGGAGGTGCATGCCTTTTACCATTAAATCCAAAATTTATTACTTGTTGAATCTACACTTGTTTCTGGTTTTCTATAGCTATTCAGCATGGCAGGCAGAATCACACCAGATATATTCTTTTTTATAACAGAAGCACCCTGGAAATCTAGTGGAAGGATTTAGTCAGACTCAAGTTAGTACATTATCTGTAAGAGATAACTTGCTGATTGCTGGCGGTTTCCAAGGAGAACTAATTTGTAAGGTAACTTACAACATTAAAATGAAAAAGAAAGTTTATAAGAACGCAACAAGCAAAAGTCCTTTGAAAAGTCTCTTTATATGAAATTTCCGTTGATTTTTTCCATATGCATGGGACACAGTATCTAGATCGACCGGGAATAAGCTTTTGTTGCCGCACAACCTACGATGACAATGCCATCACAAATGCAGTGGAGATATATAATAGTTCCAGGTACTCCTTTATTTAGCTAATGTTGTTAAATCTGTCTAATAGACTCTTCGCTTGCTAATCCAGAATGAAATCTTTCTCCCAGTGGTGCTGTCCACTTTGTGGCTTCAAACAATGATTGTGGAGTTAGAAACTTCGACATGGAGCGGTTTCAGCTTACCAAGCATTTTCGCTTTCCATGGCCAGTTAATGTAAGCCTGCTTTTATTTCTTCTTTCTACATGGTGTTTATCTGTGTAATGATATGAGGAGCTATATATGATGAATATATATTGTGGGAGCTATTTGTGGAGGAATCTGCTCTGCTGTTGCTGCTAGTAATTTCTTTTGGCAGTATAGTATGTAATGATCTGAGATTAAGCTAAGCCAAATCATTCCCCCTTTTTCTGTTTACATGATCACTCCTGTTTTTTTAGCATCACAATTTTGTTTACAATGGTGTTCTTTTTGTTATTTGTGACTGTTTCTAATTATCTTGGTTACTGCTGCAGCATACATCCCTTAGTCCTGATAGAAAGCTTCTTGTTATTGTGGGCGATAATCCTGAGGGCTTTGTAGTGGATGCACAAACTGGCAAGGTAATTGTTTTTCATATCGAACATGTTTTACTCTGGTCTATTGTACCTTTTCTGCTATAAGCTTGATAGCAATTTATTCTGGAGGGCCTTCTGGTTGTGGGAACTATATTTTTGGCCAAAAGCATAAAGCAATGGTAAACTGGCCGGTATTGTGAGAAACAATAAGAGAGTGATTTTTATGTGGAAGGCCTACCTGTCAACAGCTTCTTTTGCTCTAAAGGATTCAAAACAGAGTATAAATTCCTTTGTGGCGTCTTACTGTGCCTTTTCTATATTATGGCAAATTTTATTCTATGTTTTAGTCAACTATCTTAACGAATTTTCTTTGATTATGGTTAATCGTGTTTAATCTTAAGTTACTAGTTATCTATCATTTTACAGACGGTCCATGAGTTGCGGGGGCACGTGGACTACTCCTTTGCTTCAGCATGGAATCCTGATGGCTACACATTTGCCACTGGCAACCAGGATAAGACCTGTCGGGTTTGGGACATCCGTAACCTCTCCAAATCCATTGCTGTGCTGAGAGGCAATCTCGGGGCCATAAGATCAATCCGTTTCACATCAGATGGCCAGTTCATGGCCATGGCAGAGCCTGCTGACTTTGTTCATGTCTTCGATGCCTCGAGCGGGTATGAGAAGCAGCAGGAACTGGATTTCTTCGGTGAGATCTCAGGCATTTCTTTCAGCCCTGACACAGAATCCCTGTTTGTCGGTGTGTGGGACCGCACCTATGGCAGCCTTCTTCAGTACAGGCGCTGCCGGAGCTATACATATCTAGCTTCCATGATTTGAGATAAATTCTTTCTGACAGTTGCATTATCCTTCATGAAACTTTATATGGATCTCATATTAATAAAGTTGGATTCAAACTTATGGTACATAAAGGACAAAAAGAAAAAAGATGTACAGTTCATTCTGGAGTTCTTCGGAAGGAGATTGTGTGACTAAGTTAGAATTGGTGTTGTTCTAAATATTTAGGCTGTACCCAATTGTTTGTTGTGACTGTCAGGGAATGATGTCAATTTGTCCATGTGCTTCTCAAACTATCATAAATCATACATGTGATCATTCTGCATTAGTTTTTTTTTATTTTGTTGGTCTTTTCTTTTTAAAGAATTAACTTGTTATCTTGCCTTAGATTTGTTGACTTTGTTCATAGTTAAACCAGATACCTGAACTAAAAAAATCGTGGAAAATTACCTTCTTTACTTATGCCAACTAAAAGAATTTATCTATTTGATTGCAAATTTGGGATTGCAAAATTTTTTAACTCAAAACTTTTGAGCTTTTGTGTTAGTTCATCTTGTTCTACACAAAAAAAGAAAACATCATAGAAAAATATTCTATCTGGTTAGGATTTTATTTTGAAGGGCATTTGATGCTGAGTATGGATAATGTAACCACATCGTGCGAAATTTGAACGGATTCTAATTGAAATACAAATTGCATTTTTGCCATTGAGAGGTAACAAGACATGTGATATATTGGCATTTATAGTGTTTAAAATAAAAATGAAAGTGTTCCCAATCCATCGAGATAAAATTAAGACTAAAATTAAAATTAATGAATTATTTTTGTAGATTAATATTTTTTATTAAAATTGACTTTATAATAATTTAAAATACGAAAAACTAATTAATTTTTTATAATAATTTATTTTTTAGTAATGTAAAATAATTTTAAAAAAATTTGTTTAGAAAATACTTGAGGGATTAATTTTTTCTTTAGCCAGTTTTCGAACGATAGCTTGTTTCTCAAAGCGAACGCGTTGCCCCTCAAAAATTAAGATCCTGAATTCGCGTTTTCCAGAGCGGCATGAAATTCACTTGCTCATCTTTCACGAGATCAAGGAGCTCCCCTTCCCCACATCTATTTTCCTTCTCCAGTCCTTTTAAATGCGGCTCATCCGCCGCAGATTCCGTTTCCAATTCCTAAACCCTTCTCTACAAGATCAAACTTCTCTTATCTTTCCAAACCAGGCACCTTGGGCGTGCCCGAGGTCAGATTGGCTCCAAATGATGTTTTTTTGGTGAATTTTGAGCAATAATGAAGAAAACATCAAATTTTTTCCGTTGATTTGTGTTTCTAAATTTGTTTTTGAAGCCAAGTATGTATCAAACTCGTAAATTTTGTGATAAATAGTTTTTATTCCGTTCATTTGTTGTTACGTTTGATGTGCTTGATGTATTGATTGAGAGAGTTTGGTGGTTTGGTTTTGTTTATTTTGTTGAATAAGTTATTTGTTATGTGAAATACATACATTTGTGAGCAATTTATGGTAAAATTTAATTTCTATAAGAAATCGAATGCAGTTGTGTAATTGTGGCTAATCGCATGTATGTAATTGTGACTACAAACACCATGGATGCAATTTTGGATGAGAAGTTACCCACAAAATTAGAGGGGTTTGTATACAAAATACTTTTGCTTTCTCATCTATATTGTAAAATGGTATGTCTGTCATTGTTAACTAATCTTATTGACCATAACTATATTATCATCCTTCCATCTTCATGAGATAGATATGGAGGCCAGTAATATTAAAAATGTTAAATATTCATAGATATATATCATCACAACTTGTTAGCCTTTGACAGGAGCTGATCATTTTTATCCTAGAAATATATGCATGCTCGTAGAAGAAAATTAATTCATCTCCTATGAATGATTCAACAGATAAATATCTTTCTTATAATCTAACATTGAAGCATGCTTTTGTCTGCTCTTAGAGGACATGAAACAAAGTTATATAAAGAATTCACTAAAATATTAAGTTTATGGAAGACTTCTTGTTTTGTTCGAAAATTTCTAGCATCCATAAGCGGAGCCAATAATTATTTTTGTTTCATATTTGCTATACCTGCCCTTTGAGTAACTTTGTGTTTCTATCGTTCTTAGTGAATGTGCTTCTTTATACCGGTTTATCTAGGTTGTATGTTGTTAATGGGGAAGGTGGTGCCTTGTTTCATGATGATGAAGTCCTTGGTAATCTATAATCAATAGTAATGCATACACTGTTTTTGAGAGAAATTTAATTATTTATTCAAGGCAATACTCCTCTTAAACAGCAATTCATTATGGCCTAGTATGTGATTTATGTGTAACTGAAACCTAGACAAGTTTGCAAATAATATAGTCCTCCGAGTTACAAATTGAAGTTACTTTGACGCAAAGCCTGTTTGCAATTTCCAACTAGTGAACAACTACTGTTGTTTTCTAGACAACAGGAATATTTCTTATGTTGGATACTATGTTTTAGCTTTTCATATATTCTATAATCCATATGCATTCAACCCCATAAAATTTTCTTATCTAACCCCCCTTTTGACGATATATTAAAAAAGTGGAATCAAAATATTGCATTAGCAGAGCAGTAGAACTAGTCAAAACCAGAAGATGATTCCACTTCTGAACTTCTCCATCCTTGTTATTCTATGATACTCTAGGGTGACTGTATTGGGTAACATGGAGCATACTAGCAGCTGAACATAATTCTTTCCTTTGAATGATGGACAGGGAGTTTGACATGGCATGATGAGTTCTAGCCATTTCTCTGGGCTTTCATTTATTCATTTTGTCTGTCCCTAGCAAACGATTTTCTTGGAAGACATTATCATGCATCAAGTTATATTGTCTTTCTGTAGAAAATGCAGAAATTTTGATTAACTCGTTCTTCTAATTTACACTAGTTATTTAGTAATTATTGGATTTGTAGGCAATTGAGCTCGAGGCACATGCTGTGAAAGGTGTTGGTAAAGTTCATGCCAAATGGTCACCTGTGGCTACAGCATGGTACAGAATGCCTCCAGAGGTGAGAATTTTGCATGGTGTTCTGCTTGAATGCTGATTAAGTTGCAGGCCAAGTTCTTCTCTGACTGTTCTAAGCTGGTTATAATGACAGGTTGTATTATTGAAAGAAGTAGAAGATGCTGAAGCAGAAAAGCTTGTGGCAAAATGTCCAATTAAAGTTTTTGATATTGAAGATGTTGGCAAAGATTGTTACCTCTTTTCCATTACTAATAGCATTAAAGATCACCTGTTGAATTTGCCGTGATGTTAATATTGTCTATAATTATCAATATATGGCACTATGTGCCACAAGGTTTGGATATTCATGAAAGAGTGGGAAAACCACTATTAAAAACATAATGGTATGGTTGTCCGGCAAGGCATTTTATGTGTTCTACTTGATCTCAAATGAACTCCTGTAAACAAGATTTGTCTTTCTACTGAAGCCTGATATGTCTACTTGGCTAATGGGAAACTTCTACTGGCAAGTAGCAACTAGATAGTGGAAGGTCAAGTGCAGGTTTGGATTAGTTAGCTAAGAATCCAGGGTGAATAGAGTAATTAAAACCATCTGTAAGAATTGAGATTTTTTTTTTTTTGCAGCGATTTACTCCACTTAGTTTTTCTCAGCATGCTTTTGAAAATTCCCATCTAAGATTCAGTATACCCAGCTGTTTGTTTCTTAGTCTAGAGCACTTGAGTGCATGTATCCATGTTAATGGCAATAATAGGATCATCTTCCTTTGTCTTGTCAATTTATATAGAATTTCTCACTCTTTTCATGGGAATAATTAGAAGTTTTTTCTTTCTGATTTTAAAATAAGCCATGGAGAGGGTATGTCCTATTCCCTCTAGTTTAAGCTAGTGTTCTGTAATGATTTTCCTCTAGTCACTAACATGGATCATCCTTTTTTCCATTCTTCTCCTTGATCTAAGATGACCTAAAGAATGGTTTTATTATGTACATGAAAATACACCCAGATCACAATCAAATTATTGGTTATTTATATGTGGATATTTATGGAAAATTAGCTCCTTATCAAATTTGGTGTTCGTAGTTTTGACCTATGCATTGTCCCAAACCTTTCTGAGTGAAATTAGAATTTCATGGGCTATTCTTCCCATTGAGAAGGAAGGATTGGAGAAATCAAATTGATTGCTGCTGCATGTAAAAGGCAAGAATGGTGTGATCTCTCCATCAGCCTGGAATAATAAGGGTGATCTCCTAGTGCTTGTTCTGTGAGAAGCCATCGTCAGTAGCTCCATTTTCATACATGGGGTGCTGAAGCCTACAATTTTAGTTAGGGTTTCAAATTTGAGTTCTTCTGCTGATGTCCAATGGGAGCTTTCAGGTTGTTAATATGAGAGTTGATAATTACCACTTTGTTGATTGGTGCATGAGTCATTGCGGCAAATGGAGGCCAAAACATTTGAAAATGTGAGATTTGTTAGACAATTGAACATTTTTTAATTGTTAATGAAGTGCTTTGGATGGTTGGTCCTGGTTAAAGATTCTAAGTATGTTGCTTGGCTGTGTTGGATAGTTTGAAGAATAGTTTCCATATCTATGTCTAGTCTGTCACCAAGTTAAATGAGATTCTTTCTGATACTCAGCTGGATGACTTACCAGTGCCTTGAGCTTTGATGATGAAAGCTGTAGGTATGAGGTGAGCAGAAGTTGTGACATTTGCTGAGAACTTGTGTTGTGGTTGAGAGCTGTGGTAGCAAGCATTGTCTATTTCTGCTTGTGACAATATTTATTTTGGTGGTCTGAGATTATAGAGTTATTAAGCTAAGTACTGAATTGAATATCTTGCATAGCCTCTTTTTATTAGCTTATGTTGTGCCTTTCTGTACTTGAATTCAGTTTACAATCTTCTAATTAGACACTCTACTTGTTATTGAAGACAACATGGTTTATGGTGGTATTTATTGCTGGCATTTCCAAATAAATGGAGTGCAATTAACTAGTAAATATCTCTCTAATTGTTGTGTCAACCAGATTCCTAAAATCAATTGCCCCTTGTGCCTGTTGGTTATTTTTGTGTCTTCAAGGTTTTGGTAGTTCTTATTTCTATAATTGCATATTGTTTACAAGTGACCTGCATGATTAAAATGTATCAGTACTTCTCCTTGCTGATTTGCTTAATAGATTTTATCCATTTTCCTAAGCTTCTTGAAATTTTTGCCCTTGAACAGGTAAGAAGAAGGCAATTGTAGCCAGACCTAGAGACTGTACATTGTGTAGAGAATGCCTTCGAGGGGTGGATGAGCCGCAAGTAGAATTAAGGCATGTCAAAGATCACTTTATTTGTAAGTATTTCACCTGTTTGTATGAGAGTTATATATATGCTGAATTTGGCAGAACTTTTCTTTACATCATATGTTTTATGCACATAAACAATTTGTTTAGAAAATTATCTTTCATGTCAGGTTCTGATCTGTTGTCAGCAATAGCTTTATGTAGGTGCTGTAGAAAGTGTTGTGCTAGGTAGCAGTAGCTTTATATAACTTACACATTTTATGGATATTCATGATCCAGGTGGCAGTGGCAAGTGGCTTACTTAGATACATATCCGACCCATATCAATATTAATTTCATCCTGAACTGTGGGTACAAGCGGAAGGATGATGATTAGTATCATGTTCTGTGGTGTAAAATCTTTCAAAAAATTATGCTATTAGTGAGTTAAGAATTTGCCTGCTGGACGTGATAAAAATTGAAAAGAATTTACTGGCTGGAGGAGTATTAGCGAAGGGGCTATGGGTCACATGTGGCTATGCTTGATAAACGAGTTGGAGCACAATGTCATCAATTAAGAATCTTTCTGAATTTATCCTTGTAGTAGGAACAAACAGAATCAGTTCCAGGAAAAACTGCGGAACAAATCTAATGTGGCCTTGATGACATAAGCCACTGTTATTGTGCATTTGACGGTGTGTAGAGTATGAGTAGGTCCTTTGGATGATAAAATGCTGAAACTTGCAATATCTTCATCAACTGAGCAGCTGATCCCGCATGTATGGTTCTAACCAGCCGTGGTGATGGCTAGTCGTCGATTGTGAAGTCCTCCCAGTCCCTGGTGATGACTGTAGTGGCGGCCGTTGTTGACCATAAAGTCCCACCGGGGCACTTATGGCAATCGCGATGCCTGATGTCAACTGTGAAAGTTCCCCCTGGCGCTCCAGTGACGACAGTAGTGACACATATTGTCAATCATGAAGTCCCTCTGCACTAGTTAACTGCATATATAATGTTTTTGACTGTCCTGATGGTATTGAACTCAGATTCCACTACAGGAGTAATTATTCTGCTGTTTAATACATACAAATATGATACAGCATTCTGGGAATATGCTAAACTAATTACCATAAGTTTAGCTTTTCTATGTTTGTGCATGCTCCAGTAGGATTATTTCAAGAATTGTGCATATTTTTCTAGTCATGTTGGATTGGCATGACTGCATTCAAACTTGCATTCATAAACTATATCCTCATTTCTATTCATTCTCGATGCCATTATTACTGCTTGTCAGTAACAACCTAAGTGCTGCCATTATTATTCTTTTGTTAATTTGACCATGCAGATAAAATTGAATCAGCTGGTGCTTTACCTTCTGACGACTTGTTTAGGGAAGCTGTGAATGTCTTGGGTGATAAATGCAATCCAATCTTCTCTGCCCTATCTTAGCGCTGTATAAATTTTGTGGTGAAGCCAAAAAATGTGGTATGCTTGTAGTCCTACTGTATCATTTCATATAGCCTTTGTGTTATATTTGGTACGATCAGATCAATATTTCCAACTAATTCTGAGAAAAATGACCATCTTTTATTATTGCCATTGTTGGTCTGTGAGTTGATCTTGTGCTTTGATACATTCTCGAGCCTGCATTTTCATTACAATTACAAATTCCGTTGTTTGTTCATTATTGAGTATTAGCTTATTTATTCATTATCTGATGCCTTCTTGGTGTGATTAGAATGCACAATTCTGTATTTCAAAAATTCTTCTTGGTTTTTTAACGAACAGATTAAAGATATTCATATATTAACCCTTCTCATTCAGCATTATTCTATAATAATCCTGAATTAATTAAATAAAATCTTTTCAAGTTCTCTGGTGAGTAATTTGTTAATTTGCGTAATACTTATTTTTTATGTCAAATTATGTTTCGTGTCAACTGTGTTTATTCATGTACAAAAGAAATGCCTTTATTTTTGGAAAGCTGAATGTGTCCACTGTCATGTCATAAACTTGTTAAGTCCTGCTTATCTCTGTTTAGTGTTTAAGATGGCCTGTTTATGACCGCCCAATATGAATTGCCACTGAACATGAAGCAATTTGGCATTAATTATGTTGTCTAATCAGACTGCAGATCAAACCCAAAGGGCCCTGAACGACATTGCTGGCTATAAGTGTCCTCCAAAAGATGGACATAACCTATCATAATGCTCTTGTTAAATTTATTATTATATGTGCTCACACACTAGCAGTGATGTAATCTTTCACAAAGTTGCTCATTTAGTGGAGCAACTTTAACTTGAATAAATAAAGAAAGAAAGCTTTCAGATTAAAGTGTATGGCCAGATTAAAGATGATGGGACACTGAGGAGAGTGGGGTTTAACGAAAAATTTTTGGAAAAATTTCCTATAATCTCTCCAAAATTGGCAAATCTCTAAAAGCCCCTTCCCATTTTTCAATATTTTTCACTAGACTTTCTTAATTTACTAAAAAATTTAAGTCGTCATATGGTCCTTTTATTTTGATCACATGGATTTTGTACTTTGCACTGTTTATGTAATTGTTGTATTTGTTCTTTTATTTGTAGCATTACATTTTTTGTAAATCTTTGATCATAACTATTCAATTCTAATCATATTTACTTGATTTTAACCATAACTATTTAATTATAATTAGGATTTATTTGTTTCATAAGATTTTAAAGTTTTTGATACTTCTAAATTTTAGTCAATGTAAGATTTGTTAATTCTCCAAAATTGGTTGGATTTTAAAATTTTAAAATTTAACACGTGGGATCATGTACTAAATTCTATAATCAAATAACACAGAAAATTTAAAATTTGGGAATTTATAAGTCCAAAAAAATATATATTTTTTTAAAAATTTAAATTTACATGTTTTACAAAATAAATGTAATATTAGAATTTTCAAAATTAGGATTTTGAAATTTTAAAATATTAAAATTCTTAGAATTTTCAAGTGTTACGAAAACAGAAAGGTGCTTATATAGTTTGGTTTTGATCATATATGTAAAAAATATGTTGTATGAGTTCGAGAACAATTGTTATGATATGTGTAGATAATGATAGATTAAAGTACATTGACATGGACTGATTGGGAATTTTAAAAAGTAGAGGAAATTTTAAAGATGCGCCATTTTTTTTGGGGGGTAGGAGTGTTTATAAGGAATTTTCCTAAAATTTTTAGATTTTTGCATGTTAATCGCAGAAGAATTATAAAATTTTTCAAAATTATATTTGCATCAAAAATAAATATATATATAGCATAACCTGACATAGGGGCTTATTTGTAAAAATATAGGGGTATAAATATAAAAATCAGTCGCAGGTCCAAATCTGGCCTGGTTTAGAGGCAAGGTTGTCTGGAAAAATAAATCTATCTGTTGAGATTAGTCACAGCAACCATTGATGATATGTTGCGGTGGACGGTGATAGCTTGTCTAAGATATTTCTTCTTGAAATTTTTCATTACGACATATATTATCCTTAATTTCTTATCTAAGGGAAGCAAATCCACGTGGAATCAATTGACGGAGACTGGTGCATTTCGTTAGGGCCGTCGACGGATCGGGTTGGCGCAACCAAGCCGGAAAGCCCGGTCCGGTCCAAAAATTTCGCAGCTCAGTATTTCGGGCTTCGGGTTAGACTCAAGCTTCATTTTTAAGGCCCGAATTGAAATTCAAACTAGACTCGGGGCTTGAAAATTTATAAAATTTAGGTCTAAATATTATATAATTTACAAGTAGGATTTCGACCCTTCATTCAAATACGAAGGATGAAGATGATATTCTTACATTGAAATTCAAATTCCAAAAGCAAAAGTTTATTTTTATTCTAAAAAATAAGCGACGCCCGTTATCAAATGATTTATATGCTAATGGTAAAATACCAAAATTTATAACAAATTTTTTAACTTAAGACTTCATCTTCTTCCCCTTTCGTTCTCTGTCTCTGAAGCCTAATTCAAAAGGATCTCTCCATCTCGAGCTTGAGATGAGAAAAATCGTCATTCTCAACCACACTATAAAATAATATAAGCAGTCTAAATAATTTTTTTCTCATTTTGTTGTATGCAATTTAATTAGTTTATCCACGATCGATTCATGCTTTCACTTTATCTTTTAAAGTAAACTTACTCTCATTATTTTTTTTTATTTGTTGTAATTAATTTAATAACTTACAACATATTTTTGAGCTGGTCGACGAAACCTGATTCAACACTAATTTTGATTCGAGACATTTCTCGGATAAAAAAATTATGAAAGAGATTGTTAAACATTTTTCTGCATTAGTTGTTTTGACATTCAAATTAGTTTAAAACTCACCAATATAATAGAGAGAAATAATTGGGACTAGTCTTTTTGAAATCATTCTCTTATTTCGCATGAATACCAAATCATCTTCATACATCAGCTGAACTCATCATATTTTCCTATCCGTCTTAGAATGAGTATTTGTTGGATGAGCAACTCTCGTATCCCCAAATAATAGCTTGAACGCCCGTACCTCTATTACTTTTGATTAATGGCTCGGCCCACAAATCGAATTCCAATTCGCTCTTAATTCCACTATTTTCAGTTTGGTATGTCTTCAAAGTCTATTTTTTATATGAATTTGGAGCTCCAAATAAAAATTATGTTTGAGCCTATATTTTTATACACGAATCAAGCTCGGGCTCGGGTTAAAAATTTCGGGCTCGAGCATCACTACAATATACGCCCGAGCCCGAGCCCGACCTTGTCCGATTACAACCCTGCATTTCATTTTTCCAAACTTTATTTAGAATGACAACAAATATCGCTTTAGAAAAAAACTCGATGAAAAGTGGTTTGCTTCGTCGGATCCAAACACGCTAGAAAAGATCATATAGGAGCTAGTAGTGCATGACATCTGCCGCGCGTTTGCCTTGTGATCAAGTACGTGACCCTATCTCGAGGCAATTGGAGAACCAAAAAAAAAAAAAAAAAAAATCACATTCCACTCATGAAATATAATTATTAATGAATCAAATTCAATTAGATTTTTTTAAAAGGTATTTGCTTACAATTCGTGCGATTCCATCTCTTAACATCAAAAATAAAAATTATAAATTATAAATAAGAAATTCTATCTTATTCGCTCGTAAAATATGGCTTTCGATGCTGAAAGTAGATACGTTGAATTGAAAAGATAAAATGAACTGTCGTTGGTCCTTTTTCGGATTAGTTGGATTCGAAGAAATTAAAATCTCATTATTGGCATTTAAAAAAAAATAAAAAATTATGCGTAATTTAAGTAAAAAACTCAAAAAAAAAAAAAAAAAAAAGCAAACTAAACAGTGGGTAATCAAATGTGGTATTTTAAGCGCATCAAACAAAAGAAATAATTACAAATACGAAATTTTGAAAAACATCAAATTAAACAACAAATAAAAAAAAAAAAAGGCAAAAATTGTGCAAATTAATTCTCATTTTTATTCTCATGTCAACGACATCATCAAACACCAACCGTGTTTGAACATACAGCGCCATCAAATCTTCCCTAAATATTTTATTAGCAATGAAAAAATGTATTCAAAGTGCTCCTGATTCAAGTCGTCGGAGAATTACTTTTGCTTTTCCTTTTTTTTTTTTTTATTCTCGAAGCGAAAAAGAAGGCGTGATTCTGTTGAACATTCATTTCGGTGATTAGTTTTCCCGCAGACGAAGAACTCACAACAACGATTACTCGGTATCAAATAAGATAAAATGATATTTGCTAATAACACCAGCATTACATTGTTTTTTCTTTATTTATTTCGACTGGAACAGAAAGGAATATAGAAAATTATAGGGATTAAAGTGTAAGATGCCAGGAACCAATTCGTAATAAAGGAAAATAATAAAAAAAAAATAGATAAATTCGTCGTTTAGCAAGACGACAACCAGTCAAAATAATGGGCTCGTGGAAAGCGAGGTGCTCGCTCAAAATCTCTGAAAACAAGGTGTCTACGGCTCTCCATAAATACCCCTGACATTTTGACCTATTTACAAAAACCCCCCCCTCGTGCTTTAAAATAGTTATTTTTTTTTTATTTTGCTAAAAAAAATCTGGACATGGTTTATCATTGGCGAATTGAAAAATCCATTTTTTTTCCGAAACATTCTCTAATTATATTATATTTTTCTCAGAACATGGTTTCCCATTAATATATTTCATTTTTGTTGATTTAAGTCTATTATATTATTTATATGATTGCAGGGGTATTTTTGTTAAAAATCAACAATTTTTTGTAATTGTAAACCCTTTTTTATAATGAAATCCTCTTTAGGTTCATGTTCATCCAATAAAATTCACCTGATTGCAGAAAGAACCCTCTAAAGTTTGTAATTATATCTCTATTGCCATCGCAGCACTGTACATTGAGGAGCATTTTTTGCTTTTTCTCCTTACTTATATGTTGAGGCAGTTTTATTACATACAACCCTAAATTCTGCACCACTCGCATAGATGCTGATTTTTTTTAAAAAAAGAAGGGTTTTTTCTGTAAATATCCGAAAAGGTGGTGTTCGATGTATGAATATGCCCACTCTAGAGGGGTTCTATGAAAAAACTCCTTTCTTTTACCAGGAAACATGTTGACCACCCCGAGCTCCCTTGCATATGGATTGGCTGCACGAAAATGCACCGGAGACTCACCAAATGACCGCCCAACAAGTTTTTCCACTTCCCCCCTCCTTTTTCTCTCATTTCCATGCCCTTCTTCTTCTTCTCTTCTCCAGCCCCTCTCCTCTTCTGTTCTCCGTTCGCTTCCTTGAAGGCACTCCTTGGTTGCGAACAAACCCTAAAGCTGTGATCTTTTGCAAGAAGGTACGCTTTGGACCCTAATGTTGTTGTCTTTTTTCTGATTCTTTCTTCTTGCGTGTTTTGTTTTTCGTTTCTTGGATCTATCGTGGGATTTTGATGTGAAGTGGTCGCGAGAGTTGATGCGAGCAACATTTGACCAGGGCGCTTTGGGATTGTTACAGTTTGTCCTCTTTCTGCTTGATTTTGATGCGGAGATTACAGTGCTTTAGGGTAAAGATTGGATTTTTACTCTTGTTTTGGGGGAAAGGTTGCATTTTTTTTTTTTATGGGTTTGGCGTGGTTTTCTTTTTGGGAGTTCTGAATTTGTGACATTTGACGAGTGTTTCGATGTTATGCTCCTGCTTTTGTAAGTGGATTTTGGAAATAGTTCTTGCTCGCTGGGAAAAGTTTGGATCTTGATTTGTTTGGTGCGATCTTCATCTTTTTATGGTTCTGATGGTATTTTGGCTCTCATGGCCTGGATTTTATTAGGGTTTCTTTTACTGATTGATCTAATTTTGTGATCTGAATGTATGATATGTTTTTGGTTGACGGACTGGATTTATCAGCTTTATACTTTATAGAGTGATTAATTGTCCTAGATTCATATCTCAAAAATAAAAGCTCTAGAATTCATCTCGATTTTTAAGAAAATTTGTAAAATTTCTTTTGATCATGTTATTAATAGTTCTTATGGGATGGGCATAAATAAAGTTGCTTGACTTTATTTTTTATTTTTATTTTGTTTCCGCAGATACCTTTGATCTAGTATTAGCATATCAATTAGACGGGATTTTTCCTCGTGCAGTTGGATTGTGGAGTGAGTGATGTTGTAGGGCTATTTTGCTGTATTCATCAGCCAGTTTTCAAACCAATGGCATCAAAGACAATGGTCTGTAAAGCTTCTTCTGAACATCAATCCAAGCCAAGCGCTTACAGGCCCTCTTCTTTGCAAATCCCTAAACCTAATAAATTGGACCAGACTACACATAGAAAATCACCCAAGACTGTGAGTCTGAATTCTTTGAAGCTGAGTGTTTCTGAAGTACTGGAGGAAGCAAAACCAAATAGCCAAGACCACAAGGGGCTTACTAACTCTTTGCCTCATGACTCGGTTCCTTCCCCAGGGAGTATTCAACAAAAAAAACACAGAAATCCTTACGAAGAACCTTGTTTGGATGGTAATGGCGATAAAGAGAAGAAGAATTCTGATAAGAATTGTGTAAATATCTCAGCTTTAGCTAAGGTTAGTGATGGGACCCAAAGTTCGAAGGTTGGTGACCGAGTTGATTATGTTGAGAGTGGGAACAGTAGTATCTGCAGGCCTAGTACAAGTAGTGATGTCAGTGATGAGAGCACTTGCAGCAGCTTAAGCAGCAGCCTAAACAAGCCTCACAAAACAAATGACGTAAGATGGGAGGCAATTCAAATAGTTAGGGCCAAGCATGGTATATTGGGGATGAGCCATTTTAGGCTTCTCAAGAAGTTGGGTTGTGGTGATATTGGTAGTGTTTATTTGTCGGAGTTGAGTGGGACTAGCTGTCATTTTGCAATGAAGGTTATGGATAAGAATACTCTGGCAAGTCGCAAAAAACTGCTTCGTGCTCAGACCGAAAGGGAGATACTGCAATCTCTTGATCATCCATTTCTCCCAACATTGTATAGCCACTTTGAGACTGATAAGTTCTCGTGCCTGGTGATGGAGTTCTGTCCAGGGGGAGATCTGCACACGCTTCGGCAGAGGCAGCCTGGGAAACATTTTACTGAACAAGCTGTGAAGTATGTATTCTGCCTGTCTGATCTTATTATAATGATGATCCTGTTGTTCCACATATATTTGAACATTTTTTTGGCTCTGAATATGCATGGATTATCATCATGTGATTTTTTTATTTTGTTTAGGTTTTATTTGTTATTCTTTAGTGAGCTAACCCATGTTTATATGAAATCTGATTCTTCATTCGGGGAGTATTGATTGAGTAGTTCTTGACTATGATTATTTTTTTGTTGTTATTATCAGATAAGATTTTTTTTCAACTAGATTCCTCTTTTAGACTGAGCTGTCTGTATGAAATACATGCTATCCTTTAAAAGATACTTGTTGTCTATAAGTGTGGTTATCCATTTCTGTTGTTCTTGTTAATGATTGTGGTTCTGTGTTTGTGATGCTTAGCTTGTAATGTAAAGTAACTGCTGGCATGTTAATTTGCTTGAAAATTTTTGCAGCCTTATTTTTTTAATTCTTAAGGAACTCTCAAGTTAAATGGATGAGTTAGTTTTGCAAAAACTTAAGATAGGCAAGTTACTGAAGGTGGGTGATTGAAATTAGCTTTGAAAATGATCCAAACAAGTGTTTGTGTCCCTTGTATGGATACTTGCTTTGGATGCAAAATGTTATGCAGGGGCTAGATTTTCTAGCAAAATGAAGAAACCTAACTTGGACATTTCTTAATTTCATCAAATCTGAAAGAGTTAATGTTGGAAATGGTACTTCCTCTGAATTGTTAAAGAGATGCCACTGTTGAAAACTATCTGAGAAAATGAGAACCAAATGTAAAATATTGGCCATTTTGAGCTTGGAACGAGAACAGTACCACATTTGCCAACAAATTGCAAACTTTGGACACAGAAGGTTCTTTCTTGAGGAGGTTAACTGTGGCCAAAACCTCCATGCTTTTCTTAAAAGAGCGACAACTTGTTGTTAAAGCCATATGCTTGGTAGCTTTACCAGAAAACCTCAGTATGTTTTTGTTATGGTCAATTAAATTGATCTCAATTTTGTCTTGTTGATGTCCTCTTTAACACTACTTTCTGCCTGTCACCAAGTTTGCCTCTATATGAGACCCATGCAGTCATTGTTATATATTTATATATATATGTATATATATGTTATATGTATATGTATATGTTATATTTTCAAGCAGTATGGAACATAGGAATAGTGGTGCTTCTGATTGTAGCAGTATGATTCCCTTATAAATAATTTCATGTTTCATACTATAACTACTTATGCTTCTTTTCTCAAGCAAACAAACAAGATGAATTCTACACTGGGTGGCTCAGTGTAGAGGCATGATTGTTGGAGTTTCTTACTTCCTAATCTAGGACAAATGGCACGAGAACCTGCAAAATAAATTCCAGTATGATTATTTCAATATTATTGCTAGAAAGTGACATTGATTTTATAGGCAAGTTACTGCTAAATGCTGTCCTTTGTGGTTAATTCACAGTTCCGCTCATTTTGTTTTGTTTTTCATTTGATGGCCATATTGTTCTTCATCATTCTAAACTAGCGTTGTGGATTCTAAAAGATTGCTGTTTCCATCCACAAACTTGATTGAACAAAAGAAATCTTGCATCTTGCATTAGTCTTGCTATTAAAATTTGAAACACTGCAATTCTACTTTCCATTCATCTGCCTTGATATGCTTTGGAAGCATATTGACATTGTTGAAAACTGCAGGAATCTATTGTTTTGTGTTACACTCCTTGAATAAAAATGAGCTTATATGGCCCATAGCACTCAATTCATTGTCATGATACTTTTAAGTGCAGGTTCTATGTAGCAGAGATCCTACTTGCTCTGGAGTACCTACACATGCTTGGCATCATCTACCGAGACCTCAAGCCAGAAAATGTCCTTGTCAGAGAAGATGGCCACATCATGCTCTCTGACTTTGACCTTTCCCTCCGTTGTGCTGTTAGCCCTACACTCATCAAGTCCTCGAACTCAGACTCTGACCGGCTTCGAAGAAACAATCCAATCTACTGTGCACAACCGGCTTGTGTTGAGCCGTCCTGCATCCAACCTGCATGTGTTGTGCCCACCACATGCTTCTCCCCACGGATTTTCTCCTCGAAGTCCAAGAAGGAAAAAAAGGCAAAACCTGAGGTTGGAAACCAAGTCAGTCCATTGCCTGAGCTGATCGCTGAGCCCACAGATGCTCGATCAATGTCATTTGTCGGTACACATGAGTACTTGGCCCCTGAGATCATTAAGGGCGAAGGCCATGGTAGCGCTGTTGACTGGTGGACCTTTGGGATCTTCTTGTATGAGCTCTTGTTCGGGAAGACTCCGTTCAAGGGATCTGGCAACAGGGCAACACTCTTCAATGTTGTTGGGCAGCCTTTGCGGTTTCCGGATTCGCCATCTGTGAGCTTTGCTGTGAAAGATCTCATCAAGGGATTGCTTGTGAAGGAGCCTCAGAATCGGCTTGCTTATAAGCGCGGTGCCACAGAGATAAAGCAACATGCATTCTTTGAAGGAGTGAACTGGGCCTTGATACGATGTGCTAGCCCTCCAGAAATCCCAAAACCAGTGGAGATTGTGCGGCCTCAGGCTTCCACCACATTTAGCAGTGACAATGTGTCGTCTGTCAGTGATCAGAAAGTTGCAGATAGTTTTCTTGAATTTGATATCTTTTAATTGCTTGCTGCAGCCATTCAATTTTATTGCAAATGAAATGAAGGTGCAGATGCCACTGCATTTCTGCATTGGTTCTAAAGTCTGTTGCCGGAATTCTGGTTTCCATTTGAAATCATAATATGCTTCTACATTTGTACTCAAGAAATGCTGTACTGTTTTCATCTTTTTAATTACAATTATAAATGGAATCAGTTCTATCTGGTTGATGTGGGATTTGTTTTATTTGCTTTGCAGTTTGAGGGCAATCTAGGTTTGCTCAACAACACCACCCTTATCTTTAACCAGAGCAGATATAAGTCTGGATCTGCAGAATTTCATATTTTCTGCAGAGGTAGATATGCAAAAGCATGCCCCAGAGCAAAATGAGCAATCACAGTTGAGTTTCGATTATTGCAGACATCTGTCTGTGCATATATGTCATATTTTCTACAATGCAGTATATGTATCACTTGCACAAGTGAAACACAGTTCAACCCAGATGAGATATAGACTTCTGGTAATTTTATCATCTATATATGGGAGCTATTGATGCTGAACTCACGATAGCAAGCAAGACACTATATTTTGAAAGATCTTTTTGCTTAGCGTCAGAAATCATATCCAGAAGCTTGAAGCTTCAAGAACGGCGGCAGCCATTCCCGGGGCAGCCACTTCTCCCGCCCGGAACGTCGAAGTGCCCACGATGAACTGGAGAACGCTCTGGAATGCCAGAAGGATTTGATGGCGCTGCAGGGCCTCTGGGCTTCTCTTCTTCAATTGTCGTGCCAACACCACTGTTTTCGCTGTCGTGGTGGCTGTCGTCGGTGGCTGAATAGCAAAATGATGCGAGTTAATACTCAATTAAATTGTTATCAATATTATTTTAAAATGAGATGTCCAGGATGCAAATGAAGGTTTAAAGATACTCACGAGGTGTGAGGGAATACGGTGTATA
The DNA here is from genome assembly GCA_005019695.1 of Trichopus zeylanicus subsp. travancoricus. Taxonomy (NCBI): domain Eukaryota; kingdom Viridiplantae; phylum Streptophyta; class Magnoliopsida; order Dioscoreales; family Dioscoreaceae; genus Trichopus; species Trichopus zeylanicus. Next base: position 747,371 of record RXID01014367.1, read on the forward strand.
CGCGTTGGCCGTGGCGTCGCTGGGAGTGACGCCGTCCGCCGCCATCCTTGCGGCTTCGGAGAGTAGGGAAAGAATTGCCAGAATAGAGAGGACGGAGAAGATGAATTGTTTGGAAACCATTTTCTTTGTGGTGTTTGTGTTTCTTGAGAACACTTCTTCTGGCTTTTGTAGCTGCAGGAGACAGAAAAAGCTTCCATCCCAGTTTCGAAGAAACGGAGACGAAGTGGAATCAGTTGACTAACCAGAGTTGAGCCCACCAACCCTCCCTAATCGAAGCGGGACACTGTGCAATATCGGCGTGCGTGAAAATTGAAACGAAGCATTTTCTTGTGACAATTTGTTCAACAAAACGCTAATATTAAACTCCCTTCCACCGATCCAGCGGCAAAACCAAAATTACTTCACCTATCGAGTACGAAGGTCGCGGGAACGGAAGCTGTTAGGTTTGGGGAGTTCATAGTAACTTCCACCGAGACCGAAGAGTTTCGACCATTCATGAGAAGATTGAGTTTGCGATTCAACGATGAAAATACGGAGATTCGGGACGAGCATTCGAACGGAAATCAAGGTGGAAAATAAAAGAAAACTGAAAATCACGATCAGCATAAAAGAGAAGGATCACTGAAAGCAAAATGACATCATTTTGCTGCTTTCTGATGATTAACTGGAGTTTACACAACCGCTCTCACTAATTGAACTGCCGCATTGAAATTTATACTAATATTAAAATCATGACATCGTGTATCGAACTTGAATTTTGGGTGAAATTTTAAAAAATATATAGAAATTCTGTAAAGTTTTGAAATATTATTCGAAAGTATTTACAATATTTAAAGGTTAATTTTGCATATTATTTTTACAAAATTATATATATATATATATTAAAATTTTAAATTACATATTATTTCTTGGATTATATATTTATTATAAAGATTTTGTCGAGTAACATTACCCCTCAAATACTTGTAGAATATTTTGCCAAACGGTATTTAGAGTTTTATAAATTATCTGAAATACCTTTGCATTAAATTACAAGACAATAAATCAAACTTAAGAATAAATCGACTTGAAATTTATGAGACTCATTTTTAGTTTATAAATATGTTGAAAGATCTCGCTAAGCTAAACTTCAATGGCTTATGCGTGATGTTTTGAAATTTTGACGAAATGAAAATTTTTTGTTGAAATTTGATTAATGATCATAGTGAGAAATCTTAATTTTATTTCATTTTTTTTTTTGCCTTTTCAATTCTCAAACTTAGTTTAGATTAATGTAAATTATTATTAGGGTGTGTTCAATTTTTTCAGCTAGAAATTCTAATTCAATGTCTAAAGATTTAAGATAATGAACAATGGAAGAAAATCTTTGTAGTTTTATGATTTTAATAAAGAGATTTTTATGATTATATAATTTTTGAATGAGATTTTCGGGTCTAATGGATGTTTCACAAGCTAAGTTAAAATTTTAACTGAAAATAAACCATCAAAATGAACAAGAGTGAGTTTTTTGCAATAAAGACAGAAACACCAAAAAGTAATATGCAATTTTTAAGGTTCGAGGGAGGAATATGTAATTTTGTGAGATTTAGAAGGGCTATATACAATTAAACCTATTTTAAAAATAGATTTTATAGTATTTAAAATAATTAAATCCTAGTAAACGAACCATATTTTTACCCCAGTTCAAAAAATCTAGGTCCCTAAATCATAATTCCGTAATTTCATATCTAATAAAATAAAAAATGGTTTGTAGAAAAATATACAGAATTTAAATGGATAGACAAACCCAAAACCCGAGCACGACTTAAAATATCCCATATATAAACTTATTTATCTTATTAATTTTCAAAATTTTAAAATATATTTTTATATTATTTTTTGAAAGATCATGTGTTTTATATCTTTTATTTTTATTAAAAATTCCACAATATTTATTCTTAAAAGTTTCTTTTCTTTTTTTTTTTTTTTTTTTTTTTTTTGCTGTTTTCGTCTTTTCCTTCCAATGTCGATTTTATTCGAAAATTTTATTGGAATTGAACACAAATAATTGAAGAGAGAGACAGAGCATTTTATTTCTAAAAATTTAGAAAAATCATCCAAAAAACTATAAAAAGGGTCTTCATTTTCTCATTTGGAAGCAGAAGTCAAACAATTGATTAGACGGCTATTAGATCAAGTTCACGAGACTTTTAGAACTTTATAATTAATCTTTGACACTCTTAATTAAGTTAGGAAAAAACATGCAATAAATAAAAATTGTAGTTATTTATGGATTGGGTGATTATTCGATCATGTGTGCTGCATATGACACCTTTATATTTTTATTATTAATTCTTAATGCTCTTAATTAAATTTTAAAAATATGGGTTTAATATGAGATAAATATCTACTTACGTTTATGTCCAATTTATATAAAAACAATTTGATCCAAACGCCGAAGAGAATATTTATTTTCATTATTATATTGCTTGATTATGCAAACAAAACTTTATTGTTTAAATTTTATATTTTGTTTAAAATTTAAAGTAAAATTTGGAATTTTTTTCTCACAGTAAAAGTAACTAAATTTATGTTTCCCTTGATATCAAACGAATATATATTGATGATAAATTTTTTTTGTGCGTGTTTTCATTATTTTATGTAATTCTTTTATCTCCTTCGAATTTTATTTTATTCAATAAAATTGTGTATTTAGAATTATGTTTGCAAAAAGTATTATAATTTATTTTTTCGCAAAACATGCCTCTACGCATGCTGTTTACGAGTATCAATAGACGTAGCAGATAGAAAGAGTCCTTGAGTTTTCTTCAGGAATTCATCTCAATGTGTATGAAAATTAAGACAAAGCATCGTTTGGAGAAAAAATGTTCAACAAAATGATAACGTTAAACTCCCTTCCAAAGAGAGGGATTGAGTTTTAAGATGAAAACTCACAATGAAAGCCAAAAAAAAAAATCAACCACTCTGGTGCTACCTATGCACAACCAAAGAGAACATCCCCATGACCGCAAACAAAGTGGAAAATTATGCAGCAGCAGCAACGTAGTAAGGAAGTTCATACAGGTTTTTCGCTGGGCAGATAAGATGCTGATCGGTCGTCAATGGAGCTCTTCCTCTTATGGAATAGGCCGTTCAGGTTCGGCAAAATTGACCACCGCGTGGTATGTCCTTTGTGGGCTGCTGGCTTCTCCTCAACTTTCTCCACAACAGGTCTTGGATCTGATGCTTCGCTGGAAGTCTCTGTCTCAGCTAGGACAGAAGCATGTTCTGCACGCAAGATCGACAACTCTTTCTCCACTGCCTTCTTTGCAGCCTCAGCAATTTCAGCTCTCTTGAGTGCCTCGTCTTTAGCAGTTTTGATCTCCTCAATCTCCTTCTGAGCAGCCTCCAATTGCCTCAGAGCGTCATTCTGATTTGCCCTACAAGCCTCCGCCTGAGCCAACGCGGCAGCCACCTTCATTTCAGCCAGCTTATCAGAATCCTCTGCCTTCTCACGCAAAGATTCGTACTCCTCTGCAGAAACGGTGATATTGGCCCCAGACTCTGAAGTTGATTCACTGGCTGCATTTGCTTTCTCTGACAAAGCCTTAATCTGATCAAGGGCCCTTGATTCTGCTGCCTTGGCTTCTACTGCATCTTTTAAGGCGGCCTCTAGATTCTTCTCTGCTTCATCCATGGCGATATTAGTGGTTTCTGCTTCATTTCTTAGTTCTTCAGCATTCTTCTTCATTGCTTCAGCTTCTTGTAGGGCATTTTCAGACTCCACCGATAGCTGTTGAAGAGCAGATATCAGCTCATTTGCAGTTGATGCTGCTTTGGATTCTGATGCCACGGCAGCTTCAAGCTCATCTTTGCATTTTCGAAGTTGAACTCGAAGGTTCCCAACGATAGATTCGTTCTCAGCGTCCTTCTCTTTCAACTTAGAGTGCTCCTTCTTTACAGCTTCCAACTCTAGCTTCAGGCCCTCCACCAATTCCCGAAGATGATTCTCTTCTTCTGTCGTTTTCTGCAGCACTTCCTTGGCGCCATCCAGCTCTTTAGCCACTTCAGAATCTGAAGCCTTTGCGGCTTCTATTTCCTTCTGGACACCTTCAATCTCAATAGTTGTTCCTACCAGCTTTGCCTCAAGGTATTTGCAATCTTCGGGATCAAAATCTTTCTTCAGCGATGCCAATCTACGTTCTGTTTCTTCCAGTAATTGCTTATGATGTTGCTGGATAGCATCTTTCTCAGAAATGATATTTGATTCCTCTTGTTTGGCTTGCTCAGTTGCCAGCTTAACAAGCACAAGAGACTCCTTGGCCTCAGCAAGTTCCGCAGAGAGCCGAGTGGCCCTCACTTTGTTGGCAGAAGATAATTGCTTGGCTTCAGTTTCTTGCTGGAAGGCAGATATTTTTGCACTCAGAGATATCTCGAAATCCTTCCTTATTTGTAGAAGTTCCTTCTTTGCTGCATCAAGCTCATCCATGGCCACTGCATGATCTTCCATTACACGGTCCAACTCTTGTTTCCAGGCACCATCCTGTGCATTAACATCACCAAAACTCACCCCTTCAAGTTGTTTGGTTTTACTCTTTGCAGCTTCTGTCGCTTTTAATGCAGATTCTTTAGATTCACTGATAGCATTCAGCATGTGGGTTAGGTCCTGATATGTTCTTCTAGCTATATCCAATTCAGCAAGTGCTTCCAGTCTGGTTGTTTCAGCATTATTCAGCTGATCCTCAAGCTTATTTAGCTCCTTGTGGGCCAAGTGAAGTTCTGTCTCCTTCACCAATTCACCCTGCAGGACAGAAACAAGAAGCATGAAAAAGAACCAAGTTCAGATCCAGAGATCTCACATGAATAAAATTCCAGTTTCGATGCTTTCCAAGCTCAAAGCAACAAGAAGAAGAATCCCAAAAATGCTTCAAACAACAAAAATTAGGGAAGTAATAAAGGTATTAGCATAAGTTTCCTGATCTTTTTTTACTATTTTAATTGAAGTATTGTCATTAGAAGTCCCAAGATTATGTCACTCGCTGTACTTCCCATGAACTGCCTTGGACATCCCAGTGCTGCTTAGTATTTGGCTAATAATCCATCTCTCAAAAAAAGGCAGCTCCTATATTTTGCATTGTAACACTTCCTCCTAATTAGACTTTCTGCTAGTCTAGGAATTTAGCATCATCTGCTCAAATGAGCCAGGTCCTTCAGACTAATATCTCTAGGTAGCTGGACCTACTAAGCAGCACCAGATTTTCTGGCAAGCTCTTGTAGTTACAGGTCAAGAGCACTGAGTGGACTTCTAGATAGTAGTGAAAATTTTTAAAAATTTCTTCAAATTTTCATGAAGCCTTCTCCACTTAAAAATCATGCTCCCAAATCGAGGGTCCATGTCAAAAAGAGAGAGGCCTCGCTTGATTGTCAATGAGTAATGCAAGATACTTGTATTCTATCAATTTGTTATTACATCATTTCAGGAAGAGTGAAGTACCGAAATAATTAACTTGTAAGTAGATAAAGGTTCTAAGAAAATCTTTAAATTTGTGCAATCAAGGCAGTCATCAGCTAAAATGTCAGGTTGATCCTTGGCACCTAGTTAATGTTTCCGTGTAGTCAACCACATATTGATATGACGAAGTCATGGTCCACTTTTATGTATCAGGTTATTATCATACATCATTCCTTTTACAACCAATTTATGACGGATCCACTGTTCTGGATTGTTGCCATCTGTAAATAATCACTATTTATTTCTTTCCACAAAAGCATCCCAAAAGTTTTAGGTAAGGGATTTTCAAGAATGGAAATTTGATATCATTTCTTTGATACATAAAATGGATGTATAGCTTTAAAGCATTCTTTTTTCGGTTACCTCTGACTGGGCTGGAATTGTCTTTTTTGCATCTAGTCTTTTAGAAGAAAATGCTCTCCTCTCACCAAATATGCTGACAGCATCCTTTACAGACTCAAAAGGTGCCCTTGTATCAATTTCTCCCCCCTCTACTTTTGATGAACCAAAAGAATTTCGACGTGTTCTCATGGCCATTATGTTCTTCTTAATCCACGCCAACCGAAGGAATCAGAACTTATAATTCTTGAAGCTGATAAAGACAAAAAAGAGCAAGAAATCATCTAACCATTCCAGAAATTAAAGAAAAGAAACCAGTCTAGAAAATAAACAGCAGTGACTACAGAAATGAAGGGCTACAACTATGCTAACTTGAGGTAGAAGATTTCCGAGGAAACCAAATATTACTGCTTTTTAAGTGAGAACCAACAAATTTAAGTGCCGACACCATTGAACAGACTATATTACACACAGTGATGAAATAATAATAAAGAAAAGTTACCAATTGAAGGAAGGGCAGTATTGAAATGCAACGCCAACCCTATGACATTGAACAAAACAAGGGTATCATGAAACAATTTTAAATGATCATTTTCTTCTCCATAAAAATTGGCATTATGAGTCAATGAATGTTATAGCATGCACACTAGGGAATCTTATTGATAATCAGCTCCTGATCTCCAAATTTCACACCATTCACATCTCCAATCTTTTTTAATTCACGAAGTAAAATAGAAAAAAGAAGGAATTGTCTGAAGTTTTTGATACCCAAGGAGTAACATTATTCTCATTGCGTACAATGACAACTCCCACCTTCACCAAGTACAATCAATTCATGATGCAAAATGTAAATAATTTATAGGGCTACCTTATTTTCAATGTGGGCATAAATTTTACTTTCCAAATAGCTTCTTACCCTCTATTCAGATGCCTTCCTCACAAACTTCAATCATTAAGCACTCTTTGTTTCATTCTACTAAAGAACCAATCAAGAAAAACTACAATAATCTAGTTCTATATTCAGTGTGAGAGTGTTATGGAAAATAGGTTTTCTAAATGATTCAGGTGAAGAATATTGTTTTGCCAAAAAACCATGGATATAATGTGCACATAAGGACTGAGAAAACAATTTATATTTTAACAAAGTCCTGATATAAGTAAAATGTCATACCACTTGTATATGATAGAGCAAAATTTAAACAACTAGCTTTTTATCTCTGAAAACAACTTATAATCTAAGACCAAAAGATCTCCATCTTTACGAGATGCTTCATCTTCTTGGATTTTTCAAGTAATGCATCGTGCTGCAGTAGCCTTCTCCTAGTTCAGTTATCAAACTAAGGCCTAATCCCGTGATATCCACCAATCAGATTTACCAGCAGAAAAGTACACATCGAAAATAGAAACAAAATGACACAAAATACAACCATGAAATTCCTGAAAAGAATATCAAGTACAATTTTCCAATCTTCAAACAAGAAAACCATTAAACTGTTGCATTTCCTTTTATAACACTTTCTTGGATCTTATGAATACCACCTTCGGGTCAATCATTTCTACTATTACACATGATTCACAACTACTTCCTACTTCCTCTTTTTCTTTCTAGAAAACCAATACAAGAACCTTGTCAAGCTCATTTTGGATTCTCAAACATGAAAAAGACAATACTCAATGCATTGCAGCATCTATGTTTAAGAAGAAACTTTACTTGCATTTAAGACTCCCTGTATTTGATGGCAAGTCAGTCCATTGCCTGAGCTGATCGCAGAGCCCACAGATGCTCGATCAATGTCATTTGTCGGTACACATGAGTACTTGGCCCCTGAGATCATTAAGGGCGAAGGCCATGGTAGCGCTGTTGACTGGTGGACCTTTGGGATCTTCTTGTATGAGCTCTTGTTCGGGAAGACTCCGTTCAAGGGATCTGGCAACAGGGCAACACTCTTCAATGTTGTTGGGCAGCCTTTGCGGTTTCCGGATTCGCCATCTGTGAGCTTTGCTGTGAAAGATCTCATCAAGGGATTGCTTGTGAAGGAGCCTCAGAATCGGCTTGCTTATAAGCGCGGTGCCACAGAGATAAAGCAACATGCATTCTTTGAAGGAGTGAACTGGGCCTTGATACGATGTGCTAGCCCTCCAGAAATCCCAAAACCAGTGGAGATTGTGCGGCCTCAGGCTTCCACCACATCGAGCAGTGACAATGTATCGTCTGTCAGTGATCAGAAAGTTGCAGATAGTTTTCTTGAATTTGATATCTTTTAATTGCTTGCTGCAGCCATTCAATTTTATTGCAAATGAAATGAAGGTGCAGATGCCACTGCATTTCTGCATTGGTTCTAAAGTCTGTTGCCGGAATTCTGGTTTCCATTTGAAATCATAATATGCTTCTACATTTGTACTCAAGAAATGCTGTACTGTTTTCATCTTTTTAATTACAATTATAAATGGAATCAGTTCTATCTGGTTGATGTGGGATTTGTTTTATTTGCTTTGCAGTTTGAGGGCAATCTAGGTTTGCTCAACAACACCACCCTTATCTTTAACCAGAGCAGATATAAGTCTGGATCTGCAGAATTTCATATTTTCTGCAGAGGTAGATATGCAAAAGCATCCCCCAGAGCAAAATGAGCAATCACAGTTGAGTTTCGATTATTGCAGACATCTGTCTGTGCATATATGTCATATTTTCTACAATGCAGTATATGTATCACTTGCACAAGTGAAACACAGTTCAACCCAGATGAGATATAGACTTCTGGTAATTTTATCATCTATGTATGGGAGCTATTGATGCTGAACTCACAATAGCAAGCAAGACACTATATTTTGAAAGATCTTTTTGCTTAGCGTCAGAAATCATATCCAGAAGCTTGAAGCTTCAAGAACGGCGGCAGCCATTCCCGGGGCAGCCACTTCTCCCGCCCGGAACGTCGAAGTGCCCACGATGAACTGGAGAACGCTCTGGAATTCCAGAAGGATTTGATGGCGCTGCAGGGCCTCTGGGCTTCTCTTCTTCAATTGTCGTGCCAACACCACTGTTTTCGCTGTCGTGGTGGCTGTCGTCTGTGGCTGAATAGCAAAATGATGCAAGTTAATACTCAATTAAATTGTTATCAATATTATTTTAAAATGAGATGTCCAGGATGCAAATGAAGGTTTAAAGATACTCACGAGGTGTGAGGGAATACGGTGTATACGCGTTGGCCGTGGCGTCGCTGGGAGTGACGCCGTCCGCCGCCATCCTTGCGGCTTCGGAGAGTAGGGAAAGAATTGCCAGAATAGAGAGGACGGAGAAGATGAATTGTTTGGAAACCATTTTCTTTGTGGTGTTTGTGTTTCTTGAGAACACTTCTTCTGGCTTTTGTAGCTGCAGGAGACAGAAAAAGCTTCCATCCCAGTTTCGAAGAAACGGAGACGAAGTGGAATCAGTTGACTAACTAGAGTTGAGCCCACCAACCCTCACACTGTGCAATATCGGCGTGCGTGAAAATTGAAACGAAGCATTTTCTTGTGACAATTTGTTCAACAAAACGCTAATATTAAACTCCCTTCCACCGATCCAGCGGCAAAACCAAAATTACTTCACCTATCGAGTACGAAGGTCGCGGGAACGGAAGCTGTTAGGTTTGGGGAGTTCATAGTAACTTCCACCGAGACCGAAGAGTTTCGACCATTCATGAGAAGATTGAGTTTGCGATTCAACGATGAAAATACGGAGATTCGGGACGAGCATTCGAACGGAAATCAAGGTGGAAAATAAAAGAAAACTGAAAATCACGATCAGCATAAAAGAGAAGGATCACTGAAAGCAAAATGACATCATTTTGCTGCTTTCTGATGATTAACTGGAGTTTACACAACCGCTCTCACTAATTGAACTGCCGCATTGAAATTTATACTAATATTAAAATCATGACATCGTGTATCGAACTTGAATTTTGGGTGAAATTTTAAAAAATATATAGAAATTCTGTAAAGTTTTGAAATATTATTCGAAAGTATTTACAATATTTAAAGGTTAATTTTGCATATTATTTTTACAAAATTATATATATATATATATATATATTAAAATTTTAAATTACATATTATTTCTTGGATTATATATTTATTATAAAGATTTTGTCGAGTAACATTACCCCTCAAATACTTGTAGAATATTTTGCCAAACGGTATTTAGAGTTTTATAAATTATCTGAAATACCTTTGCATTAAATTACAAGACAATAAATCAAACTTAAGAATAAATCGACTTGAAATTTATGAGACTCATTTTTAGTTTATAAATATGTTGAAAGATCTCGCTAAGCTAAACTTCAATGGCTTATGCGTGATGTTTTGAAATTTTGACGAAATGAAAATTTTTTGTTGAAATTTGATTAATGATCATAGTGAGAAATCTTAATTTTATTTCATTTTTTTTTTTGCCTTTTCAATTCTCAAACTTAGTTTAGATTAATGTAAATTATTATTAGGGTGTGTTCAATTTTTTCAGCTAGAAATTCTAATTCAATGTCTAAAGATTTAAGATAATGAACAATGGAAGAAAATCTTTGTAGTTTTATGATTTTAATAAAGAGATTTTTATGATTATATAATTTTTGAATGAGATTTTCGGGTCTAATGGATGTTTCACAAGCTAAGTTAAAATTTTAACTGAAAATAAACCATCAAAATGAACAAGAGTGAGTTTTTTGCAATAAAGACAGAAACACCAAAAAGTAATATGCAATTTTTAAGGTTCGAGGGAGGAATATGTAATTTTGTGAGATTTAGAAGGGCTATATACAATTAAACCTATTTTAAAAATAGATTTTATAGTATTTAAAATAATTAAATCCTAGTAAACGAACCATATTTTTACCCCAGTTCAAAAAATCTAGGTCCCTAAATCATAATTCCGTAATTTCATATCTAATAAAATAAAAAATGGTTTGTAGAAAAATATACAGAATTTAAATGGATAGACAAACCCAAAACCCGAGCACGACTTAAAATATCCCATATATAAACTTATTTATCTTATTAATTTTCAAAATTTTAAAATATATTTTTATATTATTTTTTGAAAGATCATGTGTTTTATATCTTTTATTTTTATTAAAAATTCCACAATATTTATTCTTAAAAGTTTCTTTTCTTTTTTTTTTTTTTTTTTTTTTTTTTTTGCTGTTTTCGTCTTTTCCTTCCAATGTCGATTTTATTCGAAAATTTTATTGGAATTGAACACAAATAATTGAAGAGAGAGACAGAGCATTTTATTTCTAAAAATTTAGAAAAATCATCCAAAAAACTATAAAAAGGGTCTTCATTTTCTCATTTGGAAGCAGAAGTCAAACAATTGATTAGACGGCTATTAGATCAAGTTCACGAGACTTTTAGAACTTTATAATTAATCTTTGACACTCTTAATTAAGTTAGGAAAAAACATGCAATAAATAAAAATTGTAGTTATTTATGGATTGGGTGATTATTCGATCATGTGTGCTGCATATGACACCTTTATATTTTTATTATTAATTCTTAATGCTCTTAATTAAATTTTAAAAATATGGGTTTAATATGAGATAAATATCTACTTACGTTTATGTCCAATTTATATAAAAACAATTTGATCCAAACGCCGAAGAGAATATTTATTTTCATTATTATATTGCTTGATTATGCAAACAAAACTTTATTGTTTAAATTTTATATTTTGTTTAAAATTTAAAGTAAAATTTGGAATTTTTTTCTCACAGTAAAAGTAACTAAATTTATGTTTCCCTTGATATCAAACGAATATATATTGATGATAAATTTTTTTTGTGCGTGTTTTCATTATTTTATGTAATTCTTTTATCTCCTTCGAATTTTATTTTATTCAATAAAATTGTGTATTTAGAATTATGTTTGCAAAAAGTATTATAATTTATTTTTTCGCAAAACATGCCTCTACGCATGCTGTTTACGAGTATCAATAGACGTAGCAGATAGAAAGAGTCCTTGAGTTTTCTTCAGGAATTCATCTCAATGTGTATGAAAATTAAGACAAAGCATCGTTTGGAGAAAAAATGTTCAACAAAATGATAACGTTAAACTCCCTTCCAAAGAGAGGGATTGAGTTTTAAGATGAAAACTCACAATGAAAGCCAAAAAAAAAAATCAACCACTCTGGTGCTACCTATGCACAACCAAAGAGAACATCCCCATGACCGCAAACAAAGTGGAAAATTATGCAGCAGCAGCAACGTAGTAAGGAAGTTCATACAGGTTTTTCGCTGGGCAGATAAGATGCTGATCGGTCGTCAATGGAGCTCTTCCTCTTATGGAATAGGCCGTTCAGGTTCGGCAAAATTGACCACCGCGTGGTATGTCCTTTGTGGGCTGCTGGCTTCTCCTCAACTTTCTCCACAACAGGTCTTGGATCTGATGCTTCGCTGGAAGTCTCTGTCTCAGCTAGGACAGAAGCATGTTCTGCACGCAAGATCGACAACTCTTTCTCCACTGCCTTCTTTGCAGCCTCAGCAATTTCAGCTCTCTTGAGTGCCTCGTCTTTAGCAGTTTTGATCTCCTCAATCTCCTTCTGAGCAGCCTCCAATTGCCTCAGAGCGTCATTCTGATTTGCCCTACAAGCCTCCGCCTGAGCCAACGCGGCAGCCACCTTCATTTCAGCCAGCTTATCAGAATCCTCTGCCTTCTCACGCAAAGATTCGTACTCCTCTGCAGAAACGGTGATATTGGCCCCAGACTCTGAAGTTGATTCACTGGCTGCATTTGCTTTCTCTGACAAAGCCTTAATCTGATCAAGGGCCCTTGATTCTGCTGCCTTGGCTTCTACTGCATCTTTTAAGGCGGCCTCTAGATTCTTCTCTGCTTCATCCATGGCGATATTAGTGGTTTCTGCTTCATTTCTTAGTTCTTCAGCATTCTTCTTCATTGCTTCAGCTTCTTGTAGGGCATTTTCAGACTCCACCGATAGCTGTTGAAGAGCAGATATCAGCTCATTTGCAGTTGATGCTGCTTTGGATTCTGATGCCACGGCAGCTTCAAGCTCATCTTTGCATTTTCGAAGTTGAACTCGAAGGTTCCCAACGATAGATTCGTTCTCAGCGTCCTTCTCTTTCAACTTAGAGTGCTCCTTCTTTACAGCTTCCAACTCTAGCTTCAGGCCCTCCACCAATTCCCGAAGATGATTCTCTTCTTCTGTCGTTTTCTGCAGCACTTCCTTGGCGCCATCCAGCTCTTTAGCCACTTCAGAATCTGAAGCCTTTGCGGCTTCTATTTCCTTCTGGACACCTTCAATCTCAATAGTTGTTCCTACCAGCTTTGCCTCAAGGTATTTGCAATCTTCGGGATCAAAATCTTTCTTCAGCGATGCCAATCTACGTTCTGTTTCTTCCAGTAATTGCTTATGATGTTGCTGGATAGCATCTTTCTCAGAAATGATATTTGATTCCTCTTGTTTGGCTTGCTCAGTTGCCAGCTTAACAAGCACAAGAGACTCCTTGGCCTCAGCAAGTTCCGCAGAGAGCCGAGTGGCCCTCACTTTGTTGGCAGAAGATAATTGCTTGGCTTCAGTTTCTTGCTGGAAGGCAGATATTTTTGCACTCAGAGATATCTCGAAATCCTTCCTTATTTGTAGAAGTTCCTTCTTTGCTGCATCAAGCTCATCCATGGCCACTGCATGATCTTCCATTACACGGTCCAACTCTTGTTTCCAGGCACCATCCTGTGCATTAACATCACCAAAACTCACCCCTTCAAGTTGTTTGGTTTTACTCTTTGCAGCTTCTGTCGCTTTTAATGCAGATTCTTTAGATTCACTGATAGCATTCAGCATGTGGGTTAGGTCCTGATATGTTCTTCTAGCTATATCCAATTCAGCAAGTGCTTCCAGTCTGGTTGTTTCAGCATTATTCAGCTGATCCTCAAGCTTATTTAGCTCCTTGTGGGCCAAGTGAAGTTCTGTCTCCTTCACCAATTCACCCTGCAGGACAGAAACAAGAAGCATGAAAAAGAACCAAGTTCAGATCCAGAGATCTCACATGAATAAAATTCCAGTTTCGATGCTTTCCAAGCTCAAAGCAACAAGAAGAAGAATCCCAAAAATGCTTCAAACAACAAAAATTAGGGAAGTAATAAAGGTATTAGCATAAGTTTCCTGATCTTTTTTTACTATTTTAATTGAAGTATTGTCATTAGAAGTCCCAAGATTATGTCACTCGCTGTACTTCCCATGAACTGCCTTGGACATCCCAGTGCTGCTTAGTATTTGGCTAATAATCCATCTCTCAAAAAAAGGCAGCTCCTATATTTTGCATTGTAACACTTCCTCCTAATTAGACTTTCTGCTAGTCTAGGAATTTAGCATCATCTGCTCAAATGAGCCAGGTCCTTCAGACTAATATCTCTAGGTAGCTGGACCTACTAAGCAGCACCAGATTTTCTGGCAAGCTCTTGTAGTTACAGGTCAAGAGCACTGAGTGGACTTCTAGATAGTAGTGAAAATTTTTAAAAATTTCTTCAAATTTTCATGAAGCCTTCTCCACTTAAAAATCATGCTCCCAAATCGAGGGTCCATGTCAAAAAGAGAGAGGCCTCGCTTGATTGTCAATGAGTAATGCAAGATACTTGTATTCTATCAATTTGTTATTACATCATTTCAGGAAGAGTGAAGTACCGAAATAATTAACTTGTAAGTAGATAAAGGTTCTAAGAAAATCTTTAAATTTGTGCAATCAAGGCAGTCATCAGCTAAAATGTCAGGTTGATCCTTGGCACCTAGTTAATGTTTCCGTGTAGTCAACCACATATTGATATGACGAAGTCATGGTCCACTTTTATGTATCAGGTTATTATCATACATCATTCCTTTTACAACCAATTTATGACGGATCCACTGTTCTGGATTGTTGCCATCTGTAAATAATCACTATTTATTTCTTTCCACAAAAGCATCCCAAAAGTTTTAGGTAAGGGATTTTCAAGAATGGAAATTTGATATCATTTCTTTGATACATAAAATGGATGTATAGCTTTAAAGCATTCTTTTTTCGGTTACCTCTGACTGGGCTGGAATTGTCTTTTTTGCATCTAGTCTTTTAGAAGAAAATGCTCTCCTCTCACCAAATATGCTGACAGCATCCTTTACAGACTCAAAAGGTGCCCTTGTATCAATTTCTCCCCCCTCTACTTTTGATGAACCAAAAGAATTTCGACGTGTTCTCATGGCCATTATGTTCTTCTTAATCCACGTCAACCGAAGGAATCAGAACTTATAATTCTTGAAGCTGATAAAGACAAAAAAGAGCAAGAAATCATCTAACCATTCCAGAAATTAAAGAAAAGAAACCAGTCTAGAAAATAAACAGCAGTGACTACAGAAATGAAGGGCTACAACTATGCTAACTTGAGGTAGAAGATTTCCGAGGAAACCAAATATTACTGCTTTTTAAGTGAGAACCAACAAATTTAAGTGCCGACACCATTGAACAGACTATATTACACACAGTGATGAAATAATAATAAAGAAAAGTTACCAATTGAAGGAAGGGCAGTATTGAAATGCAACGCCAACCCTATGACATTGAACAAAACAAGGGTATCATGAAACAATTTTAAATGATCATTTTCTTCTCCATAAAAATTGGCATTATGAGTCAATGAATGTTATAGCATGCACACTAGGGAATCTTATTGATAATCAGCTCCTGATCTCCAAATTTCACACCATTCACATCTCCAATCTTTTTTAATTCACGAAGTAAAATAGAAAAAAGAAGGAATTGTCTGAAGTTTTTGATACCCAAGGAGTAACATTATTCTCATTGCGTACAATGACAACTCCCACCTTCACCAAGTACAATCAATTCATGATGCAAAATGTAAATAATTTATAGGGCTACCTTATTTTCAATGTGGGCATAAATTTTACTTTCCAAATAGCTTCTTACCCTCTATTCAGATGCCTTCCTCACAAACTTCAATCATTAAGCACTCTTTGTTTCATTCTACTAAAGAACCAATCAAGAAAAACTACAATAATCTAGTTCTATATTCAGTGTGAGAGTGTTATGGAAAATAAGTTTTCTAAATGATTCAGGTGAAGAATATTGTCTTGCCAAAAAACCATGGATATAATGTGCACATAAGGACTGAGAAAACAATTTATATTTTAACAAAGTCCTGATATAAGTAAAATGTCATACCACTTGTATATGATAGAGCAAAATTTAAACAACTAGCTTTTTATCTCTGAAAACAACTTATAATCTAAGACCAAAAGATCTCCATCTTTACGAGATGCTTCATCTTCTTGGATTTTTCAAGTAATGCATCGTGCTGCAGTAGCCTTCTCCTAGTTCAGTTATCAAACTAAGGCCTAATCCCGTGATATCCACCAATCAGATTTACCAGCAGAAAAGTACACATCGAAAATAGAAACAAAATGACACAAAATACAACCATGAAATTCCTGAAAAGAATATCAAGTACAATTTTCCAATCTTCAAACAAGAAAACCATTAAACTGTTGCATTTCCTTTTATAACACTTTCTTGGATCTTATGAATACCACCTTCGGGTCAATCATTTCTACTATTACACATGATTCACAACTACTTCCTACTTCCTCTTTTTCTTTCTAGAAAACCAATACAAGAACCTTGTCAAGCTCATTTTGGATTCTCAAACATGAAAAAGACAATACTCAATGCATTGCAGCATCTATGTTTAAGAAGAAACTTTACTTGCATTTAAGACTCCCTGTATTTGATGGCAAGTCAGTCCATTGCCTGAGCTGATCGCAGAGCCCACAGATGCTCGATCAATGTCATTTGTCGGTACACATGAGTACTTGGCCCCTGAGATCATTAAGGGCGAAGGCCATGGTAGCGCTGTTGACTGGTGGACCTTTGGGATCTTCTTGTATGAGCTCTTGTTCGGGAAGACTCCGTTCAAGGGATCTGGCAACAGGGCAACACTCTTCAATGTTGTTGGGCAGCCTTTGCGGTTTCCGGATTCGCCATCTGTGAGCTTTGCTGTGAAAGATCTCATCAAGGGATTGCTTGTGAAGGAGCCTCAGAATCGGCTTGCTTATAAGCGCGGTGCCACAGAGATAAAGCAACATGCATTCTTTGAAGGAGTGAACTGGGCCTTGATACGATGTGCTAGCCCTCCAGAAATCCCAAAACCAGTGGAGATTGTGCGGCCTCAGGCTTCCACCACATCGAGCAGTGACAATGTATCGTCTGTCAGTGATCAGAAAGTTGCAGATAGTTTTCTTGAATTTGATATCTTTTAATTGCTTGCTGCAGCCATTCAATTTTATTGCAAATGAAATGAAGGTGCAGATGCCACTGCATTTCTGCATTGGTTCTAAAGTCTGTTGCCGGAATTCTGGTTTCCATTTGAAATCATAATATGCTTCTACATTTGTACTCAAGAAATGCTGTACTGTTTTCATCTTTTTAATTACAATTATAAATGGAATCAGTTCTATCTGGTTGATGTGGGATTTGTTTTATTTGCTCTGCATTTTGAGGGCAATCTAGGTTTGCTCAACAACACCACCCTTATCTTTAACCAGAGCAGATATAAGTCTGGATCTGTAGAATTTCATATTTTCTGCAGAGGTAGATATGCAAAAGCATCCCCCAGAGCAAAATGAGCAATCACAGTTGAGTTTCGATTATTGCAGACATCTGTCTGTGCATATATGTCATATTTTCTACAATGCAGTATATGTATCA
Source organism: Trichopus zeylanicus subsp. travancoricus (assembly GCA_005019695.1). NCBI lineage: Eukaryota > Viridiplantae > Streptophyta > Magnoliopsida > Dioscoreales > Dioscoreaceae > Trichopus > Trichopus zeylanicus. Next base: position 764,936 of record RXID01014367.1, read on the forward strand.
CTTGCACAAGTGAAACACAGTTCAACCCAGATGAGATATAGACTTCTGGTAATTTTATCATCTATGTATGGGAGCTATTGATGCTGAACTCACAATAGCAAGCAAGACACTATATTTTGAAAGATCTTTTTGCTTAGCGTCAGAAATCATATCCAGAAGCTTGAAGCTTCAAGAACGGCGGCAGCCATTCCCGGGGCAGCCACTTCTCCCGCCCGGAACGTCGAAGTGCCCACGATGAACTGGAGAACGCTCTGGAATTCCAGAAGGATTTGATGGCGCTGCAGGGCCTCTGGGCTTCTCTTCTTCAATTGTCGTGCCAACACCACTGTTTTCGCTGTCGTGGTGGCTGTCGTCTGTGGCTGAATAGCAAAATGATGCAAGTTAATACTCAATTAAATTGTTATCAATATTATTTTAAAATGAGATGTCCAGGATGCAAATGAAGGTTTAAAGATACTCACGAGGTGTGAGGGAATACGGTGTATACGCGTTGGCCGTGGCGTCGCTGGGAGTGACGCCGTCCGCCGCCATCCTTGCGGCTTCGGAGAGTAGGGAAAGAATTGCCAGAATAGAGAGGACGGAGAAGATGAATTGTTTGGAAACCATTTTCTTTGTGGTGTTTGTGTTTCTTGAGAACACTTCTTCTGGCTTTTGTAGCTGCAGGAGACAGAAAAAGCTTCCATCCCAGTTTCGAAGAAACGGAGACGAAGTGGAATCAGTTGACTAACTAGAGTTGAGCCCACCAACCCTCACACTGTGCAATATCGGCGTGCGTGAAAATTGAAACGAAGCATTTTCTTGTGACAATTTGTTCAACAAAACGCTAATATTAAACTCCCTTCCACCGATCCAGCGGCAAAACCAAAATTACTTCACCTATCGAGTACGAAGGTCGCGGGAACGGAAGCTGTTAGGTTTGGGGAGGTCATAGTAACTTCCACCGAGACCGAAGAGTTTCGACCATTCATGAGAAGATTGAGTTTGCGATTCAACGATGAAAATACGGAGATTCGGGACGAGCATTCGAACGGAAATCAAGGTGGAAAATAAAAGAAAACTGAAAATCACGATCAGCATAAAAGAGAAGGATCACTGAAAGCAAAATGACATCATTTTGCTGCTTTCTGATGATTAACTGGAGTTTACACAACCGCTCTCACTAATTGAACTGCCGCATTGAAATTTATACTAATATTAAAATCATGACATCGTGTATCGAACTTGAATTTTGGGTGAAATTTTAAAAAATATATAGAAATTCTGTAAAGTTTTGAAATATTATTCGAAAGTATTTACAATATTTAAAGGTTAATTTTGCATATTATTTTTACAAAATTATATATATATATATATTAAAATTTTAAATTACATATTATTTCTTGGATTATATATTTATTATAAAGATTTTGTCGAGTAACATTACCCCTCAAATACTTGTAGAATATTTTGCCAAACGGTATTTAGAGTTTTATAAATTATCTGAAATACCTTTGCATTAAATTACAAGACAATAAATCAAACTTAAGAATAAATCGACTTGAAATTTATGAGACTCATTTTTAGTTTATAAATATGTTGAAAGATCTCGCTAAGCTAAACTTCAATGGCTTATGCGTGATGTTTTGAAATTTTGACGAAATGAAAATTTTTTGTTGAAATTTGATTAATGATCATAGTGAGAAATCTTAATTTTATTTCATTTTTTTTTTTGCCTTTTCAATTCTCAAACTTAGTTTAGATTAATGTAAATTATTATTAGGGTGTGTTCAATTTTTTCAGCTAGAAATTCTAATTCAATGTCTAAAGATTTAAGATAATGAACAATGGAAGAAAATCTTTGTAGTTTTATGATTTTAATAAAGAGATTTTTATGATTATATAATTTTTGAATGAGATTTTCGGGTCTAATGGATGTTTCACAAGCTAAGTTAAAATTTTAACTGAAAATAAACCATCAAAATGAACAAGAGTGAGTTTTTTGCAATAAAGACAGAAACACCAAAAAGTAATATGCAATTTTTAAGGTTCGAGGGAGGAATATGTAATTTTGTGAGATTTAGAAGGGCTATATACAATTAAACCTATTTTAAAAATAGATTTTATAGTATTTAAAATAATTAAATCCTAGTAAACGAACCATATTTTTACCCCAGTTCAAAAAATCTAGGTCCCTAAATCATAATTCCGTAATTTCATATCTAATAAAATAAAAAATGGTTTGTAGAAAAATATACAGAATTTAAATGGATAGACAAACCCAAAACCCGAGCACGACTTAAAATATCCCATATATAAACTTATTTATCTTATTAATTTTCAAAATTTTAAAATATATTTTTATATTATTTTTTGAAAGATCATGTGTTTTATATCTTTTATTTTTATTAAAAATTCCACAATATTTATTCTTAAAAGTTTCTTTTCTTTTTTTTTTTTTTTTTTTTTTTGCTGTTTTCGTCTTTTCCTTCCAATGTCGATTTTATTCGAAAATTTTATTGGAATTGAACACAAATAATTGAAGAGAGAGACAGAGCATTTTATTTCTAAAAATTTAGAAAAATCATCCAAAAAACTATAAAAAGGGTCTTCATTTTCTCATTTGGAAGCAGAAGTCAAACAATTGATTAGACGGCTATTAGATCAAGTTCACGAGACTTTTAGAACTTTATAATTAATCTTTGACACTCTTAATTAAGTTAGGAAAAAACATGCAATAAATAAAAATTGTAGTTATTTATGGATTGGGTGATTATTCGATCATGTGTGCTGCATATGACACCTTTATATTTTTATTATTAATTCTTAATGCTCTTAATTAAATTTTAAAAATATGGGTTTAATATGAGATAAATATCTACTTACGTTTATGTCCAATTTATATAAAAACAATTTGATCCAAACGCCGAAGAGAATATTTATTTTCATTATTATATTGCTTGATTATGCAAACAAAACTTTATTGTTTAAATTTTATATTTTGTTTAAAATTTAAAGTAAAATTTGGAATTTTTTTCTCACAGTAAAAGTAACTAAATTTATGTTTCCCTTGATATCAAACGAATATATATTGATGATAAATTTTTTTTGTGCGTGTTTTCATTATTTTATGTAATTCTTTTATCTCCTTCGAATTTTATTTTATTCAATAAAATTGTGTATTTAGAATTATGTTTGCAAAAAGTATTATAATTTATTTTTTCGCAAAACATGCCTCTACGCATGCTGTTTACGAGTATCAATAGACGTAGCAGATAGAAAGAGTCCTTGAGTTTTCTTCAGGAATTCATCTCAATGTGTATGAAAATTAAGACAAAGCATCGTTTGGAGAAAAAATGTTCAACAAAATGATAACGTTAAACTCCCTTCCAAAGAGAGGGATTGAGTTTTAAGATGAAAACTCACAATGAAAGCCAAAAAAAAAAAATCAACCACTCTGGTGCTACCTATGCACAACCAAAGAGAACATCCCCATGACCGCAAACAAAGTGGAAAATTATGCAGCAGCAGCAACGTAGTAAGGAAGTTCATACAGGTTTTTCGCTGGGCAGATAAGATGCTGATCGGTCGTCAATGGAGCTCTTCCTCTTATGGAATAGGCCGTTCAGGTTCGGCAAAATTGACCACCGCGTGGTATGTCCTTTGTGGGCTGCTGGCTTCTCCTCAACTTTCTCCACAACAGGTCTTGGATCTGATGCTTCGCTGGAAGTCTCTGTCTCAGCTAGGACAGAAGCATGTTCTGCACGCAAGATCGACAACTCTTTCTCCACTGCCTTCTTTGCAGCCTCAGCAATTTCAGCTCTCTTGAGTGCCTCGTCTTTAGCAGTTTTGATCTCCTCAATCTCCTTCTGAGCAGCCTCCAATTGCCTCAGAGCGTCATTCTGATTTGCCCTACAAGCCTCCGCCTGAGCCAACGCGGCAGCCACCTTCATTTCAGCCAGCTTATCAGAATCCTCTGCCTTCTCACGCAAAGATTCGTACTCCTCTGCAGAAACGGTGATATTGGCCCCAGACTCTGAAGTTGATTCACTGGCTGCATTTGCTTTCTCTGACAAAGCCTTAATCTGATCAAGGGCCCTTGATTCTGCTGCCTTGGCTTCTACTGCATCTTTTAAGGCGGCCTCTAGATTCTTCTCTGCTTCATCCATGGCGATATTAGTGGTTTCTGCTTCATTTCTTAGTTCTTCAGCATTCTTCTTCATTGCTTCAGCTTCTTGTAGGGCATTTTCAGACTCCACCGATAGCTGTTGAAGAGCAGATATCAGCTCATTTGCAGTTGATGCTGCTTTGGATTCTGATGCCACGGCAGCTTCAAGCTCATCTTTGCATTTTCGAAGTTGAACTCGAAGGTTCCCAACGATAGATTCGTTCTCAGCGTCCTTCTCTTTCAACTTAGAGTGCTCCTTCTTTACAGCTTCCAACTCTAGCTTCAGGCCCTCCACCAATTCCCGAAGATGATTCTCTTCTTCTGTCGTTTTCTGCAGCACTTCCTTGGCGCCATCCAGCTCTTTAGCCACTTCAGAATCTGAAGCCTTTGCGGCTTCTATTTCCTTCTGGACACCTTCAATCTCAATAGTTGTTCCTACCAGCTTTGCCTCAAGGTATTTGCAATCTTCGGGATCAAAATCTTTCTTCAGCGATGCCAATCTACGTTCTGTTTCTTCCAGTAATTGCTTATGATGTTGCTGGATAGCATCTTTCTCAGAAATGATATTTGATTCCTCTTGTTTGGCTTGCTCAGTTGCCAGCTTAACAAGCACAAGAGACTCCTTGGCCTCAGCAAGTTCCGCAGAGAGCCGAGTGGCCCTCACTTTGTTGGCAGAAGATAATTGCTTGGCTTCAGTTTCTTGCTGGAAGGCAGATATTTTTGCACTCAGAGATATCTCGAAATCCTTCCTTATTTGTAGAAGTTCCTTCTTTGCTGCATCAAGCTCATCCATGGCCACTGCATGATCTTCCATTACACGGTCCAACTCTTGTTTCCAGGCACCATCCTGTGCATTAACATCACCAAAACTCACCCCTTCAAGTTGTTTGGTTTTACTCTTTGCAGCTTCTGTCGCTTTTAATGCAGATTCTTTAGATTCACTGATAGCATTCAGCATGTGGGTTAGGTCCTGATATGTTCTTCTAGCTATATCCAATTCAGCAAGTGCTTCCAGTCTGGTTGTTTCAGCATTATTCAGCTGATCCTCAAGCTTATTTAGCTCCTTGTGGGCCAAGTGAAGTTCTGTCTCCTTCACCAATTCACCCTGCAGGACAGAAACAAGAAGCATGAAAAAGAACCAAGTTCAGATCCAGAGATCTCACATGAATAAAATTCCAGTTTCGATGCTTTCCAAGCTCAAAGCAACAAGAAGAAGAATCCCAAAAATGCTTCAAACAACAAAAATTAGGGAAGTAATAAAGGTATTAGCATAAGTTTCCTGATCTTTTTTTACTATTTTAATTGAAGTATTGTCATTAGAAGTCCCAAGATTATGTCACTCGCTGTACTTCCCATGAACTGCCTTGGACATCCCAGTGCTGCTTAGTATTTGGCTAATAATCCATCTCTCAAAAAAAGGCAGCTCCTATATTTTGCATTGTAACACTTCCTCCTAATTAGACTTTCTGCTAGTCTAGGAATTTAGCATCATCTGCTCAAATGAGCCAGGTCCTTCAGACTAATATCTCTAGGTAGCTGGACCTACTAAGCAGCACCAGATTTTCTGGCAAGCTCTTGTAGTTACAGGTCAAGAGCACTGAGTGGACTTCTAGATAGTAGTGAAAATTTTTAAAAATTTCTTCAAATTTTCATGAAGCCTTCTCCACTTAAAAATCATGCTCCCAAATCGAGGGTCCATGTCAAAAAGAGAGAGGCCTCGCTTGATTGTCAATGAGTAATGCAAGATACTTGTATTCTATCAATTTGTTATTACATCATTTCAGGAAGAGTGAAGTACCGAAATAATTAACTTGTAAGTAGATAAAGGTTCTAAGAAAATCTTTAAATTTGTGCAATCAAGGCAGTCATCAGCTAAAATGTCAGGTTGATCCTTGGCACCTAGTTAATGTTTCCGTGTAGTCAACCACATATTGATATGACGAAGTCATGGTCCACTTTTATGTATCAGGTTATTATCATACATCATTCCTTTTACAACCAATTTATGACGGATCCACTGTTCTGGATTGTTGCCATCTGTAAATAATCACTATTTATTTCTTTCCACAAAAGCATCCCAAAAGTTTTAGGTAAGGGATTTTCAAGAATGGAAATTTGATATCATTTCTTTGATACATAAAATGGATGTATAGCTTTAAAGCATTCTTTTTTCGGTTACCTCTGACTGGGCTGGAATTGTCTTTTTTGCATCTAGTCTTTTAGAAGAAAATGCTCTCCTCTCACCAAATATGCTGACAGCATCCTTTACAGACTCAAAAGGTGCCCTTGTATCAATTTCTCCCCCCTCTACTTTTGATGAACCAAAAGAATTTCGACGTGTTCTCATGGCCATTATGTTCTTCTTAATCCACGTCAACCGAAGGAATCAGAACTTATAATTCTTGAAGCTGATAAAGACAAAAAAGAGCAAGAAATCATCTAACCATTCCAGAAATTAAAGAAAAGAAACCAGTCTAGAAAATAAACAGCAGTGACTACAGAAATGAAGGGCTACAACTATGCTAACTTGAGGTAGAAGATTTCCGAGGAAACCAAATATTACTGCTTTTTAAGTGAGAACCAACAAATTTAAGTGCCGACACCATTGAACAGACTATATTACACACAGTGATGAAATAATAATAAAGAAAAGTTACCAATTGAAGGAAGGGCAGTATTGAAATGCAACGCCAACCCTATGACATTGAACAAAACAAGGGTATCATGAAACAATTTTAAATGATCATTTTCTTCTCCATAAAAATTGGCATTATGAGTCAATGAATGTTATAGCATGCACACTAGGGAATCTTATTGATAATCAGCTCCTGATCTCCAAATTTCACACCATTCACATCTCCAATCTTTTTTAATTCACGAAGTAAAATAGAAAAAAGAAGGAATTGTCTGAAGTTTTTGATACCCAAGGAGTAACATTATTCTCATTGCGTACAATGACAACTCCCACCTTCACCAAGTACAATCAATTCATGATGCAAAATGTAAATAATTTATAGGGCTACCTTATTTTCAATGTGGGCATAAATTTTACTTTCCAAATAGCTTCTTACCCTCTATTCAGATGCCTTCCTCACAAACTTCAATCATTAAGCACTCTTTGTTTCATTCTACTAAAGAACCAATCAAGAAAAACTACAATAATCTAGTTCTATATTCAGTGTGAGAGTGTTATGGAAAATAAGTTTTCTAAATGATTCAGGTGAAGAATATTGTTTTGCCAAAAAACCATGGATATAATGTGCACATAAGGACTGAGAAAACAATTTATATTTTAACAAAGTCCTGATATAAGTAAAATGTCATACCACTTGTATATGATAGAGCAAAATTTAAACAACTAGCTTTTTATCTCTGAAAACAACTTATAATCTAAGACCAAAAGATCTCCATCTTTACGAGATGCTTCATCTTCTTGGATTTTTCAAGTAATGCATCGTGCTGCAGTAGCCTTCTCCTAGTTCAGTTATCAAACTAAGGCCTAATCCCGTGATATCCACCAATCAGATTTACCAGCAGAAAAGTACACATCGAAAATAGAAACAAAATGACACAAAATACAACCATGAAATTCCTGAAAAGAATATCAAGTACAATTTTCCAATCTTCAAACAAGAAAACCATTAAACTGTTGCATTTCCTTTTATAACACTTTCTTGGATCTTATGAATACCACCTTCGGGTCAATCATTTCTACTATTACACATGATTCACAACTACTTCCTACTTCCTCTTTTTCTTTCTAGAAAACCAATACAAGAACCTTGTCAAGCTCATTTTGGATTCTCAAACATGAAAAAGACAATACTCAATGCATTGCAGCATCTATGTTTAAGAAGAAACTTTACTTGCATTTAAGACTCCCTGTATTTGATGGCAAGTCAGTCCATTGCCTGAGCTGATCGCAGAGCCCACAGATGCTCGATCAATGTCATTTGTCGGTACACATGAGTACTTGGCCCCTGAGATCATTAAGGGCGAAGGCCATGGTAGCGCTGTTGACTGGTGGACCTTTGGGATCTTCTTGTATGAGCTCTTGTTCGGGAAGACTCCGTTCAAGGGATCTGGCAACAGGGCAACACTCTTCAATGTTGTTGGGCAGCCTTTGCGGTTTCCGGATTCGCCATCTGTGAGCTTTGCTGTGAAAGATCTCATCAAGGGATTGCTTGTGAAGGAGCCTCAGAATCGGCTTGCTTATAAGCGCGGTGCCACAGAGATAAAGCAACATGCATTCTTTGAAGGAGTGAACTGGGCCTTGATACGATGTGCTAGCCCTCCAGAAATCCCAAAACCAGTGGAGATTGTGCGGCCTCAGGCTTCCACCACATCGAGCAGTGACAATGTATCGTCTGTCAGTGATCAGAAAGTTGCAGATAGTTTTCTTGAATTTGATATCTTTTAATTGCTTGCTGCAGCCATTCAATTTTATTGCAAATGAAATGAAGGTGCAGATGCCACTGCATTTCTGCATTGGTTCTAAAGTCTGTTGCCGGAATTCTGGTTTCCATTTGAAATCATAATATGCTTCTACATTTGTACTCAAGAAATGCTGTACTGTTTTCATCTTTTTAATTACAATTATAAATGGAATCAGTTCTATCTGGTTGATGTGGGATTTGTTTTATTTGCTCTGCATTTTGAGGGCAATCTAGGTTTGCTCAACAACACCACCCTTATCTTTAACCAGAGCAGATATAAGTCTGGATCTGTAGAATTTCATATTTTCTGCAGAGGTAGATATGCAAAAGCATCCCCCAGAGCAAAATGAGCAATCACAGTTGAGTTTCGATTATTGCAGACATCTGTCTGTGCATATATGTCATATTTTCTACAATGCAGTATATGTATCACTTGCACAAGTGAAACACAGTTCAACCCAGATGAGATATAGACTTCTGGTAATTTTATCATCTATGTATGGGAGCTATTGATGCTGAACTCACAATAGCAAGCAAGACACTATATTTTGAAAGATCTTTTTGCTTAGCGTCAGAAATCATATCCAGAAGCTTGAAGCTTCAAGAACGGCGGCAGCCATTCCCGGGGCAGCCACTTCTCCCGCCCGGAACGTCGAAGTGCCCACGATGAACTGGAGAACGCTCTGGAATTCCAGAAGGATTTGATGGCGCTGCAGGGCCTCTGGGCTTCTCTTCTTCAATTGTCGTGCCAACACCACTGTTTTCGCTGTCGTGGTGGCTGTCGTCTGTGGCTGAATAGCAAAATGATGCAAGTTAATACTCAATTAAATTGTTATCAATATTATTTTAAAATGAGATGTCCAGGATGCAAATGAAGGTTTAAAGATACTCACGAGGTGTGAGGGAATACGGTGTATACGCGTTGGCCGTGGCGTCGCTGGGAGTGACGCCGTCCGCCGCCATCCTTGCGGCTTCGGAGAGTAGGGAAAGAATTGCCAGAATAGAGAGGACGGAGAAGATGAATTGTTTGGAAACCATTTTCTTTGTGGTGTTTGTGTTTCTTGAGAACACTTCTTCTGGCTTTTGTAGCTGCAGGAGACAGAAAAAGCTTCCATCCCAGTTTCGAAGAAACGGAGACGAAGTGGAATCAGTTGACTAACTAGAGTTGAGCCCACCAACCCTCACACTGTGCAATATCGGCGTGCGTGAAAATTGAAACGAAGCATTTTCTTGTGACAATTTGTTCAACAAAACGCTAATATTAAACTCCCTTCCACCGATCCAGCGGCAAAACCAAAATTACTTCACCTATCGAGTACGAAGGTCGCGGGAACGGAAGCTGTTAGGTTTGGGGAGTTCATAGTAACTTCCACCGAGACCGAAGAGTTTCGACCATTCATGAGAAGATTGAGTTTGCGATTCAACGATGAAAATACGGAGATTCGGGACGAGCATTCGAACGGAAATCAAGGTGGAAAATAAAAGAAAACTGAAAATCACGATCAGCATAAAAGAGAAGGATCACTGAAAGCAAAATGACATCATTTTGCTGTTTTCTGATGATTAACTGGAGTTTACACAACCGCTCTCACTAATTGAACTGCCGCATTGAAATTTATACTAATATTAAAATCATGACATCGTGTATCGAACTTGAATTTTGGGTGAAATTTTAAAAAATATATAGAAATTCTGTAAAGTTTTGAAATATTATTCGAAAGTATTTACAATATTTAAAGGTTAATTTTGCATATTATTTTTACAAAATTATATATATATATATATTAAAATTTTAAATTACATATTATTTCTTGGATTATATATTTATTATAAAGATTTTGTCGAGTAACATTACCCCTCAAATACTTGTAGAATATTTTGCCAAACGGTATTTAGAGTTTTATAAATTATCTGAAATACCTTTGCATTAAATTACAAGACAATAAATCAAACTTAAGAATAAATCGACTTGAAATTTATGAGACTCATTTTTAGTTTATAAATATGTTGAAAGATCTCGCTAAGCTAAACTTCAATGGCTTATGCGTGATGTTTTGAAATTTTGACGAAATGAAAATTTTTTGTTGAAATTTGATTAATGATCATAGTGAGAAATCTTAATTTTATTTCATTTTTTTTTTTGCCTTTTCAATTCTCAAACTTAGTTTAGATTAATGTAAATTATTATTAGGGTGTGTTCAATTTTTTCAGCTAGAAATTCTAATTCAATGTCTAAAGATTTAAGATAATGAACAATGGAAGAAAATCTTTGTAGTTTTATGATTTTAATAAAGAGATTTTTATGATTATATAATTTTTGAATGAGATTTTCGGGTCTAATGGATGTTTCACAAGCTAAGTTAAAATTTTAACTGAAAATAAACCATCAAAATGAACAAGAGTGAGTTTTTTGCAATAAAGACAGAAACACCAAAAAGTAATATGCAATTTTTAAGGTTCGAGGGAGGAATATGTAATTTTGTGAGATTTAGAAGGGCTATATACAATTAAACCTATTTTAAAAATAGATTTTATAGTATTTAAAATAATTAAATCCTAGTAAACGAACCATATTTTTACCCCAGTTCAAAAAATCTAGGTCCCTAAATCATAATTCCGTAATTTCATATCTAATAAAATAAAAAATGGTTTGTAGAAAAATATACAGAATTTAAATGGATAGACAAACCCAAAACCCGAGCACGACTTAAAATATCCCATATATAAACTTATTTATCTTATTAATTTTCAAAATTTTAAAATATATTTTTATATTATTTTTTGAAAGATCATGTGTTTTATATCTTTTATTTTTATTAAAAATTCCACAATATTTATTCTTAAAAGTTTCTTTTCTTTTTTTTTTTTTTTTTTTTTTTGCTGTTTTCGTCTTTTCCTTCCAATGTCGATTTTATTCGAAAATTTTATTGGAATTGAACACAAATAATTGAAGAGAGAGACAGAGCATTTTATTTCTAAAAATTTAGAAAAATCATCCAAAAAACTATAAAAAGGGTCTTCATTTTCTCATTTGGAAGCAGAAGTCAAACAATTGATTAGACGGCTATTAGATCAAGTTCACGAGACTTTTAGAACTTTATAATTAATCTTTGACACTCTTAATTAAGTTAGGAAAAAACATGCAATAAATAAAAATTGTAGTTATTTATGGATTGGGTGATTATTCGATCATGTGTGCTGCATATGACACCTTTATATTTTTATTATTAATTCTTAATGCTCTTAATTAAATTTTAAAAATATGGGTTTAATATGAGATAAATATCTACTTACGTTTATGTCCAATTTATATAAAAACAATTTGATCCAAACGCCGAAGAGAATATTTATTTTCATTATTATATTGCTTGATTATGCAAACAAAACTTTATTGTTTAAATTTTATATTTTGTTTAAAATTTAAAGTAAAATTTGGAATTTTTTTCTCACAGTAAAAGTAACTAAATTTATGTTTCCCTTGATATCAAACGAATATATATTGATGATAAATTTTTTTTGTGCGTGTTTTCATTATTTTATGTAATTCTTTTATCTCCTTCGAATTTTATTTTATTCAATAAAATTGTGTATTTAGAATTATGTTTGCAAAAAGTATTATAATTTATTTTTTCGCAAAACATGCCTCTACGCATGCTGTTTACGAGTATCAATAGACGTAGCAGATAGAAAGAGTCCTTGAGTTTTCTTCAGGAATTCATCTCAATGTGTATGAAAATTAAGACAAAGCATCGTTTGGAGAAAAAATGTTCAACAAAATGATAACGTTAAACTCCCTTCCAAAGAGAGGGATTGAGTTTTAAGATGAAAACTCACAATGAAAGCCAAAAAAAAAAAATCAACCACTCTGGTGCTACCTATGCACAACCAAAGAGAACATCCCCATGACCGCAAACAAAGTGGAAAATTATGCAGCAGCAGCAACGTAGTAAGGAAGTTCATACAGGTTTTTCGCTGGGCAGATAAGATGCTGATCGGTCGTCAATGGAGCTCTTCCTCTTATGGAATAGGCCGTTCAGGTTCGGCAAAATTGACCACCGCGTGGTATGTCCTTTGTGGGCTGCTGGCTTCTCCTCAACTTTCTCCACAACAGGTCTTGGATCTGATGCTTCGCTGGAAGTCTCTGTCTCAGCTAGGACAGAAGCATGTTCTGCACGCAAGATCGACAACTCTTTCTCCACTGCCTTCTTTGCAGCCTCAGCAATTTCAGCTCTCTTGAGTGCCTCGTCTTTAGCAGTTTTGATCTCCTCAATCTCCTTCTGAGCAGCCTCCAATTGCCTCAGAGCGTCATTCTGATTTGCCCTACAAGCCTCCGCCTGAGCCAACGCGGCAGCCACCTTCATTTCAGCCAGCTTATCAGAATCCTCTGCCTTCTCACGCAAAGATTCGTACTCCTCTGCAGAAACGGTGATATTGGCCCCAGACTCTGAAGTTGATTCACTGGCTGCATTTGCTTTCTCTGACAAAGCCTTAATCTGATCAAGGGCCCTTGATTCTGCTGCCTTGGCTTCTACTGCATCTTTTAAGGCGGCCTCTAGATTCTTCTCTGCTTCATCCATGGCGATATTAGTGGTTTCTGCTTCATTTCTTAGTTCTTCAGCATTCTTCTTCATTGCTTCAGCTTCTTGTAGGGCATTTTCAGACTCCACCGATAGCTGTTGAAGAGCAGATATCAGCTCATTTGCAGTTGATGCTGCTTTGGATTCTGATGCCACGGCAGCTTCAAGCTCATCTTTGCATTTTCGAAGTTGAACTCGAAGGTTCCCAACGATAGATTCGTTCTCAGCGTCCTTCTCTTTCAACTTAGAGTGCTCCTTCTTTACAGCTTCCAACTCTAGCTTCAGGCCCTCCACCAATTCCCGAAGATGATTCTCTTCTTCTGTCGTTTTCTGCAGCACTTCCTTGGCGCCATCCAGCTCTTTAGCCACTTCAGAATCTGAAGCCTTTGCGGCTTCTATTTCCTTCTGGACACCTTCAATCTCAATAGTTGTTCCTACCAGCTTTGCCTCAAGGTATTTGCAATCTTCGGGATCAAAATCTTTCTTCAGCGATGCCAATCTACGTTCTGTTTCTTCCAGTAATTGCTTATGATGTTGCTGGATAGCATCTTTCTCAGAAATGATATTTGATTCCTCTTGTTTGGCTTGCTCAGTTGCCAGCTTAACAAGCACAAGAGACTCCTTGGCCTCAGCAAGTTCCGCAGAGAGCCGAGTGGCCCTCACTTTGTTGGCAGAAGATAATTGCTTGGCTTCAGTTTCTTGCTGGAAGGCAGATATTTTTGCACTCAGAGATATCTCGAAATCCTTCCTTATTTGTAGAAGTTCCTTCTTTGCTGCATCAAGCTCATCCATGGCCACTGCATGATCTTCCATTACACGGTCCAACTCTTGTTTCCAGGCACCATCCTGTGCATTAACATCACCAAAACTCACCCCTTCAAGTTGTTTGGTTTTACTCTTTGCAGCTTCTGTCGCTTTTAATGCAGATTCTTTAGATTCACTGATAGCATTCAGCATGTGGGTTAGGTCCTGATATGTTCTTCTAGCTATATCCAATTCAGCAAGTGCTTCCAGTCTGGTTGTTTCAGCATTATTCAGCTGATCCTCAAGCTTATTTAGCTCCTTGTGGGCCAAGTGAAGTTCTGTCTCCTTCACCAATTCACCCTGCAGGACAGAAACAAGAAGCATGAAAAAGAACCAAGTTCAGATCCAGAGATCTCACATGAATAAAATTCCAGTTTCGATGCTTTCCAAGCTCAAAGCAACAAGAAGAAGAATCCCAAAAATGCTTCAAACAACAAAAATTAGGGAAGTAATAAAGGTATTAGCATAAGTTTCCTGATCTTTTTTTACTATTTTAATTGAAGTATTGTCATTAGAAGTCCCAAGATTATGTCACTCGCTGTACTTCCCATGAACTGCCTTGGACATCCCAGTGCTGCTTAGTATTTGGCTAATAATCCATCTCTCAAAAAAAGGCAGCTCCTATATTTTGCATTGTAACACTTCCTCCTAATTAGACTTTCTGCTAGTCTAGGAATTTAGCATCATCTGCTCAAATGAGCCAGGTCCTTCAGACTAATATCTCTAGGTAGCTGGACCTACTAAGCAGCACCAGATTTTCTGGCAAGCTCTTGTAGTTACAGGTCAAGAGCACTGAGTGGACTTCTAGATAGTAGTGAAAATTTTTAAAAATTTCTTCAAATTTTCATGAAGCCTTCTCCACTTAAAAATCATGCTCCCAAATCGAGGGTCCATGTCAAAAAGAGAGAGGCCTCGCTTGATTGTCAATGAGTAATGCAAGATACTTGTATTCTATCAATTTGTTATTACATCATTTCAGGAAGAGTGAAGTACCGAAATAATTAACTTGTAAGTAGATAAAGGTTCTAAGAAAATCTTTAAATTTGTGCAATCAAGGCAGTCATCAGCTAAAATGTCAGGTTGATCCTTGGCACCTAGTTAATGTTTCCGTGTAGTCAACCACATATTGATATGACGAAGTCATGGTCCACTTTTATGTATCAGGTTATTATCATACATCATTCCTTTTACAACCAATTTATGACGGATCCACTGTTCTGGATTGTTGCCATCTGTAAATAATCACTATTTATTTCTTTCCACAAAAGCATCCCAAAAGTTTTAGGTAAGGGATTTTCAAGAATGGAAATTTGATATCATTTCTTTGATACATAAAATGGATGTATAGCTTTAAAGCATTCTTTTTTCGGTTACCTCTGACTGGGCTGGAATTGTCTTTTTTGCATCTAGTCTTTTAGAAGAAAATGCTCTCCTCTCACCAAATATGCTGACAGCATCCTTTACAGACTCAAAAGGTGCCCTTGTATCAATTTCTCCCCCCTCTACTTTTGATGAACCAAAAGAATTTCGACGTGTTCTCATGGCCATTATGTTCTTCTTAATCCACGTCAACCGAAGGAATCAGAACTTATAATTCTTGAAGCTGATAAAGACAAAAAAGAGCAAGAAATCATCTAACCATTCCAGAAATTAAAGAAAAGAAACCAGTCTAGAAAATAAACAGCAGTGACTACAGAAATGAAGGGCTACAACTATGCTAACTTGAGGTAGAAGATTTCCGAGGAAACCAAATATTACTGCTTTTTAAGTGAGAACCAACAAATTTAAGTGCCGACACCATTGAACAGACTATATTACACACAGTGATGAAATAATAATAAAGAAAAGTTACCAATTGAAGGAAGGGCAGTATTGAAATGCAACGCCAACCCTATGACATTGAACAAAACAAGGGTATCATGAAACAATTTTAAATGATCATTTTCTTCTCCATAAAAATTGGCATTATGAGTCAATGAATGTTATAGCATGCACACTAGGGAATCTTATTGATAATCAGCTCCTGATCTCCAAATTTCACACCATTCACATCTCCAATCTTTTTTAATTCACGAAGTAAAATAGAAAAAAGAAGGAATTGTCTGAAGTTTTTGATACCCAAGGAGTAACATTATTCTCATTGCGTACGATGACAACTCCCACCTTCACCAAGTACAATCAATTCATGATGCAAAATGTAAATAATTTATAGGGCTACCTTATTTTCAATGTGGGCATAAATTTTACTTTCCAAATAGCTTCTTACCCTCTATTCAGATGCCTTCCTCACAAACTTCAATCATTAAGCACTCTTTGTTTCATTCTACTAAAGAACCAATCAAGAAAAACTACAATAATCTAGTTCTATATTCAGTGTGAGAGTGTTATGGAAAATAAGTTTTCTAAATGATTCAGGTGAAGAATATTGTCTTGCCAAAAAACCATGGATATAATGTGCACATAAGGACTGAGAAAACAATTTATATTTTAACAAAGTCCTGATATAAGTAAAATGTCATACCACTTGTATATGATAGAGCAAAATTTAAACAACTAGCTTTTTATCTCTGAAAACAACTTATAATCTAAGACCAAAAGATCTCCATCTTTACGAGATGCTTCATCTTCTTGGATTTTTCAAGTAATGCATCGTGCTGCAGTAGCCTTCTCCTAGTTCAGTTATCAAACTAAGGCCTAATCCCGTGATATCCACCAATCAGATTTACCAGCAGAAAAGTACACATCGAAAATAGAAACAAAATGACACAAAATACAACCATGAAATTCCTGAAAAGAATATCAAGTACAATTTTCCAATCTTCAAACAAGAAAACCATTAAACTGTTGCATTTCCTTTTATAACACTTTCTTGGATCTTATGAATACCACCTTCGGGTCAATCATTTCTACTATTACACATGATTCACAACTACTTCCTACTTCCTCTTTTTCTTTCTAGAAAACCAATACAAGAACCTTGTCAAGCTCATTTTGGATTCTCAAACATGAAAAAGACAATACTCAATGCATTGCAGCATCTATGTTTAAGAAGAAACTTTACTTGCATTTAAGACTCCCTGTATTTGATGGCAATTGCAATCATATAAAATAGCATGTGCTCTTTGCTGCTGATTACGTGTATCCATAAATCCAACCAACCATTTCTCAATAAAGTCCAATTTTGTCCAAATAACAGATCATATACAATTTGCACCCATAAAAAAAAGAACAGATCAGGCAATTCCATATCCCTTCAAGGTTGATTTACCACAAACATGCAACAGAAAAATCAACAAAAGAAGCAATAATTTTTCACGAAATTTTTCTTCTTTTCTAGGCGCATTTTTGTTCTTGATCTGTAATTTCTTTTCATGGACTTACGTAAGCACCTCTATGCATTAATTTGATCAATTATGAAAGCAAAAAAAAGTGATATTTCCATTGAGTACAATATAATCGTATCAAAACCGAATTCTTATTCAAATTTACAAAAGAAAAATCCAGAAATTAATCAACTCAAGAAAATCCTTTTTGTTCCATTGAAATTTTTTTAAAAAAACTTCATATTGATATCACCATTTTTCTAAAAAAAAATCAAATCTATTCAAATAGTAGAAATCCTAAAGGTCAAAACACAAAAACAGACGAGATTAACATGCAAAAGAGCAGATAAATTACCGTAAAAATTAGGAAACAACCCGGATAAAGCTTCACTCAAAACCTAGATTTGACCCGCGGCTTGAGCTCCGATCAAATCCATCTCTCAATCAATTCCAAATAAAAAATCCTCCAAACTGTGGAAATTAAAGCTAAAATATTCCCAAATTTTGGGACAATATCTGAAAGCTTTTTATTTTTCACATTTTCGGTCCCCTTTCCATCTCCCGCGAAATCTTCTGGGCCCCATTTTTCATGATCTATGGGGACATGGGTTTCTTCCCTCGCAGGAGTAGGATTATTAACCCACTATGGATTATGTGGCAACTTCTAATTGGCTTTTAAAGAGGTCGATAGGAAAGGGGCTGTTCAAATTTCCAAGGGAAAATGACCTACACCCCCTCCAAAATTAACAAATTCTTAAAAACCCCTTAAAATTTAAAATTTTTATTCATTTTTTTATGTCATAAATATTTGAAATTAATTTCTGTCATTATTAATAGTATTCTAACACCATCAAAATATTGTACTAGATACCGTAGCAGTTATTGTTATAATAATATAATAATATTTAGATATTTGTACTAGTATTTTATTTATTATGATCAAAATTGAACTAATATAAATAGAAATAAAATAAAATAATTAAAACCAAGTATATGTAACTATAAAATGGTAATTATAATCAAAACTAATCATATATAATTAAAAAATATCCATTTTTAATCATAATAGCGATACTACAATTTTTTTTAATTTTTAATATTAATCGTTGCTTATAGAGGATATTTTTGGGAATTTCAAAATCTGAAGGAGTTTTTTAAAAACGAGGATTTATTAGGGGTTATAGGAAAATTTCCCCATTTCCAATGACATTTTCTGAGTTTGGGTAAACGAAAAAAACACAATAATGAATTACAGTAAATTATTCTATGTTTCACTTAATTCATAAATCGCACTTAATTATGATCCCTCAATAAATTATAGCACACAAAATGAATTAGAAGTGCTATAATGGATTGTGACATAAGATGAATAATGAAATGCATTCCCTTATGGTAACACATCATAATGTAAAAAAACCTTAGCAATAATAATAATAATAATAATAATAATAAATATATTATTATTATTATTATTATTATTATTATTATTATTATTATTATTTAATTATCAAATTGTAACAAATATTGATGAACTGTAGTGCTTCATAATATATAGTAACATGTCTTCAATGGAAATGTTGTGCAATTTTTGCGAACTTCGCCACCTTTCAGGCTGCAACGGATGGATCTTGTCACCATGCAACACATAGTTGCGACAAGATAATTCAATTTCTGCAGAAAAATATACACATTTTCCACAATAAAATTGAAAAAAATGAAGCACAAAAGACACGTGCATGAATGCTATTTTCCTTTTTTTGTTTAATTTTCAAAATGGTTCTTTGTATTTTGCACGGTTTTATGTTTTTAATCAGTAAATATAAGTCAGAGCACATCAAGAATTAATGGAGCCTCCCTGAGACATGGAAGATGAATTTTTGGTGCGCTCACAAGGACTGAGATTGGCTCCAAGGCATCCGATTCACTCAGTTTCAGTTGTGCCAGAAGAAATGGTAGGCAACGCTGAAAGCGGTGGTCGCAAAAGAAGATATAGAGCTGGTCCAACAAACGGTATTAGAGCTAGAGGTAAAAGCCAGAAACCCTTGTCTATCCTGCAACGAGAAAATAATAGATAGTTCAATATTTCCTTCATGAAAGGCATATTTGAATGTTTTCAAGCTGAGCTGATGCTTTACGTTAGGTTTTCTTTTTGTATATATGCCACTGAAAATATGCAAAACTGATATACATGCCAATAATATAATGTGATTGGATATATAGCTGAACAAAAGAAAGGAAAAGCCTTACTTTGTATACATTGATGGTGTTTTGCTCATTTAGTGCTTCTTTCAGCAATTTTTGGTCATTAATACTTTGACTCAGCAGGGAAAACAATGCAGTCACAAGAGTCTACGTACGAGTTTGAGGATCATAGGGGAAACACTTACAATGTTTACAGGCATATATATACTCAATTAGGCTAACAGTTATCTATGCAAAAATTACTTCGAAGTTTTCTCACCATTTTCTTGCAGCCATATCATTGTAAACCCAGAAAGGCGCAAAGGCCGTGAGCAATGAAAGATCGATACAAGTAATGTGGACCTGCAATCAAGGAGAAGTTTTCTCTATTGAATTTGATTTGCAGCAAAAACATAAAAAAAATGCTCGTATTTTAGGCAACAAGTTTTAAGTGCTGTTTGGCAAGAGGTCATTGCATTTTTAAACACAATGCGCTAGTTGCATTTTTGAACTAGAATGAACTAAAAAATACTATTCCAAAATGTGATCATCATGTTTCCTAAACTCGAACCAAACAGGCCCTTAAGGATCAACTGTTAGTGGTTGTATGGCAGACAACTTACAAGCTTGCTTTCGCGAAAATATTGGTAGAATTCCGTCCAATCTGCAGCATTTGCTAAACCACCATATATTAATAGCCCCATACCTGCTGCAAGGGTTACCTGAGTTGAGTAGGGTTAGTGTTATTTCTGTCAAATAAATCAAGATTCTTGCAAATGCTAAATAGCATTCACACCCTGCAAAACCAAGATTCTTGCATGTATGCCACTAGGCTAAATTATAACTACAGAATATAGTTCAAGAAATAAGGGGTATGCTTGTAATGGCATTTTTGTCTTTGCATAATTCTGTGACCTTTTTAACCAGACTTGGCAGTGTTTTGATTATAGGGATGTATATGTAAATGGTATAATTTCATATATGCAACTTCACATATTTCATAGGGTATCTATGCAAAAGAATTCTAAGAAATGAACACCTTTAAATAATAGAAAGTTGGCATGTAAACCTAACATTCATTATCAAATAATTTCATAATTCATAGAATGATTGTCAAGCTTAAAAATCGAGAAAGAGTAGAGATTTTGCAGTCCAACTTTGAAGCATTTAATACTTACCCCGGCTGTAATCTTGGATTCGAAAAAGTTCAAAGGCCATCTCCCAAGCTCATCTTCTTCAACAGCCGGTGGTGGTGGACTCCATAATACAAAGTACGGAATGAGAGCATACGCACCACCGATGCATGAAAGCACAAGGAATGGCCATACTGGAATGTTGCTTTTTGAGCTGCATTAGTGTTTGTAACTATTACATTTAACAAACAGTAAATTCTAAGAATTGATGATGTAGAAGACTAATCCAATAGTATTGAGAAAGTTTTCTTTCTTTGATATATTTTAGTGAACCAAATCAATAAAGATGATACTTTGTCCACAATGACATTAGAAACATATTTTCCTTTGTAGTCATGATCCTTAGATTTTTAATCAAATATTTTTCCCCACAAAAAGCGGCAATCAATCATAGTATAATTGACCACACTATTTGATCATTTTATGCACCAAAGGAAAAGGAAGCTTCAATTACAGACCGTTGCATCAAGAATAATCAAAATCTCAGAAATAATGTCTAGAAGTAAAGATCTGTCTTGCTCAAAGCTGGAAACTCCATTAAATCTAGGGAGCAATGATGACACTATTTGCACCAATGAAATTTGAATCATTCTAGTGACCATATTTAATTCTGTGATTTTAACTAAAAAGCTTAAGATTGAAATAACACAACAAGCAGCAGCATGACAGTGTTCCAAACACCATACCAATTGAAAATGAAGTAAAAGTGAGTTCTCAAGTCATAAAAGCATGCTTGCAGATGAAACTATCCCAATCCAACTAGATTTTTATCAGCTAAAATTCTCCATCTTACATTAAAAGACAAGAAAACCAAGCATTAAAACAAAAAAAGGATCGCCTAAGTCTGAAAAATGCTTGAGCTTCAATAATCACCTTCTACCACTAGGAGTCAGCAACATGCTATACACTAAGGGCCACATGGCCATAATGTACCACACTGCCACAAGCACTTGATTCATCCGAAACCCATCCTCTCCTTTCAAATACATTAGTTTTTGCAGGAAATACTCATCCCTAACCTGAAAATTTTACAAACTGATGAGGAGGAAGTTGCAAAAGTATACAATAGCATGCACAAATTGGTAAATATCAGTCATACAAAAAGAAGGCAGGAAGAACCAAAAGGTCCTCACTAATCATTTTATAGATTAAATTATTTTTTCATACAAACCCATGGTGGACGATTTATCTTAAGAAACATAACTCTGTCAAAATATAAGCACATTGCAAACACACAATTTCGGAACAGATGCCACTAGATGAAAAATACCCGAAGCACTTGGAGACAACTTGAACCACATCACACAAGAAGGAAACTCCAAAAACTCAACCTAATTCTACCAAAAACAAAAGAAAGCAAATATAAACACAATTCCCCTAAGGCAAACAAAAATCCATCCTAAATTTGACCAGACAAAGAAAATAGAATTCCTCCAAAACAAATGCCAGCAGATAAAATTCATCAATACTCCCAACCTTGATTCAAAAAGTTCTGAAAACCAGAAGAAACTCACCAATGAATGGCTTTTCTTGAAAAGAGATATCCAAGTAATTAATCTTACTCTAACAGTACAGATGGCAACTAAACAATAATTAATTGAGCAAGCAATACTTTTCCAAGGTATCACAACAGAAAATTCTATTTCTCTCCTTAGTCTGGACCCCATCCTAAAACTAAATCCAAAGGAAAAGAAACAAATTTCCCTTCAACCTTAAGATAAAAATTCAGAAACACCACAACTCCACGAGCCAATACTCCAAAACAGCATATCACTTCTAAAATGGTTATGTTTTGACAAAAAGAAGTCCTCAATAAAATTTCTACAAAACACTTGCCACTACAATTCTATCAATCACCGCAAGAATCCAGCAAAAAACCCTAAAGCAACACAAAATAGACACTAAATAGCACGAAAAGACAAGAAAACTACCAAGTGTTCAATCACATTCCACCAAAAAACAAATTCCAAGAACACAAGTACCATTACCGGAGTCTGGTCAGGAGTGAGCCTGAAGACATAGTACATGAGCCCAGCCCAGAGCCCAAAGAGCAGCACAGAGCTAGTCCACTCCCCACCTCCCCTCTTCCACTCCTCCTTCTCTGGGCCCTGCTCCTCCACAGAGCTGAAGCAAACCTGAGCAAGACCTCTCCTCTCCACAGACCACCATTTCTGAGCTCTTGCATCAAGGAATATGGAGCTTGGTCTCAGGCACTGGGGTCCAAGAGCAAGGAGGGGCTTGATGGAGGGAGTGGACGTTCTAGGAGGGAGGGGTTGGGCTCTCAGCTTTAGAGTAGAGGAGATGAGGTGGGATTGGGAGGACAGGAGCATCTGGTTTCTGGTGGGATTTTTTGAGAGATTTTTAGGAGAATGAGGTGCTGGAGGTAGATGATAATGATAAGGAAGGAAGGAGGAGCATCCTGGTGAAGGTGAGGAGGGACGATTCCTCAGCAGATATTTCTGCCGCATTCTTTTTTGTTAGCGGAATTTTGCTAATAAGCCACTTTTAGTCCTTTAGGATGTTGTATTTGCAAATTAGGACCTCTATTGTTTTGAATTTGTAAAAGTCCCTAAATTTGAAACTCTAGTGAAGTTAACAGCTAGCCATGGCTAATCCCATAAATATGTTTCAAATTAATACCTAGGAATTTGTGTAATTTAAACAGATTCAAAGAAGTATTTGTTTAACATTTTTATTTAATTAATATTATTATATTTTGAAACATATTATTTAATAAATTTATTTAAAATTATAATAAATTTTAATTTTTGATCAAATAAACGAAGTTGAATAACTGACAAATCAATAATTGAGATTCATTTTAATATATAAAATGGATATAAATATTAATAAAATAAACTGTATTGGGTTAAAAATTAAAAAATTTATGGGCTTATAAATGTTTGAACTTTATTGTATATTTTGTAAGAAATTGTAGATATGACAGAAATTTACAGAAACTCAATATTTGAGACGATATGAAAATATTAAGATGTCAGGGGGTTATTGGTAAATAACCCACTTTATTAACGAGTCAAATTGGCGGGTACATGAATCAGTGTTTGGACCGTGGACTTGGAAATGCTTTCAAATTCCCAGGTTCCTTCGTGAGTCCTCGCTCGGGAGCCGCCATTTTTATTTTTTTTCCCCCATTTTTGCCATCAATTTTGGGAAGCAATGCAGGCATCTCTATTGGATCCAATTCGAGGGCTAGGGTTTTGGCTCCGATCTTCTCTGCTGCGAAATGCAAGAGAAATTTGTCCCCTAGGTGCTTTTGCCCGAGAGTTTTAGCCGCGCATTCTCGGAGATTTCCGTCTCCGCTGCACTAGTACCGACGAGGTCTGTGAGCTTCAAACATTTGGAATAGTTGTTTCTCAGTTGTTTTCTTTGTGATTGTCTGTTCTGGATTCTGCATCAAAAATTCGATTTTGGGGTGTTTTGTTTGATCGGTAATTGTAGATTGAAGTAGTAGAATGTGGCAATTTTCGGATATTCTCTATCTGATCTGGATGATTGGCGGCGGATGATTTCTTAAGGATAGGTTGCCAATTTTGATTATAAAGACGAGTGTTTGATTAACATGCTCTATTTGTCAGTTTTTATGTCTAAAAGAAAGGACAGATGACAAAATAACTAGGAAATGTGTGAATTTTGGTTATTTGTTTTTTTTTTTTTTATATGGTGAAGTGAGTTACGAGTAGAAAAAATGTGATGTTAGAGAGTGATTTGACACATTACTATTTTCCCAAGCTCGTTCATAATAAATTTTTTTCCTGTGAAAGGAGTAGCTTTGTGGAAATTCTTGTGTTTTAGTTGATTGATCCCCTTATTGCTAGAATTGTCTGGATTATGATCCGATCCATGGCGTCATTAATAATGATGAAAAGCTTACTGGCCCCTGATCCTTGGTTTGATCCAACAGAGAGGGTTTTAAGTTTCATTCCCACGATCTTATGCCATAGTTATAATCATAGATTTAGTATTCCTTTTTAGAAGAGCAAAAGGGTTCTTCTTTCTTACATCTTTTCGGAATGAAAATTCTCTTTCCCTAAGTTGCAGGAAAATTTAATCGACGTATTTCATGATATATCACATTCTTGCCTTCTGGAATTCTTAGATATTTAATTCTATCCTTATTGACCATGTGATTCAATCCAACCCGTAAAACAATTCTCTGTAAAGTTCTGATTTTCTGCATGTTGGTTAAGAAATTTGCAGATGAAACAATCTTTTAAGCTTAGTTTGAAATTATTTTAGCTACAAGTTGCAGAGAAGTGGGTCTTTGACACGAGTTCGAACTTTGCATGTATTCCTTATATTTCTTTAGAGTTGACTTTATCTCTGGTGGAAGATCACGTAAGTGGACATTTCCCATGGGATGTTATACACTTAAATGCAAGTTATTGAGTAATGGATTTTATAGATGATCTGCTTTGCATAGTCTTCTAGTTTATACTGGAGTTCCTTTTAATATGGTCTCTGGGCATTATGCCTTAATCTTTTCTTGACAATTGTTAGTAAATTTTGGATATCAGGAGAATGTGGTCACCGGGCTGCATGCTTATGGTAATCACTTCTCATTTACTTGTATTTTGATGATTTCCAGGGATGTTTATGAATACACCATGAAGAACTCCTTAAAAAAGCCACAATGCTGGCAGGTAAAAAATTGATCATGACCTTAAAAGGATTATCATATTTGGATTCCCATTCAACTTTTTCCCCTGATGTTTCAGCATGTCTTGAGTTGTATTTATATCTAAACCTTAAATCCAAATACCTACTTTTTGACATTGCAGTATTGCTAGATAGATATATTTATATCTAAACCTTGGTAGAATTTCTATGTAAGCTAATTATGGTTGGAGGTTTGACTTAAATTTTTTTTGCTTCTATTGACCTTATTTTTTTGCTTCTATGGACCTTGCAGGAGCCTATTGATGGAGGCGCTGCAGTATCTTATGCTAGTGATTACTGTTCCTACTCTATGGAATTCAAGGAGTGGGAGAGTTTGGATGTGCAACAAAGCAGAGCATCAAAACTAAAGGACGTCCTCCAATAGAACCCCATATAAGGATCTTAGGCCTGTTTGAGCATCAAACGCGACACAAGGGAAATACTCCATAAAATATTCTCGAGAAAATTATATAGACCAAGGATATGGAAGTTTCATTGGTACTTCCAAGACTAATTTTATAGATACACTAAAAATTTTTCTTCTCTAGTGGATATTGTTTATTTTTTTTGTCATCAATTGAAAGACAGAGAGCCCCTCGATGTATTGTGCAAATATCTTGAGGATGCTTGATCCCAAAGTGATAAGGATGATGATGATGAAAGAATTCTCATTAGAACGTAACAGGTAAGCTCACGTCTTTCTATAGTAACCTATGGCGAGTAATAGTATGTTACTTGATATCTTTGAAGAATATACCATATGAATAACGAGCGAACTTTTTAAACTAACGAAATCCACTACTAAATTAGAAGAGAATTGAAAGAGTTCACTTTCAAATAGGGAAAAAAATTTTCTTTTGAAAAAAAAATTGATTAATTTGAATTGAAATTATTTTCTCCATTCTCATCTCTTTTCTTTTTATTGCGACTGACAGACTCAATCTCCATCATCTTGTAGCACCTCCTTTTTCTTTTTTACAAGTATCTCGAGCTTGATTTATTATGTTTTATATTTTTTATGATAATCAAATCATGTATTTGATGATTCATTGAGTAATATAAATTGAAGTATAGCCAAGTTCGAAATGGAGATTAATACCATTTGGAATTCTCAAGTGTAGATGGATTTAAAGATAAACTTGAAGATGAGACATAATAATAAATCAACAGACGGAACTTGGAAAGTTATAGATGGTTTGAAAAAAGCTTAAGAGATCAATTCGATATCGACTAGGTTTATATTTTTATTGATTTTATTCGTATTAAATATTTTTTTGACTGTTGAAGAGAAATTAGTTGTAGGATTTTACTCTTAACGACTAATTTCGGTCCATAAGATATAAATATATATGATTGAGCTTTTCTAAATAAATTTTATAATTTCATATCTATTTTAGATAATAGACTAAAGCTCCTAAACCTACTAGTTCAGGAATGCCGTAAACTTTCTAATTTTAAGTAAATCTTCAATACTCTAGAACTCTATTTTGAGATAAAAAATGAGATTCAAATGTATTATTTCATACCTTTTTATTTGTAAATACTCCTAAGTGTTAGAAGTGTGAGAGTATAATATTTCAGTGTGGAGTGTGAATTGTTTGGCGAGAGTAAAGAAACAAGGGGTTGTGTGGATGTAACCTTACCCTTAAGAAGCGACAGACATGATTTTACATTAAGAAAGTGATACTTATGGATTGTAAGTAAATGTAAAATTTTGATTTCACCTCAAAAAGTCATATTATTAGTGGACTGATTGAAATCCTTAAATGCGAGATAAAGGCGGTGGAGTAGGATTTTCGAATTATATAAATCACGGTATATTCTTTTACTTATCTTACTTCACTTTATTGCATTTATAATTGTTTGAAATTTATATGCTATTATGAGTATCTCTTTTAGTGAATTCTATTAGGAAATTAATTTTCTTCAAAATTATATTTTTATTTTATAAAATCTCTTTAACTACTTCTCAAAAGTTGCCAATTTGAGTTAACACGACTCCTTATACGGTATACTTAAATCTCTCTTCCTCTCTTTCTCTCTCCCTTAAATGCTTTTTTTTTTTACAAATCTTTTTTTTTCTTTTAGCAATGAACTTCTCCGTTCCTCTCTTTCTTTTGAGCAAAATCTTCATTTTTAAGTAGATATATTTGAAAATTTTCATTTTTAAATCCTAGAGCTAGCTATAAGATTTTGGTATCAATGTTGATCTTCTTTTCTTTTTTTAAGTTTATATGATTTCTAATACTTCTTATCTCTAATTGTTGATGCAAAAAGTTAAGATTTAGTTTAAATTTTTTATTGGAAGTAGCTAGACTTTTTGGATATGGGAGAATATCAGTCAAATAAGGTATGAATGCAGATGAACGCGAGACAAATATGGGTGAACATTAAGTGAATACGAGTAAATACAGATAAAACACGGACAATATATGAGTTAAGCATAGGAGAAAATAAGCAAAATACAAAGTGGACACGAATGAACATAAACAAATACCGGAGAAAATACAAGTAGGATATATGATGAATATAAAAGAATATGAATAGAATATAGGATGAATATGGGAGAATATGGAAAGCATGCAATATAGATATGAAAGAATATAGGTAGGATACGTAATAAATATGGGTGAATATTGATGAATATGGGGAGAACACAAGTAGAATATAAGGTGAATATAAGGTGAATATAAGCGAATATAGATAAAACACGAATAGGATATATGATGGACATACGAGAATATAGGCGAATGCGAAGAGAATACGAATAGGATATATAATAAACATAGGAGAATATAGATAAGATATTGGATAAATATAGAAGAATACAGGTAAAATATAGAGTAGACATAAGAAAATATAGGTAGGATATAGAGTGAATATAGGAGAATATAATAGACATGAGCGAATAGGGATAGGACATGTGCATGATACATGTGGATTAGGTAGATATGGGAAAATATAGGCAAATATAGGTATGATACAAATGAATATGGGAGAGCACAAGTAAGATATGTGATGAATATGGGAGAACATAAACAAACATGTATAGGACACAAGTAGGATACGAGTTAAACATGAACGAATACGGACAAATACGAAAATGATATAGGATGAATATGAAAAAACACAAGAAAATACAACTAGAATATGATAAGATTGATGTAATTTGGCATTTAGACTATATGAAATTTGGTAGGTTAAATTTTATAAAATACATTTGTACATCTTTTGTTAATTAATTTCACATATAAACTATGAGATTGATTTTATTTAACTAGTACACATTTATGGTAGGTAGCTCGATTTAAGAGTTTGATTAAAATAAAAAATCGATTGGACTGAAAATATATAAAAAGAATTAATTTCTTTCTTAATTATAGCTATGAGAATAAAGGGCTAAGTTAGAGGATAAGGTGTTCTTATATTGATTGTTTCAATATATACAATCGGATACATGAAAAAGTTTACAAATATATAATAATAAAAGGATGAAATATATCTTATATTAATTGTAATTTTTATAGAGAAGAGACATGGTATCGTAAGAAACAAGAGCATAGAAAAGTTACAAAGACAATTATAGCGAATGACAAAAACGGGGATGACATCGAAGGTTTGCTCTATGGTACATTCAGTATCCTAATTGAATTTTTCATAAAAAAAGGTCATGGTACTGTAAGAAATAGAAACATAGTTTGATTGCAAAGACAGTTATAATGAATGATAAAAACAGAGATTGCATCGAAGATTTGCTCAATGATGCATTCAGTTTCTCAGAATTTGTCGGAGACATAAGTGTTGCAAGTGGAGAAATACCAATAAAAAATCCCGATAATTATGAAATGAAAATTTGCATCTTACTAAATAAAATTAATAGAGAACTATATCCAGAATATGAAAATTCCACATTTGTATTCTTTATTGTGTGACTATCGACTATAAAATCAGTGAACAAAAAATATAAGAAGGCTGAATAATTTTTCTATATTGATGTACAGCTATTTAAAGAGCTTAACTAGGAACAAAAAAAGCAGCTAATCTCCCTAATTAAGGAAAAATATACTAATCAACTAATTACCCTAATATAGAAGAAAATAAATAGTGATTCCTAAGATTACTAATACAACTCATAAACCTCTAAATATAGAATATAACAAATATAGTACATAATCACAATTATTTATGAGATCTTTCAACACTCCCCCTTAAGCTGGCATGAAGATGTCACTCATGCCAAGCTTGCTAACTAGATTCTCGTGTTGCACCTTGGGAAGACCTTTTGTTAGTATATCTGCTGTTTGGCTAGCAGTGGGTATGTAGGACATACATATCACACCACTATCTATCTTCTCCTTGATGAAATGTTTGTCAACTTCTACATGTTTTGTTCTGTTATGTAGAACTGGATTATGAGCTATAGAGATTGCAGCCTTGTTGTCACAGTAAACTTTAATAGGTGCTGGTATAAGAATCTTC
This sequence comes from Trichopus zeylanicus subsp. travancoricus, assembly GCA_005019695.1. NCBI lineage: Eukaryota > Viridiplantae > Streptophyta > Magnoliopsida > Dioscoreales > Dioscoreaceae > Trichopus > Trichopus zeylanicus. The sequence continues at coordinate 794,750 of RXID01014367.1, forward strand.
AATTCTTTTAGGAGTATTTTTATCCATAACACTTCACAGAATCCATGTGCCACAGATCGGAATTCTGTTTTAGCACTACTCCTTGCCACCACACTTTATTTTTTACTTTTCTAAGTAACCAGATTTCCGCCTACAAAGGTACAATAACCTGAGGTGGATCTTCTATCATTTACATCTCCTACCCAATCTGTATTTGTGTAGGCCTCTATCAGAAGATGTTCTCCTTTTTTGAACAAAAGTCCTTTTCCAGGAGTTCTCTTGAGCTATCTCAAAATTCTGAATACGGCTTCAAAGTGAGTAGGTCCAGGTGAATGTATGAATTGACTCACAATACTCACTGCAAAAGCTATGTCAGGTCGAGTGTGAGCCAAATAGATTAGTCGCCCTACCAATCTTTGATAACGTTCTTTGTCCATTACCTCATTAGTTGCTACTGTTTTCAACTTTACATTAGGTTCGATTGGCGTATCTGCTGCCTTACAACCTGTCATTCCCGTTTCTTTGAGTAAATCAAGCACATACTTGCGTTGGTTGACAAAAATTCCCTCCTTGGACCTTGCAAACTCCATCCCGAGGAAATATTTCAGCTTTCCCAAGTCCTTAATATCAAATTCGGCTTCAAGTTTCCTCTTCAAGTTGCTAATCTCAAGAGAATCATCCCCTGTCATGATTATGTCATCTACATACACAATCAAAATAGCTACTTTACCTTTGATGGAATATTTGAAAAATAGGGTATGATCAGCTTGGCTTTGAGAGAAACCATGTCTTTTGATAACATCACCAAAATGCCCAAACCAAGCTCTAGGAGACTGCTTTAATCCATATAGAGATTTTTTTAATTTGCACACTTTGCCTTTTCCAAGTTTTTCTTCAAATCCGGGTGGCAGGTCCATATATACTTATTCTTGCAATTCTCCATTTAAAAATGGATTCTTTACGTCAAATTGATGAAGTGACCAGTTGAAACTAACTGCAAGAGAAAGAAGTATTCTAATAGAGTTAATTTTAGCAACAGGAGCAAAAGTCTCTTGGTAATCAATGCCATGAGTTTGAGTAAATTCTTTTGCTACTAGTCTTGCTTTGTATCTCTCCACACTTCCATCAGCTTTAAACTTCACCGTGAACACCCATTTGCACCCAACCGTCTTTTTGTCTTTGGGTAGATCAATGATAGTCCAAGTGTTATTTCTTTTAAGAGCATTTATTTCTTCCATCACAACTAATCTCCAACTCGGGTCACCTAATGCTTCCTGAACAGTTCTTGGAACAAACATATTAGAAATTCTAGACACAAATGCTCTATGATTTTTTGACAGTTTTTCATATGACAAATAGTGTGCGATAGGATGTTTAGTGCATGTTCGGATTCCTTTTCTTAAAATAATTGGAAGATCAAGATCAGAAGGAGTGGAAGTAGAGGGAAGGTTACTCTGAGTTGTAGGGCCATTATTCGGCAAAGCTGATTGAACATCTGCTAAAGGAATAACTGGGGCTGTAGTAACTTTATGGAATTTCTTCCTTGTATAAACCTGCAGCTCATGTTGAGGACTATAATCCACTGGATTATAATCCATTGGAAGTACTTCTCCCCCTGTCTTTGATAAAGTAACATCTGGCAAAGTAGGATTAATAGTGCTAACCCTAGTTTCCAAATCAGAATTAGTTAAAGAAATTGGTAAAGTTTCCCAAAAATTATTTTCTTCAACTAAGTTCTCCCCCTGAAGAAAAGTTTTTTGAAAAAAAGAGTGATCCTCAACAAACCTGACATCCATGCTCTCAAAAAATTTCTTTGTGACTGGATTAAAACACTTGTACCCACATTTATTAAAAGCATAACCAATAAAAACACATTTTTCAGCTTTGGGATTAAGTTTTGAGCGAAACACATTAGGGATATGAACATAGCAAACACATCCAAAAACCTTTAAAGGAAGATCTGCTGCTATCTTAGATGTGGAAAAATAAATTTTCAAAACTTGTAAAGGTGTTTGAAATTTCAGAACTCGAGATGACATTCTGTTTATTAAATAACAAGAGGTTAGGAGTGCATTACCCCAAAGATATTTTGGAACATTCATGGAAAACATAAGTGCCTGAGCAACTTCAAGTAAATGCCTATTTTTTTTTTCAGCAATACCATTTTGTTGTGGTGTGTCACGACAAGTGGATTGATGCAGAATACCTTTTTCCAAAATGAATGTTCTCAAATATTTGTTGAAATATTCAGTCCCATTATCCGTTCTTAGAATGTCAATTTTTGTTTGAAATTGATTTTCAACCATATGGAAAAAATCTTTAAATCGTTATTCAACTTCAGATTTCTTTTTCAACAAATAAATCCAGCAAACTCGTGTGTGATCATCAATAAATGTTACAAACCATTTTTTTCCAAAAAGTGTGTTAACTTTGGATGGGCCCCAAACATCACTATGCAACAAATAAAATGGTTTTGAAGCAAAATATGGTTTTATTGGAAACGAAACACGATGACTTTTAGCTAAATTACAAGCTTCACAAAGATTTGAGATATGGAAAGCTAGGATGCCCTAATCTTTTATGCCATAACATAACTTGATCATAGACAAAGCTTGAACTTGTACTACCTAATCCATGAGCTGCTTTATTCCCAAAATCAGTTCCATCATAGTAGTACAACCCATTTATTTCTCTAACAATTCCAATCATCTTCCCCAAGGTCCGATCCTAAAAAATACAATTGGAAAGAGAAAAAAGAATGGAATAATAAGAGTCTTTAGACAATTTGCTAACGAAAAGAAGATTACATGCAAGTTTTGGAACATGTAAAACTGATTTCAAAGAGATTTTTTCTAAAATTTTAATATTTCCTTTGCCTGCAATAGGTGAAAAACTGCCATCAGCTATTCTGATTTTTTCGGAACCGGAACATGGATAATACGAATCAAACAATTGAGAACAACTTGTCATATGATCAGAGGCTCCTAAAGCTATGATCCAAGGAGTAGTACTTCCTAGAACAAATAAAGCCAAAGAATTACTACCTGTTTGTGCCATAGAACCGGTAGGAGCATTAGATGATGAGTAAGATTTCAGCAGTTTAAGAAGATGACTTTATTGCTCTTTACTAAATGGAGATGACTCAGCCTCATTTGTTGTCGGTGTGTTATGTTCACCAGATTTTTTTCCCTTCACATTAGGTGGTTTACCGTGCAAATTCCAGCATTTTTCCCGAGTATGGCGTGGCTTTCCACAATAGTCACATTGCAGGTTGTTTTTGTCTTCTGCACGTTGGTTGTGAGAAGTTTTACTGCTTACTTGAGCTTCAGAAATAGCCAGCGCTGATCCTTCCATGAATGCGGTTGAACTTGCAGTCTTTTTTCCCAACATCACGTGTCTCCGACTCTCTTCTCTCCTTACCTCCGCAAAAACTTCACCAATTGGAGGCAGGGGATTTCTTCCAATTATTCAGCCACGGACCTCATCATATTCAATATTTAGACCTGTAAGAAATTTGAAGATTCGGCCAGTATCCACTATCTTCTGTATTGGTTGCAGTCATCATTTGATTTTCACTCATAATCATTGAATAAGTCCAAGTCCTGCCAAATCCGTTTAATAGAATTGAAATACTTTGTCACAGAATCCTCATCTTGGCAAATTTCCCCAAGTCGTAGGGTTAACTCATAAACTTGGGATTGATTTCCAAGATTAAAGTACATTTCCGAAACATTATCCCATAATTCCTTGGCTGTAGAGTAACATAGGTAGTTTGCACTTATCTCTTCAGTCATGGAATTGACCAATCATGTCATTACCATTGAGTTTTCAGCATCCCAAATGGCATAAGTTTTGTCATTCACGTCAGGCTGCTTAGTATCACCTGTGATATAGCCAATCTTTCCTCTTCCTCGGAGATACATTCTTCGATTGTGACCATCGAAGAAAATTATCACCATTTAGTCAGATTGTAGTAATTTGAATGTGATGGTTTTCAGATGTATTTCTCTGAGGTTCGGACTGGGATGGCTGAAGAGGCTGGTTTGTCCCAGACGTGAATTCAGACATTTTAGAGATAAAAAGAAAAAAGATTCAAACCTAGGATTTTTTGCTCTGATACTATAAAAATAGTGAATAAAAAATATAAGAAGGCTGAATAATTTTTCTATATTGATGTACATCTATTTAAAGAGCTTAACTAGGAACAAAAAAAGCAGCTAATCTCCCTAATTAAGGAGAAATATACTAGTCAACTAATTACCCTAATATAAAAGAAAATAAATAGTGATTCCTAAGATTATTAATACAGCTCATAAATCTCTAAATATAGAATATAACAAATATGATATATAATCACAATTATTTACGAGATCTTTCAACTATCGACTATACAGATCAAGTATTGATGGAATAACGAATTATTTTTTATCATATTAGAAATTATAAAGAAAGCATTTTATGATCTAAGTTTATTTCTATATTCTTATTGTAAGACGTTGAATATAATAAAAGATTTGAATCTTGGATATATAAATGTTCATGCATGCTTTAATTATTTCATGTTCTAAGTTTTAAAGAAGACATGATATGATCTCGGTTTATTTCTATATTCTTATTACAAGGTGTTGAATTTAGTAAAAGATTTGAGTCTTGGATATATAAAGGTTCATGCATATCTTAATTATTGTATGCTCTACAGAAACGAGAGTAAATCAGATATATATTTCAAATACTACAAATCACTGCGATACTAAAAATTTAAGTTTCAAGATGATGATGATAATAGTCAGAAAGTATGAAATATATCAGCTAAGATAATTAGACACTTTCCTATGAATACAAGACTGCAATGATTTTTCATATCAGAAAAAAAGTTTTACATATAAGATAACATAAAGAAGATCGTATAGTAGATGGGTAACGTTGGCATTCAATAGATAATGTGGTTTGAACAAATTTTGATCATAAGTACTCTTACTTTATAAATGATATTCACAATGTACGATTGAGATTATTTTTAGATGGATTTAATCCTTTCAAAATAATAAGTATATTGCACAATATATGGCTCATGATATTGGTTTTATATAATTTATCTTCATATTTATATATGAAAAGACCATTTTTTTATCTTGTCAATGCTCATTGATGGTAAAAAAAATCATTTTTTTATCTTGTCAATGCTCATTAATGGTAAAAAAAAATTCTGAAAAATATCATACATGTGTATTCATAATTGTTGATAAAAGAATTGAACGAATTGTGAAAACCAAATATATTAACATATAGTGTAAGTAAAAAAAAGATATTTTGTATATATACAATATTGATGTAGACCATCAATGATTTTTTTTACATATGTATATTTGTATAGGTATATGACAAAAAGTCAGAAGGTATGTTCAGATTGTAGGAAAAAGGCGTGATCACATTGTTTGAAATATTATTGGAAGTTTTGCTATATGTATTATCATTGATTTTTGCATATAGGTTAGAAGTTTCGGTTAAAGAAGACATCGCTTGAAGGGACCTGTGAGTATGATTTTTCTCCTTTTCATCCTTATGGAGAGGTACGTTTAATAAAGTTATTGACATATTAAATGAGATGAAAACACATATAGTATTATTCTCGTCAAAGGAAAAGAGAAGGATCGAAAGGACTATAGATGACATATTGAAACTCAAGAGCAAATAAAAAAAATAAATGTATTCTTTGAATTATTATACTAGAGTACATTGTGTATTCACCACAATTTTAATGTTATACATATCGAAAAGATTTTCTCGATAATTTGTTATATATATTCTTGGCTACTCCAAAGTCAAAAGATAATCTAAATCTATGATTAGATATTAGGGAGATTGGAATAAAGAAAACATTTCATCGGTAAGAGAGAGTTAGTAAAACATATTTAACTCTTACTCTATTTACCATAAATAGATAGAAAAAAAATGTATTTTTAGATATTTTGAACAATGTGAAAGTATATATGATTATGCATTTAATACTTTCTGATGTTTCTCATGAAATGCCAGTATTAGTCTCGACATTTTATGGTCTAAAAATGTCGAAAAAGATTATTTATTTTGGACACTCGTAAATTGCCACAAAAAATACCGATAAAAATTAGTACAGTGTTTTAAAAATACTGAAAAATTTTGTTATATTTTTTAAACTTGTTTTTTCGACTGCAGTAGAAAAACATTGGGAAAATATTCCCAGTGGTTTTTTATTATTGATGTTGTTCTGTATATGTCGGAAGTATCCACAAATATTGTAGTATCTATAGGGGCTCTGAAGGCATCTTATCAATGTATTGGTTTACTTTCTTTGATAGTTGAGGTGAAAAAGGCTTCCCCAAGCAGGGGAGTGCTACAAAAGAATTTTCAAAAAAGCTTTTGTAATTTCAGTTGTCATAGTTGTCTATAAGATAGACATCGACAATTTTTATGGTATTATCTTTGGTTTTTTTTTTGTCATACTTTTAAGAAGTCGCTATGGACTTTGCGAAAAATTTATTGTGAATGTAATGAGCATATTTAAATTTTTTTTAGACTTAATGCATTAACAATTTTAGGATTTTCTTCTATTGGGCCAACCTGACATGTATGAGTCAAAGAATAAGTTTTCAGGTTATTATGGCAGTGATGAGAGGAAAAAGGTAGTTGCTGAAACCTTGAGCTTAAGCATATGATTCTAGATATTATTCATGATTACATGCTCCCTATGTTATGCTGTGTTAGTTCTGTATATCATTTGAGGAAATCATGTTCCCTAGGATAACATAATTTCCAAACTGACCATCCTCAAGTCATGATAAAGGAACTTGCCATATAGTTTATGCAAGCTTATGGGTAATCTCTGCTTTATGCATCAAATATCTAATTCAAATAGAATGCAATCCCTAAGCTATGATTTGCTGATGTTTAATAATCGAATCCAAGGGTAGTATCCTTCTGATATAACTGTGTCCATTCAAGCTGCTAATGGGGTACTTTACAGGTTCAAATTGCTAAGTCTTATGAGCAAAATGGTGCAGCATGCTTGAGCATTTTGACTGCAGGTAAAGTACTCCTTTGAGTTCCAGTGAACTGCCAACTTATTGAATGACTGAGGAACTAGACCTTGCATATTCACTTGGTTGATCAGTTTGCCCCTGTTCTCTTTGTAGGGAAGCATTGAGAACCTTCAGGCAATACGAAAGGCTGGAGTTGAGGTTTGTATGGTTAATGCATTTTCAGTTCGGGCAGTTGAGTCTTTTGCCAATTTCTGTCTAATTGACTAATTTTACAGTCATATACATCTTTGGTCTCAAATATGCTGTGAAATTTGCTGTGCCTACTTCTTTGCTAAGGGTTCATAATTGATACTTGGCAAATTTACTATGCTTGTTGAAAGGTGCAGATGCAGTTCTCTTAATTTCTGGTGTATTGACTGATATTGAAATCAAATATAGGATCCTGGTCTGCAGACTTGGGTTGGCAGTGCTGGTTGAGGTTTGTGATCAAGTTTCTGAACATAGTTAGCTTTTCTTTGCTAATAGCTTAGTCATTTTTAGACTGAGTTAATTTTCTCTGACAAATATGCTTGGCATTTGTAAAGCCCAGTTTGCTCAAAAAATATGCTTGGCACTCAAAAAGCAAAGCATGTGTTAATAACCAAGGAGAAAAAAGAAGAAAATGATGCTCTTTCCAGATTTTCATATGGCAGACGTAGAATATCTCAAGTATTGAGCTGAACAAATAGGACTATCCTTGTCTAATATTTATCAAACCTAAAAAGTTGCATGGTAATAAGATGCTTCGGTTTTCTAGGGTTGCACTATTATATGAGGACAATAAATCCACATCATGGTTGAAGTATTCATTGTCACTTATTGTTGAAATAAATTCACCAGAGATCTGACACAGCCAGAGTGGAAACAGCTTGTTGTAATCTTGACAGTGGCTTATTAGATGCTCCCATATCAGAATATACTGTTCAGTATCACTTGATTTAAAGAACTAAAATGTCATAGCTGTAGCCTTTTTTGTGACTTGGGAAAATCCATTGTAAGCTCACCTAGAATAGTTCCATGCAGTAAGACCAAATTCCATCTCTAGACTTCAAGTGAACATTTTATCGTTTAAGAGCTGAATCTAGCATAGTCACAAAATCCATCCTGGGAATGATTTTGACAGATTTAGAAATTCAAACTTCAGGAATATTATTGTACCATAATTTTGTTTGAATTACTATTATTATTTTTATCAGTGACGAAAATAGAAAATCAGGACTAAAAGATAATTCATGAATAATTTGTTGAATTATCTACTTAGTAATATGTTGTTTTGGTGAATATGGCTACATAATTTGATATTAAGGCATCCACTAATAGTTCATTAATAATTTAAAATATGCTGACTTTTGTGATTGCACAATATTTGAACAGTCAAAATCTACTCTGAAGATTTCGTATTATGTTTGGTACACTTTTGGAGTTTAATATTTGTTGATATGAATATTTTTGTTAAATTTTTTACCAAATCTATTTGTTTAGGATAACCAAATTAAACTTTGGAAAAAAAAAAAAATCTAGCTGACTAATAGTAATGAGTTACTGCAGGACGTCCTGCATTATGTGTGTAGTGAGTTTGCCATGCATTTTTCATACTTTTATCTTGTCATGGATCGCGTTTCATTGACATGCATACTGATCTAATGGGATATGTTCACTCTGAGAAGCTAATGATAATAAAGATATAGTCCTGTTATACTAAAATTAGTTTCTTGGACATATAATGGTAGCTGCATGATGAAAGGGAAATGGATCGTGTGTTGGCTATAGATGGGATCCAGCTTATTGGTGTCAATAATTGTGGCCTTGGTATGTTTCTTTATCTGCCATATTGCCTTGATTTCTGTGAGAGGCATCTGAATTTTCTTACCCATATACCTTACCAATTACTACAAAGCTTATTTCTTGTACTGAACTTACGTATTTGTTGTAGATATATTTGCAGTTGATATTTCAAACACAATGAAACTCTTGGATGGAAAGCGTGGTGAGATTATCCTTGAAAAGGGCATAATCATAATTAGATTGTATACATAAATACATCATAATTAATTTTGTTGAAACCATATATCGAAAAATATAGTGTCTGATTTGTCAACTCAGGCTTCATCCATTGATTGGCAAATTTGTAAGTCCAAACAATGGCAAACTACAATCAAAGATTTATATTTACTTTCCCTTTTGTTTGTTTCAGGTGGTAGGAGAGTCCTGATTATTTACACCTGAAGATATTTCATATGTTCAAGGTGCTGGGGTTAAGCTGTAAGTGTTTTACCTGCCTAAATTCTGAATTGCACTTGTGAAATTGCTTTATTATGCTTGCCTTTGTGCTTGTACCTGTGCTCATGTGCATATTGGCCTGATTATACATGGCGCTGCTACTGGAAGATTCTAATGAAATCAACACTTGTAGTTTCACTTTTATAGGTGATTTTGGATCCCCTAAGTCAAGCATCTTTTTAGAAATTAGAATAGCTCAAGTTCTATTCTTTGTCAGAAATTGTAATTTCTTCTGATTATGATCCATTTAAGATTCAAACAGTAAAATAATATCTTGAAACAATTTGTCAATTCTTTTTTAAAATTATTGCTTATAGCTACTGAGTTTTGTCTTATAAAAGGTGTTCATCTTTATTTGAGACTTGTAGTAAGAACATAAATTTGAAGACAAGCTTGCAATAATGCATTTGTCCTGATGACAGAACAACAAAAACGTTCTACTTTTAAAGATCAGCTTGTAAAAAAGAAAATACAAAACCATTAGATATAAGCTACATATTAGATGTAAATAATCAAGTCGTTCTTCATTTGATTATAGTGATTGAGATGCATTCTACTTCTTCAGTGTAGGTTTTGGTCGGAGAATCCCTCGTCAAACAGTCACCCTGGCAAAGCAATAGCTGGCCTTTTTGGTAGAGGTATGTCAATACAATCTAAATTTATTTGAGATAAAATTCTGGTTGCAGCTCATCTATGAGTATCTTATCATTGCTTCAAAATACAAGCTTCAAATTTCAGAGTTATCGACAATTTCCCTTTTTTTTTATATAAAAATTATCTGATGATTGAATTTTTTGCGCATTATATTGTATTTATTTAAATAGATGCGCATACACTCTTACACATCGTCATTTAAAATATTATGAGATTAAATTTTTTATCTCGTCCAATAATCGAAGAAAAGAACAAGATGTCAAAAAGATTAAAGATATGCATTTTAAATGAATCAGATATCCAAATCAACAAGAAATATATGTTAATCCAAAATCCGAAATAATAGAAAAATCCGCTTTCATTTGAACACGCATCTGGTCGAACAACATCGGACAGACTCGATTTTACCCATAATACACTAGCTTTTGGACTTCCTATGAGGGCCGGGCCGGTTCTGTCGATCCAGACTTGGCCCGTGAAGGAGCCCTAACCTTTACCTTCAAAAACAGGAAAGCGGGGAAGTCGAGTGTTCCTCTTGGAATAAAACTTGCAAAATACTCATAAAAATCCCTTAAAGAGTGAATTTCTTGTGTTCAAATCCAAGAAAAGGTACGATCTTTCCTTCTTATTATGTCTATTTTTCCTTCTTATCTCGATCCAGAGATCAAACCCGTGACTTTTAACAACTGGTGCGCTAATTTCTGTTTTTCTTGTTTTATGCGTTTGGGGGTCTGACTCGAATCTAATTAGCCCTTATTGGGGATATATTCCCCTAAAAATTAGATTTTTCAGGTGTATAGAATCGTATCCTGCGTTTGTACTGAGTTTTTAGGGTTTATCTTTGAATCTGTTTTAGTGGTTTAGAATCTCAGAGCACCGTGAAAAGCTTGAAATTATTGTTAGAATGTTTATTGTATTATATTTTTACATATATCATCTCCTAAATTGATTTTAAGAATTTAATGTGGCCTCTATCAAGTTTTTTAATCGATTATCAAGTCATTATCCAATCTCTATGCATATGACTTGTGGAAGATTTTCAATGAAGAAATATTTTCTCCTCTCACTTAATGTACTTTTTTCATTTATCTTGTTTAATTCCTGCTTTGCCTACCATATTCTCAAATGGTTGTCACAACAATTGAAGTATCTTTGCAATGGCAGAATTATTGGGCTCACTAAACATATTAGCCAGGATTAATTCATGACATAGTGAAGAATTTTCAGATTCGATGAAGTCGTTTTCCAATTTGTTATTCTAATCATAAACTTCTGTTTTAATCCTAATTACAATATAGTGAATGTGGACTTGTATCAACACAAAAAAATTCTTGTTTTTTTAACCTCTACTTGACTTCTGCCATTAACTTCTTCATGTTAGCTTATGCTGCTCTAGAGCTTTTGTTTGTTTTATCAACAATTCTGATATTTTTTTCTATGTGTTGGACAGATGGAGAGGGTTTCTCTACAATTTGTGTTCTTCATCATACTCAGTCTTTTCTCAACTCTTAGATCAGCTGCGGGACTAAGAATCGAAATAGACAGAGAAGAATGCTTTTTAAGTAATGTTAAACATGTATGGGACGTTGTTCATGGATCATTTGTGGTGATTCAAGCTGATAACTCGTGGTCTTCTGGCAATGAAGGTGTTGATCTTGTGGTATGCACTTATCATCACAAAAGAAATTAATATTTTTCTTTGTTGTATTGTTGGTTAATTTGATATGTAAATCTGAAACTTGTTTGAGCATGCAATTTCTCAAACTAGGCTTTGCCCATTATGTTGTTTTAGTCAACTGTGAGCTGCAATTTTAGATAACTTCGCATATCTTCCATCAATGGTTTTTGCCTGTTGGAAGAGACTTTAAATGCTTCCAAGGACACTTTAGATGTTTTAATGTGCCAAATTGAATTATTCACATGGTTATTATTACCCATTAATTGTTCTAGTAAAGATAAACAACATGACACCTTTTTCTCCGTAAAAGTTAACTACTTAAATAAGTTACAACAAAACTATGGAGTAGGTTGCACATAAATATATAATCATCAAAGTATGGATGTCTCTCTGCAGCTAGATTTTTGGAGTCACTCATGGCAACACTTGTTATAAGACAAAACCTAGGTCATATTTTAGAGATTTATGCTTCTTTTGGGAGGACTATACTATTCTTAGATGTTTTGAAAAACTTGTGTTCTAGGATCAAATATATAAAGATAAACAAGTGTGAAGTTTTGTTTGCATATATATTAAATGGCATTGATCAAATTGAGTTGCATGGCTTTCTCATTTGAGATTTTGATCATCAAAAACTTGATCGGATAGGGTTCAAGCATGGCCTCGATGAGTATTTGACTGCTAAGGAAGTAGTTCATGGGTTATAGTACAAAAATTTTGTTCTTACTTATCAAACCTGAGTGCAATTTGGTTTCAGATTATAGAGAAACATATGACTCTGAGATTCTTACATTCCTGATATTGGTAAAGGTGATTGTTCATTTAATTTGCCCAAAACAATGCATGAATTGGCTTCATTCAGTGTGGGTTATTCATTAAATCTAAATCAGGAATCTAACTTGATGTACTTATGAGAAGTTTCTTGTTTGATTTTGTTCCTGATATTCCTCTGCTGCTGCTGATGCACTTCATGCATGTTTTTAAATCTATTAGGTGAAAAGCCCTTCTGGCAAGCAAGTTTATGACTCCCGTGATAAGACGAGTGACAAGTTCGAATTCTATGCTGATGAAGCTGGGATGCATCAATTTTGTTTCATCAACAAGTCTCCATTTCATGAAAAATTGGATTTCGATATTCATATCAACCCTTTTCATGACTTATCAGACCATGCTAAAGATGGTTAGTACTTGTGTTTTGCTTTTGCTGCATTTTGCAAAATATCTATTTTTAGTAGTAAGCTAGTAACATTCTATATTTTATATTTACAAAAATTAAGAATTGGAAAAAAAATCTTGGATCCTTATGTTTTGTATTTCCCAAAAGTAAACTGCAAGTTTTTCATCTGTATGCCCCAGTAAAAATGGGATGCTCTAGTCATGTTTGAATTTGAGAAAATAATGAATAAACTTTTTAGCTGACAGACTAGACTTAAATTAACAGCAAGGCATAGATGTAAAATCCTAATTGCCCAGGGTCATGCATGTGAACAAATATTTACACAAATATACATACAAATATTTTTCTGAATCATGTGCCCTGAGTAGCAATCTTCTTTTCTCATCTTTTTGCTGATATATTCTTCTTCCTTTTGCAGACCATTTTTTGCCTTTGTTAGAAGAAATACATATGCTAGACAATGCCCTTTACAGCGTCGGTCATACGATGCATTGGCTTGAGGCTCAGCTCGATAGACAACAGATAAGTACGATCCCCTCTGCTTCCCCATGTCAATCTTTATTGTGCTCATCTCTGAGAAAGCCTTTTTATTTATATATATATATTGAGAAGCACTCATTAGACAAATAATGAGATGATGAGTAAATTCTTCAAAGGAGTCATAATAAATATGGGCACTAGTTGAAGAGGCTGCAATTTGCATTGAATCGCTTGATCCAAATCATGGATCATGCTATTTTTACAACAGAGGTTACGCAATGGCCTGATGTTAGGATGATTACATATAACTCTAAGAAATCAGCTTTGCTCCAACTTTCAGAAATCCTCCTACCATGATGTTGCCCTGTTAATTCAGGGTCAAAACTAGCTAAATGTTGATTGTGTTTTTGACCATTTCGTGATCTAATTTAGGATTTCCCATGACTTAGTAACTCATAAATGTGTAGTCTCGTAGTTTGTCCAGCATTGATTTGTATTGAGCACGTCTTTATCACCTTTTGTTTTTCATTAGAAATTGTGTGCTTCTTAGTTATAACAATAACCTAGAATTTGTATTACTGTTTAGTATCGATTTAGACTCTTAGTTTTATCTCACAAAGTGAATGCAAAGGTCTGTCTAATGCGTGTTTGTTGGTTGCAGTACTTGACAAGATGAACAGGAAGGCAACCTACAAAGCAATCTTCGAATCATTGGCTCTAGTGGGAGTCAGCATCCTCCAGATCTTCCTCTTGCGTCGTCTTTTTGAGCGTAAAATCAATGTTTGTAGAGTATGAAGCAATTAATTCCCAAAAAAGGGAGGGAAAAAGCATTGAAGCACACATCCTTGCAAACCTAGCACCACATTGTTTTTTTGCTCTAGGAATTATAGATAGGTCAGGCCTTATCTATTCTTTCTTGTCCTCTTAAAAGTTTTTTTCCTCTTCTTGGCCGATAATAAACTGTTTTATTTTATTTTATTTCTTAATAGGATTATGTTTATGTCCTTTTTTGGGTTTTACAGTTGATCACAATCTGTTATCTTCCATTTTCGGATGGTTTGATGTAACTGCCTGAATATTTTCCATTTCGCCAAAAAAATTGTTGGTGAAGTTTGCTTGGCCAATTTTTTGGTTGAGAACCCATGTGAAAACAAATGGAACCAAAATCCAATTTAGAATTCAATCTGAATTGAATTCATGATTTTAGAGTTTAGGACTTAAAATTTAGGATTTATTGTTTAGTGTTTAGGGTTGTACTACGTTCTCTGTCTTTTTTTTTTTCTTAAGAACTCATATGAGCCGAAAATAAATTGAACCGAAATGCTAAACCCTGAAAATTAAACAACAAATCCCAAATATAAACCCTTAATTTTAAATCCAAAAAGTTGAATTCTAAGTCGAATTTTGGTGCGATATTTCTCGGTTTTCATGGACTGAGCACGTGGGAAGCACGTTACCTTTGTTGGATAGACAATTTAGAGCCAATATTTGATGGCGATATATTCCACTATAACCCTAGCCATGCTCAGCACCGATGCTTCACTTTCCTCGCTTCAGCTGGAGTTGGGGCCAGTTCATTGCTCCCAGAAAAGACAGCATAGAGAAATGCAAAGGCAAAGCCAAACCATAAAGAAATAGTTCCTCGAGTAAGCCTCAGATATAATAAGCCTACAACTGCCAAGTACATCACATACTAGCATAAGAGAAAATGCAGGCTAATGAATTAAATACAGAAAAAAAAAAAGAAGAAAAAGAAAAACATACACTTCTTTCATGGATGTTCTGTAACTTCTGTTGAAGGCCAACAAAAGATCCCAAGCGAGCCCCTGTCAATGTCATCAGGAGCAAAATAATCCCTGATATGCTAATCCTCCATCCCAATTTTTCAAATGCTGTTGGTTGGCCACTCTCAAAGGTTATATGGGTTCTGTTTGTCTCGTTTTTGGCCCCTCAGAACTTTTAAAAAGCTTTTGTGCTGTCGTCGTCAAGATCT
Organism: Trichopus zeylanicus subsp. travancoricus; assembly: GCA_005019695.1. Classification (NCBI taxonomy): domain Eukaryota; kingdom Viridiplantae; phylum Streptophyta; class Magnoliopsida; order Dioscoreales; family Dioscoreaceae; genus Trichopus; species Trichopus zeylanicus. Next base: position 810,049 of record RXID01014367.1, read on the forward strand.
GGGACTGCCAGCCAATGAGATCTGTAAGATGGCAAGTTCAGTGTAAGCAACACTTTATTTTAAGAGTTATTAGTTTGAACAACGAAACATAAAGAAATAACAAAAACGAGTCGTTTATCCATTGTTTCCTGTTATTTCATAATCTATGATAGTGAACAAGCACCAAACAGACTAGCACCTTGTGAAGTGCGTATGAGGAATTTCATCCACGAGTTAACATTGTGGACAACCATTTGGCTATTCTGTTATTTGCAAAATATTCATCGACCAAAAATGGCAGCACAGCAGAGAATGTCTTCAGAAATGGGTGGAAAAAGATGCAAAGCTACCCTGTTCGTGGTCAGCAAAAAAGCCGATTCTGTGAATGGGCACTGGAGAAGATGAGGTGGATCAACCAAACCCAAAACCTTCGCTAGCTTCGTGAGTGGCAAGAAGCAAGCGCTCTTCCAACTGCTCCTTCGATGAATACTCGGGCAAGTCTAGCTGGTTGAAGCTGCATACAAGTAAACCAAATGGAAACACAGATTATCCACTAGATATCATCCAAAAAACTGCTCTACTTGTCGGAATTCTGACGACTGCCATACTCGTATCAGCCCCTGGTTGCCGAACTTACCAGGTGTGAGCAGACGGTAGCCTCTCAGGAGCCATATGCCTTGTGTGGATCTGAAAACATCGGGGACCAGAAATACCCTGCAATGCTTTGAAACCCTCTACAGGAACATGGAAATAAGTCATGAACAATAAAATTGATATGATCAGAGTACCATTCACAGAGTATTGCCTTCATATCCAAATCTTACATTGCTAAGATATGTTTGCTGAACTACTGATCATCAGTAAGAACCGCTTCAGCTTGAAATGGCCAGATAAGGTGAACCATAAACAAAGTCAAAGGCACATTAAACAATTTTGAATTAGTAAACGGAGACCACCAATCAGAGAGGATGGCTAAAGCTACGGAATGCCATACAAGAGATATCACTATAATGCATTATGTCTAGATTATGTTGTGGGATGATCACGGGAACCAAGGGAATGCCAAAAGCAGTGAAGTTACTGAAGTGCGGGCACAGTTCATTAAGTGGAAAAAGTAATACAGAAGACAACAAGGGTTTTCTTTAACACTAAATCCAGAGTACCGTTCGGATTTGAAAAAAATCTGAAGGCACTTGTTTTTATGATTTTTCTATTGTGAGTAGCTCGTGGATCTGAAAGGTCCAAAAAATATCATGTTGTCATATATAAATGAAGTTCTTCCATCATAAAGTTACCTTAGATGTTCCAGTCACAAATTGTTGCAATCTGTCAATGTCCTCCTCGTTGAATGCTCTGACAACCTCCCAAAACCATTGAATAATGTTGGACGCAGCAGCATAACCAGAATATTCCGTATTACCCGTTTGATTGGAGCTCAAGTTTAGGATCATTCGGGACTGACCGGTCTATTATTTAAATACTAAAAATTTGATTAAATTAACATTATTTAATTTAATTTAATTATTAATAGAAAATGACTAAAATGTCATCCTCTCCTCCGGCGAGCTCGCCGTTCGAACTGCCCACGCGAGATCACCGCCTGAGCTGCACGCGCAAACTCGCCGCCTGAGCTCGCCCGGTGAGCTCCCCGCTCGAGCTTGTCGCCCAAGCTTCCTAGCAAGCTCGCTGGCGCGTTGGACCTCGTCGGAGAAGATGGAGTCGACGGAGGCGAGGACGACTACCCAATTAAAGGAAAAGCTGAGGATAAATTTGTCCAGAAAAAATTTAAACCATCTGCTAATTAGATCAGTAATCAAATAAGATTTACTTGACCGCATTATCGTTTTACATTTTGCTCATTTTTTAAATTTTGACCTTGACTTTGAACCCCAATCAAACGGGTCCCAACTGTGCAGGGAAAAAGTCAAAAAAAAAAAAAGAAAAAAAGAAACAACTATGACATAAGAAAATTGATGAGAACAGATGGGCCCAATAAACTCACAATCAATGTCGGGAAGCCCGCTAATTAAAAGCTCAAGCTCCTTGTCATTGAACCTTGAAATCAGATCCCTGGGAACTAATTCATTGAAACCTTCAAAGAAAGAATTATTTTGAGGTCGAATAGCTGTTGTCAGTATATGTGCAGCAACAACGTCCGCATACTCGTGCTTCGTTTCTTCAGTTACTCTGATATTCCTTCCTCCAGGTTTAAGCTCATAATCAGTAAACCTTCACCAAATACATTCAAGCTCCAAATAATCACAAAACAAGGAACCAGAATGAGAACAGTAATAGAGAGTCCTCAAAAGTATTCTCATACATAAAAATAGAATAATATGTAAATAAATCAGCTCCAAGTGTAGTCGTGCACGTACTCTCTATTACTGTAGTCACCTATGCCTAACTGCTACTTTCCTGTGGATAGGAACAATCAAAGAATGAGCCACGAATGCTCAGTAGGGAGTTACCTCTTCCAAACAGTAGGAGAGATCAATATTTATATAGCAACAATAAAATTAACACAGTAGCATCAAAAATAATACAACGACAATGATAATTAGATAAACCAACATCCACAATAAGGAATGAATCAACAAGGATATCTTATGGGTGTGACTGGACCCTCTACCAAGCAGAGTCATACCACGCTGCACTCCTACCTACTGATGGAGTGGTGATCCCTTCTAGTCACACAACGGATCACGTCCCCTACAACTCAGGAGACCGACTACACAAAGATATCACAATCACGATAATCAATGGTTAGGGACAGTGACTATGGACTCCCCTATAGATATTACGGAGACGGTCGCACCCCCCACCAAGTAGAGTCGAACCAATTTACAAGTAAATCAGTATATGGGTGTGACTGGACCCCCTACCAAACAGAGTCATACCACACTGCACTCCCAACTGCTGATGGAGTGGTGATCCCGTCTAATCACACAACGGATCACGTCCCCTACAACTCAGGAGATCGACTACTGTCACGTCTGACAGTCTCGCTAATCCCGTACAAAAGTAGGGAATCGCCGACTGGCACCAGTCAAATAGAGTCTCATTGCATACGTCCCTTAAGATACTAAAGGCTCAGCCACAATAAATATCGAGTCAAAATTACCAAGCGATAGAAAAGAGTCGATTTGATCACAAATCAGACTATTTAGCTAGAAGACATCGTCAAATGAAGGATTTGAGACTACCAATAGAATCAACATGAAAAACCGAGTTCAACAACTCTTAGACCATCACAATCGGATCTCAAATGAGAATGTTATGACTGTTCAAATATATATATATATGCAATTTAGTTCCTATATCATTCCAAATTACAACTCCGTCATCAAGATAAATAATTTCCATCAATTCTACATGAACAACGGATTCAGCAATTTATCACTCAAGTCCTTAATAATTTCAAATTTAATCCTTACAATATATTTTTTACAAAAGTCCCCAATACAATTTGATTCACAGATTAGTCCTTCAAGTTCTAAGTCATAACCAATTCAGTCGATTTCCAAACAAATCATAATTTGATTCCAACTTACAGATTCATCCTCAATGAGATTTAAGTATTTCAATCAAATTTCAACACAATCATAAATTTAATTATCTCAAATCCAAATCAATTTATCAATCAATTTAATCAATCTTACTAAATTCCTCTAATCTAATCTACAATCAATTTCAATTTCAATTCAGACTCATTTCAATAAACCAAATCATAAATTCAAATTATTTAACTTAATCTAAACAATTCACCTCATCATTAATTCGATTAACCTCAAGCCTGATTCAAACCAATTCCAAAACCAAAATTTAAAACCAGAACTGATTCTGAACCAAACCAAAACCAAAATCGACTTTAAATTAAATCCAAACCAAAACCAACTTTAAATTAAACCAAAACCAAAACCAATCTCCTTCTTCTCCTCTAACCCTAAACCTAAATCTACTGCCGCGGCCACGCCGCCACGCCGCCACGCCGCCGTCTCTGCTGGGCCACGGCTGCCGCTTGGCCACCGCCTCCAACGTCGTCAGATCCGCGCTTCCCCGCGCCTCCGGTCGTCGTCAACCCGTGCCGTCGGGCCGAAGCAGGCGCCGCCGCAGCCTGCGCAGCCCGAGCGGCCTGCGCAGCCGCATGCTGGCGGACCCCGGCCCGCGCAGTCGTGCGCCCGCCACCGGCCGCTCCAGTCGCCGTGCCACGCCGGAATTGCACCGGCGCCGGGTCCCGTGCTGGAGCCTTGCTGCCGCCGGGTTTCGTGCTGCTTGCCCACGATGCCTGCGCGCAGCGGCGCCGCACGCCGCCAGCGTCAGCCGCCTTCCTCCGGCCGCCCTGCTCTCCGCCGGCGAGGAAGATGGAGAGGAAGATGAGTTTTTCCCAGAATTATCTAATTTAGGGTTTAGGGTTTAGGATCTAGGGTTTATTAATTTCTATCCGTTTTTACTTAAAGTTAGGTTATCATTATTTTCCTAAATATCACGAGAATCACTAAGTTTATTAATTATTCAACATAAAATTGTATCAGAAATAGAGACAAAGAAAGAACGGACGAAAATAACTTAACCTATTTCGAATCTCACTAATGATTGTTTTAAATTTTCTTGCCACTGTAAGTCTTTTCAACGATCCTTTTTTGACTCTCTCTGTTTTGAAACCGACTCTCGATCCGTCAATAAGGAATTGTTATCTATAAATAAAAGCGATTATTGGATTATAAATCATGAGTTCTAAGTAATGGGCCGTTACTCTCCGTAACGGCTGGTTACATCAATCACAATATTTTCTATCAGCATGCTTGTTTGGGTTGCCTGTGACTTCTCACATAAAACAAAGAAAGCTTCTATAAATGATAGCAGGTGCTGGATGTCAGGAGGAAGTGGTGGGGGCCGGGAGGAAGTTCCACCAACAGTCTCCAGCATCTTGCAGTAGTGAAGGAGCGGAGAACGTAAGAACTTCTCAAGCTTTGCCTCAGTTGTGCTTATGCAGTCACTCAGTTCTTGCCATAATGGTTCAAGTGCCATATTTAGCTTAGACAACACAGACAGCTCGTCATGTTCGTCAATAATATCCTCACTGCTGTTCAGATCAGAAACAGAGGTCAGCATGGAGCTGAGCGATCGTAGAACACGCAATATTGCAGTTCCTGTCATTGAACCTGCACTTAATCCTAGGATCTGAGTGCTCCTAAGAGTCACAAGCTCATTCACAGTAGAAGAACTCAAGCTATGCGCTAAACTTGCCAGCTCAAATGCAAAGAATTTCCGATGACAAGCAGCAACAAAGGCCAACTTCTTCACGACATCAGCAGCAAGAGAATAGACTTTATCTGAAAGTCTGACCCATTCATAAATCAAACTGAGCAAGCAATAAACAAACAGGGCATCACGTTTGGAAACAGGTGACTGTAGGAATGAACCAGATATATGGGTACTCTGGTAAAGAATTGCACAAACCAGGAGCATCTCAGTTGTAATTTGAGTAATCAACTTCTATCTTGAACAAGATCCAAAGAAGAATATGGTACCAGTACCTTACTGCAAATCTATATTGCAAAGACACCCATAGGATAGTACATATGCAAAAAAACCAATGTGTATGCTTAGATAAGTAGGGGTGCAATTGGACCCAGCCAAGCCTGAATCCGAAGCTCAATCTTTAAACGCGAACCCGACCCATACCCGAAATGGTAGGAAGAAGGCCAATTACAAATGGTAGGTGAGTTTGTAGGTTGTGGATGTTTACCGTTTTCCGTTTTCTTTTCCATGAAAGAAATTGCAAGTTTGAAGTAATCTTAGCAGCAAAAGAAAACTCACTGTATTAGTCTTCCTATGCTAGACTATAAATTTATCAAAAAAAAAATAGAGAGACTCACCCTTCATTAGCAAGAATACCACACAAGTCGCGCAAATCAGCCTCAGGAAGCTTTAAAAGGATATCAGATGATTTAAAAGTTTCCTTTACACCAATAAATGGCACATCAGCACTGGGTTTTCCAGCCATTGCCTCATCTTTTTGCTGCTCTGAAGAAGAAACATGTTCAGTATCACAAGGAGCCTCATTCGCTGGTGGAGCCTCAGAATCACCAGAAGCTTGGACAGTTTGGGGCTGGTAATCAACTTTTAAAATCACATTGTTAACCACTGTTTGGACCAAATTCATGACCTAGAAAATGGAATAAGGTCAGCATGCATGAGTAACAAATTTGAGAAGAGTTGTTTTGCATTGAATGTCTCATGGAATATTAGGACTACCTGCTCAAGATGTGGGTTGCTACCCAAAAATAATGGTTGCTTGAGAAGCTTCAGGAATAGTATTAGAGGACTATCACCCTCAATGGAAGTTTCTAATAATGCCATTGAGTCCATCGTCTCCAAGATTCTCTCTTTGCCTTTTCCTTCTTGGCCTCCACATGGGAAATATTAGGAGACTCAGGAGCCAATGATGAATCTAAGTATAAAAGAATGTCCGCAACCAAGGAATGATTGCTAGCAAGATAATTTAGAACTTCGAGTACACGACGCGAAACAAGTGGTGGAAGGCCTTGCAAAAGACAACAGGGTATCTTGTCAATATACTAAATAGAAAGAATTCCAAGGAAAGAGAAAGTGGCAGTTAAAATGGAAAAGCAAAAGAAATACCATTACAGGATTGGGGACGACCGTAGACAACATTCCAGTGACAACCATAAAGCCTTTGTAATGTTTCAGTTGGTGAACCACTGGATGCATCAGCTTCAGGTCTAATCATATCAATCAACAGGCCAACCAAAATAGTTCGTGTAATGCTATGCAAACAGAGGTTCAACAGAAGTCGTTGTAGAAGACCCTTGCCGAGGGGCTAACAAAAAAAAAAAAAAACCAAGAAATAAGGTGAAGTGAGCGTCAGATGAAAAGGTGTCAACTCTTGGACTAAAGCCTAAGCAATTGCAGTTATCACCAGTGACATAAACAGCTACCTTAGCTAATCTTAAGAGACGAATCAATGCTTTCAATGCATCCCGATCCAAAAGTGGTGTTCCTTCCTTTTCTTTTAACACTTAAGTTTGGAACCACAGAAATTGCCCTGCAGCCAATTGTGACTCCTACACCTCTATCCATCACTGCCTGCCTATCAACAGCAAGCCTTCTCCCACCACGCTTATGGCTGCCTCCAAAAAGACTGCTTCGAGCATGATAGTGGCTCGCTGCTCTATCTAAGAATTTGCGCTTCCGCAAGCAAAGCTGATGGCAATGCTGACAAGACAGCTTCAGAAGAAGTCAAGAGAACCTGTAAAACACAGAAGAGTGGAGTTAATAAAACATTCTACAGGAATAAATTAAGGAAGCAAGATATATACCTCTTCACGCAGTTCTGGAGGCAAAGTAGCTATAATGGAAGCACTATCCATCTCCACTGGTTGGCCTTCAGCTTGCTGTGACTGATAAGATCCTTTGTGTTTGTTGCTGAGCCAAAACTTCAGCTTGGATATGGGGAGGAAGAGCAGCCAAAAATGTAACCACCCGTTATTCCATGCCCATTACTCGGGTCCACAATCCATAACTCAATAACCGCCTCTATTTATAAGCAGCTACCACCCATTAAATCCTGACGGATAGAGAGTCAGTTTGAAGGTAGAGAAAGAGTCAAGGAACGATCGTTGAAGAGACTTACGGAGTGGCAAGAAGATTCGGGACGATCGATTCGAAGTAGGTGATGTTACTTTCATCCGTTTCTCTTTACCTTTATTCAAAGTAGGTTGAGTTATTTTCATCCGTCTTTCTTTACCTCTATTCCTCAGACATGTTAAATAATCGATAAACTTAATGACCCTCATAATATTTAGGAGGTTGATGATAATTTAGATCTAAATAAAACTAAATAAAAATTAAATATGTCTAATTTTTGAGTGTTATACCCATTCCATAAATGTTTTGAGAATATAAAAATTAGAGGATTAAATTTGTAAAATCCCAATCTTTCTCTCCAATCAGAATCCGCTGTGCTCCGGCGACCGGTAGCGGAGACGGCGGCGTGCGCGGCGTCGTACTTTGGCGTGCGGTGCGGCGGCGTGCGGTGCGGCGGCATGCGGCGTTGCTGCTAGCAAGCATCGTGCGCAGGCAGCACGGGACCCGGCGTCGGTGCAATTCCGGCGCGTGGTACGGCGTCGGGAGCGGCCGGTGGCGTGCGCACGACTGCGCGGGCCGGGGTCCGCTAGCATGCGGCTGCGCAGGCCACTCGGGCTGCGGCGGCGCCTGCTTCGGCCCGACGGCACAGGTTGACGACGACCGGATGCGCGGGGAAGCGTGGATCTGACGACGCCGGAGGCGGTGGTTCCGTGGCCCAGCGGAGACGGCTGCGGGGCGGCGTGGCGGCGTGGCGGCGGCGGCGGCAGTAGATTTAGGTTTAGGGTTAGAGGGGAAGGAGGAGATTGGTTTTGGTTTTGGTTTAATTTAAAGTTGGTTTTGGTTGAGATTAGTTAAAAGTTAATTTTGATTTTGGTTTAGTTTAAAGTTGGTTTTGGTTTAGGTTTGGGTCAGAATCGATTTTGGTTTAGATTCTGGTTTTGAAATTGATTTGAATCAGGCGTGAGGTTAATCGAACTAATGATGAAGTGAATGGTGGAGATCAAGCTAAGTAATCTGAATTCATGATTATTATTACGAATTAGTATTGAAATTGATTACAAATTAGATTGGAGGAATTTAATAAGATTGATTAAATTATTTGATAAATTGATTGATAAATTGATTTGGGTTTATGATAATTGATTATGATTGTGTTGAAATTTGATTGGGATACTAAAATCTCATTTATGATGAATTTGTAAGATTGATTCAAATTATGATTTGTTTGGAAATCGACTGGATTGATTATGATTTAGAAACTTGAATGACTAATCTGTGAATCAAATTGTATTGGGGATTTTGGTGAAGAATATACTGTAAGGATTAAATTTAAAATTATTAAGAACTTAGGTGATAAATTGTTAGATCAATGGCTGATAATAATTTGATTATTTTGATGTTCATAATGTAGCATTGATGGAAATTATTTATCATGACGACGGAGTTGTAATTTGGAATGATATAAGGGCTAAATTGCATATATACATTTGAACAATAATAACCTTCTCATTTGAGATCAGATTATGATGGTCTAAAATTCATTGGACTCGGTTTTTCATGCTGATTTTATTAGTGGTCTCAAATCCTTCCTTTGACGATGTCTTCTAGCTGAATAGTCTGATTTGTGATCGAGTCGACTCCTTTCTATCGCTTGGTAATTCTTGACTTAATATTTATTGTGGCTGAGCCTTTGGTATTTTGAGGGACGTATGTAGTGGGACTCTATTTGACTGGTATCAGTCGGCGATTCCCTACTTCGACACGGGATTAGTGAGACTGTCAGACGTGACAGTAGTCGGTCTCCTGAGTGGTAGGGGACGTGATCCGTTGTGTGACTAGACGGGATCCCACTCCATCAGCGGTTGGGAGTGCAGCATGGTATGACTCTGCTTGGTAGGGGATCTAGCCACACCCATATACTGATTTACATGTAGATTGGTTCGACTCTGCTTGGTAGGAGGTACGACCATCTCCGTAATTTCTGTAGGGGAGTCCATAGTCACTGTCCCTAACTATTGGCTATCGTGATTGTGATGTCTTGTGTGGTCGGTCTCCTGAGTTGTAGGGGACGTGATCCGTTGTGTGATTAGACGGATCACCATTCTATCAGCGGTTGGGAGTGCAACGTGGTATGACTCTGTTTGGTAAGGGTCCAGCCACACCCATAAAATATCATTGTTGATTCATTCCTTACTGTGGATGTTGGTTTACCTAATTACCATTGTTGTTGAATTTTTTTTATTGTTACTGTGTTAATTTTATTATTGCCACCTAAAAAATTAATCTCTCCTACTGTTTGGAGGAGGTAACTCCCTACTGAGCATTCGTGGTTCATTCTTTGATTGTTCCTATCCACAGGAGAGTAGCAGCTAGGCACAGGTAACTACAGTAGCAGAGAGCACATGCGCGACTACACTTAGAGCTAATTTATTTACATGTCATTCTATTTTTATGTATGAGAAAACTTTTGAGGACTTGGGTATTTCTAGTGAGACTACGTTTTGTTATGTTATTTAAACTATATTCGTATCAATGAAATAAATTTTAATTCTATGTATTCTGTAAACCTTTAATGTGTATGTTGTCCACTTGTGTTGTGGTTTGATCGGACACAACAGGGGTGTTACAACTTTTATGGTATCAGAGCATAAGGTTTAAGAATAACATAGTTTTAAGATTTATTTCATGTGGTGTAAGGTACAATTCTTGTCAATAATAGGATTGTCTCTATATCGATCGATTCTGGCTCTACACATTCTTTTATTGCCCCTCACTTTGCTATTAAGCTTACTAGAAAGGCTGAACCTCTAAAGACAATTTTGATAGTTGGAATACCTACTGGCGATAAAATGATTGTAGATCAGGTATTTAAGTAATGTATTATTAGAATTGAAAACTAAGAACCCACCGTAGATCTAGTGCTATTAAATTTTAAGGATTTTGATGTCAATTTAGGCATGGACTGGTTGACTGCCAATGTTGATTGTTTGACGAAGGTAATAACTTTCAGACCACCTAGACAAGATGCTTTTACTTTCTCCGGTATGTAAGAAAACTTTTCTCCTATCATTTCTTTTCTGTAAGCCCAACAACTACTGATGAAGGGTTGCAAGGGGTATCTAGTTTTTATTTCTGAGGAGCTATTGAGCACACCTCGATTAGAGGACATTCCTATTGTCCGAAAGTATCCAGAGGTCTTTCTTGAGAAGTTATTAGGATTGTCTCTTGACAGAGAGGTGGAGTTTGACATAGACCTCAAGCTCCGTGCAACTTCGATCTTGAAACCCCCTTGTAGAATGGCACCGGTGAAATTAGTAGAGTTGAAGAAGCAATTGTAAAAACTTTTGGACAATGGTCACATACGCCCTAGTGCATCTCCTTGGGATGCACCAGTCCTTTTTGTGAAGAAGAAAGACAGAACTATGAGATTATGCATTGATTACCATCAGTTAAATCAAATCATAGTAAAGAATAAATATTCTCTTTCTCGGATTGACGATCTCTTTGATCAGTTACAAGGTACTCAAGTGTACTCGAAGATTAACCTAAGATCTGGCTATCATCAATTAAAGGTCAAGGAGGAGGGCATCTCGAAGACACCTTTAGGACTTGCTATGAACATTACAAATTTCTTGTTATGCCATTTGGCTTAACCAATGCACTGGCTGTCTTTATGGATTTGATGAATAAGATATTCATGCAGTATTTAGATCAGCTTGTCATTATCTTTATAGATGATATCCTAATATATTTCAAAAGTCATAAGAAGCATGAGCAATATCTCAAAATTGTGTTAGAAATTTCAAGACGAGAAATTGTATGCCAAACTTAGTAAGTGTGGCTTCTGATTGTCAGAGGTGATTTTCTTGGGTCATGTGATCTTTGGTGCTGGTATATCGGTGAATCCCAAGAAAATAGAAACTTTGTTGGACTGGAAAAGGTCAACTAATGTAACCGAGGTGAGAAGCTTTCTTAGATTGGCAAGTTACTATAGAAGATTTGTGAAAGATTTTTCCAAGATTACTACTCTACTGACCCGGTTGATTCAGAAGGGTGTTAAATTTGATTGGATGGAAGACTGTGAACAAAGTTTCCAAGAATTAAAGAAAAGACTGATTACTGCACCTGTGTTGACCATACCTTCCAGGGCGATGGTTTGGTGGTGTACAATGATGCTTCTATCAAAGGATTTGGTTGTGTTTTGATGCAATATGGAAAAGTGGTTGTTTATGCCCCTAGATAATTGAAGGCCCATGAGAAAAATTATCCCATTCATGACCTTGAGTTAGCGGCCATCATTTTTGCACTGAAAATTGGGAGACATTATCTGTATGGACAAACATTTGAAATCTTTACAGATCATAAGAGTTTGAAATATCTCTTTACCCAGAAGGAACTCAATATGAAACAGAGGAGATGACTAGATTTTCTAAAAGATTATGATTGTTCGATCAATTACCATCCAGGCAGAGCTAATGTTGTTGCAGATGCACTTAGTAGGAAATCAGTAGGATATTCGGCATATTTATTGGTAAGAAGATGGAAAATCTTAGAAACCTTGGAAGATATGGAACTAACCATTATAATAGAGACTCAACGAGGATTGCTAGCTGGATTGCGCCTAGAGTCAGAATTGGTGCTGAAACTTAAAGACTGCCAGTTGAAAGATCTTATGTTACAGACCTTAAAACTTGAGTTAACTCAAAGTTCTAAACCAGGGTTTGATGTGACTACTGATGGTGTGATTCGATATCAGGGTCGGCTGTGTGTCCCTGATGATTTTCAATTGAAGCAAGAATTACTAAACGAGGCTCATCGCTCTCGATTCTCAATACACCCAGGAAGTACAAAAATGTACCGAGACATGAAGCAAAATTATTGGTGGCATGACATAAAGAGAGATATTGCAGAATTTATTTCCAAATGTTTAGTGTGTCAACAGGTCAAAATTGAACACCAAAAACCAGCATGAAAGTTACAGCCACTCCCTATCCCTGAATGGAAATGGGAACATGTGACCATGGACTTTGTGGCTGGGTTACCCAGGACAAGGAAAGGGTTTGATGCTATTTGGGTTGTGATGGATCGGCAGACAGTGGGTGGGTCGCGGACCGCAGACGTCCAAGAACAATATCGTGTTAGGTCGAGGGCGTCACATAGTGGTATCAGAGCCACTCCGCACCTCTTAATCGATGTGGGCTAGCTCAGTGAGGACGCTGAGCTCTTGAGGGGCAGGGGCGCGGGGGAGGGGGGGGGGAGGGGGGGGGGGGCGCAAACGCCCAGAGATAATATCATGCTGGGTTGGGAGCGTTACATAGTGGCATCAGAGCCTCTCTGCACCTCTTGATCGATGTGGGCTAGATCAGCGAGGACGCTGAGCTCTTGAGGGGGTAGATTGTAAGGTCCGATGGGATTAGTGGATCGGTAGGCAGGCAGTGAGATTGTAACTGACAGCAATTATTTTTAGTCTCGTATCGACAAAGTATTGAAGTTGAGACTGGGCTAAATATGATGACTGTCGTAGATCCAACAACGAGGTTTTTTCCCGGGGAGCTGGGAAAAATAAAATCCTGAGGTCTGGTGGGCTGCGAGCCACAGACGTCCAGGGACAATATCGTGATGGTATTGAAGCAAGTATTGAAGTCCCAATTGATTATTAACAGTATCTGCAGCATGCGCATCAACATCAGTACTGACACGTTCTAAGGAAGCATGACCATCGTCCAAGACTGGCATAGCTGAATCTGAATCTATGAGCGGATGGAAACTAGAAAAGCTCTCTAAACCTGCATGCCCATCAGGATTAACAGGCACCCTATGACCATCTTGCATCGACTGAACTACATTATTTAGATCCACGAATGCCACATCCATGTCAGAGACAGTATCTAATTGCACGCTATTAGAAAGACAAGGTTCTTCACCATCATGGCGCTGACCACAATCATGAGCAGAATTTAAATCATTAGGAGGTTCTTGGACAGAATCTGATGCCACTCGACTCTGCTCAGTTCTAGCAGCCTGTTCATCAGTTCCATGTGGTGGATTAGGAAAATGCAAATCTCGTTCAATTAAATTTTCAATTAAATGCATACTAGTGGTGGCTACTTCCTGGTGCTGGCCTTGGCTTTGTTGAGGAAATTGATTATCTACAGTTAAAGGTGCTTGACTACTGGACTTTAACGGTGCAGACCGTTGATTAGTCTGTCCTGAATAATGCTCAGGCTGTAAGCTGGAGAATGTTAATAGGAATAACACCATGTAATTGAGACACAAATTGTTCCTCTACTGCTTGTGCAATTGCAGCAGCTTGGCTGCCAGCTTGAGGCTGTCCATCATCAGTCCACCGGTTATCACCAGATCCCCTTCTGCACCTAACACGCAGGGAGTCCATGCCTACTGAGAAATCAACCAATGGTGGCGCTGCAGCTCCCATCAAACTATCACCAAAAATAGCTGCAGCGGGATGGTCAGATGAAAGGGTAGCATCGAACATGTAAAATTGTGGCATATCAAAGCCATTGAAAGGAAGAGTCTCTGAGTCTCTGGATGAGGTTTCTGAAGATGTCCATATTGAACCACTTGCATCCCTGGATTGTGATGGTCTCAGCAACAGTGGGTGTTGGAAAGCAATCCCATCAAGTCCTGATGGATCAAGTGAAGTCCTATTTCCACTTTGACGACGGCGCTCTATACTTAATGGCCGGCGAAAATAGAACATGTCATCATCTGCATTTACCCCTTGAAATGTGTCTGCAGCAATGTCAATGAAACCAGTTACATCTGCAGATGTCCTTAGAACACGGAGGTTATCCAAACCACCTTAGCCTTCCCTCCACCTTACTTCTATAACATGATTCTCAGGAAAATCATCATTGTATGCGTCATCCAGCACATGGTCATCGTGGTCCTCCACATCGGTATCAGCCAGGGACATCACAGCAGCTCTTTCTTCAGCAATATCCTCTTCGTCTTCATCATCCTCGTCATCATCTTCATCATCATCTCACCATCCTCACCCATATCGTCATCATCTTCATCGCCCATATCATCATCAGTCCGATGCTCAACCCGAAAAGCCATTCCAACCTCATTTGCGCTGGGCAGAACACCACCTTCATCCATCTCATGCATAAACTCAACTCCAATTTCCATTGCAGGATTAGCAGCAGCAGTATTCCTCTCAACTCCAGTATCCTGATCTGCAGGTTGATTTGGATCTGAATTGAGATCTCGATCATTTGGGAAGATTCATGAACTTGCTGATCTTCGGCTTGGATTGCATCAGAAGCTTCAATCTGACAGTTCGTAGTTTGATCATGATCAGGACCTGCATCTGGAGCAGTGGAATGATCATCTGATCTTGCATGTGCACCAGCAGATCTTTTCTTATTGAGCCCATACAACTTAAGCATTTAATCACTAGTATCGGCAGACATTGTTAGACTGTCCAGGGCTTTTATTATCAGGTTCACAACCTTTGGAGCGACAGGGTGATCCAAATCGATTGCTCAAAGAATACTGCACCATTCCCCCATCAATCATTGCTTTAGCAATGTCAAGAGAGCACCCAGGGCCAGTTAAACCATTGGAAGTAGAATTTTTTTAACAAAATAGCATTAACTAATGCAGCAAAAGCAAGGACCTTTTTGTCAGGTAACAAAGTTCCTTTAGGAGAATTGCAATACGAATTTGAGAAAGAACTGCATGCACATACATGAGAAGTATATCGCTCACCAATTTGAGAACGAAGGCCACCTTTGCCAGTGACACAGATCTTTCGGAAATGGTTTCAGAATCAACCTTCTTTGTCTCCTCAACTGCTGATTTACCCTTTTCCCTTTGCAACAGTAACAATATATAATTTTTTAAATTTGAGAAAAAAATATGTAATTTAAAAATTATATAAATTTTTTTAAATTTTAAAGAAAATATATAATTTAGTAAAATTTTTAAAAGTTATATATAATTTTTTAAAAAATTAAGGAATTATATGCAATTGACTTTATTTTTAATAATTGCAAATAAGAACCACATGGTGCATCTCTTTATAGAAATAGAATAAATCTTAACAGCCGTAAGCTGTTCTAATTAGTATGATTATTTCAAAATAATCGTGAAAAGACCAGACATCATCCTCCATGGACTTCTCTAAATTGACGACATAAAAAGGGTTTTCCTGCAATGAATAACCTGAGTTTATTGTTTTCTTACACAAAAACATCTCCACATGCTTTAGCTTTAGGGATGGAGAAAACCCGTTTGGATAAGGATCAGTTTATTTTAAATTTTTTTTATAAAATTAATATTATTTATTTTATATCGTTATTAAATTAAATTATTGTAAAAAATTATTTTTTTAAATTTTTTTTAAATTATTATAGAATTAATTTTAATAAAAAAAAATTAATTACAGGCTCGGTAGTGTTTGATCTTTGAACTGAGTTTTAAATTTTGATTTTCTAAATAATTTTGACAATCGTCGAAGCCATTTTATTTTAGTTATTTTACCGTTTTTGGGCATCTGATGGTATGAAAAATTCTAAATTTCTGAAAAAATTTTAAAATTATTTCGTTGTGATTTGGATAAAAAAAAAATGAAGTACAATAAACGAAACTTCATAAAATCGTGACCTAGTCGTCGTTATTGTAATTATACTTTAATTTTTGAAATTATGCAAAAATTCACCGTCTGTTCATCATCTTCCTCCTGGAGTACACCATCCCCTTGATCCCATCGGGATCCGCTGCGAACCCCAACGGCCGATAAAACCCCACAACCCTCGGCTCCGCATACAACGCAATGTTCACAATCCCCATCCCTCTCAGATCAGCCACGATCCGCTCCATCACCGCGCGGCCGAGACCGATGCCCTGGAACGAGGGGTCCACGACCACGTCCCACACCACGGCGTTGAAGACGCCGTCGCCGGCGGCGCGCGCGAAGGCGGCGACGGGGGCCCCGCGGCGCGGGTGGGAGAGCCAGACGAGGGAGGTGGAGTGCGACAGGGCGAGCTGGATCCGCGCCGGGTCGCGGCGGGGGAAACCGACCCGGGCGAAGACAGTGTTGAGGGCGGCGAGGTCGAGGTCAGCGGCCGTGCGGTGGAGGAGGAAGCCCCGGGAGAGGAGGTCCGCGTCGGAGATGGTGAAGACGGGGGCCGTGGCTGCTACCATTGGGAGCAGTAGAATTCAAGAACGTACAGGATGGAGTGGCGTGGAATGGATGCGTTATCCGGTGAGGGTCATTACCCGTTACTCGTTTGGGTGTGGATCAGGGTCGAGACGGGCTATATGGACACCTGGCTCGGGCCCAATCGAGTAGAAATGAGTACGTTAAGGCTGCCAACGGGCTCGGGCCGACTCGGTCCGAAATTTTCGCGGGATCCGTACTTCAAGCTTCAGGTCAGTCTCGGAGTTAAAAAGGTTTTTACTTTTTACAAAAGGTATTTTTTAAAAATTTATTAAATTACATATTTTATTTCAAATTTTAGAATGTATATATTTATTTGAATTTTGTTGTATGTAAAAAACTCATTTGTCATTTAATATTTGATTTATTATAAATTAATATTTAATTTGAGATGTGAAAATATCAAAGTATTTTGGACTAAAAATATACAAAATTTTTTTATAAAAATAAATAGCCGGACCTAACTCGTCGAGAAAAATCTAATATAGATATTTGAGCTTGGGCTCCGATCCGGACTTAACTTTGCAAGTTTGGGTTCGGTTTTGAGCTTAGTCAGGCTCGATCTCGATCCGGCTGGTTTTACAGCCCTACTTAAATCATCATCGAACGGGCGGAGGCGTCTCAAAAGGACGCCTACATATACATATATTATCATCTCAGATATAAGGAAGCATATCTAATCAAATTTCACCATCAACAGTACGTGACGGAAATCTCATCGTAACAACACAAACATTATCATCTCAAACCCCAAAACATCAGCAAAAAACTTCATTAAAATTAAACTCTGATGTGATTTCACAAAAGATTCAGAGAATCTGACGATTTAGATTATATTCCTGAAAGAACGTAACGATTCTTGACCTGAGTACGAGCATGAACAATGGCTTGTATTATTACGTGTTGCCTTTCAGTTTCACACATAAATGCATCAGCTGGAGCTCGGCGAGCTGAGTTCGAGCTGGAGCCACTGTTTTTTGGAGCTGAGCGGAGCTCGAGCCCCTGACAATAACAATGACATTATCGTCTCAAACCAACAACATGCAATTCTGAGGTGAGTTCAAAAAAAAATTCAGAGAATCTCACAATTTGGATTATATTCATGAAAGATTGCAACAATTCTTGACCTGAGTATAAGCATGATCAATGACTTGTATTATGTCGTGCTTTTTAACACAAATACATCAACTGGAGAGTAACTGGAGATGAAACATTAAAGATTTACAATGCCACTGACAAAAAATAAGCAGCTAACACCTCCAAGGTTGTTCCAAGTACAAACAATTCCAACGGACTCAAAAGCAGCTGCATCTTACGGGGCCAGAAGTGCTCGTAAAATATCGTCTTCCTCTACTTCCCAGCTGACCAGCTTTCTCTGTGGATTCAAAGCAGCTTCATCAGAGCTCGAAGGTTGTGGTACAATAATGCTTTCTGGCTCTGTCAATGACTGCAAAGAAGCCGACTGTGGAACTGTAACGGATGGTTTAGAGCAGCTGGGTCCGAGCTGGAAGGTTGGGCTGGACTAATGCTTCCTTGTGAAGGTTCATTCATAATCTGGTGAAGCTTCTCCAAACTAATGGAGAGAGAATCATCCACCTGATAATCAAGCGCGTCTGGACGACCACTTTCCTCATGGTGCTTGTTGTTTCCCACTGTAGGTGCCGAACATGGGTTTAGAGCGGCCTCTGCACCGACGCTCATCACAAGTTGTTGCTGAATCACACCTTCTTGGTCCCCCCAAGACCGCAATGAAGGAGATGGCTGCGGAGGCATTGCGATCAAAGGGTTTAGGGAACCTGCATTAGAAGAAGACGGCGGCAGTATTGCGATCAAGGGATTTAGGGCATCTGAATTTGCAGAAGATGGCTGCAGCATTGTGATCGAGGGGTTTAGGGCATCGCTCGAAGTCCCCGGCAGGAGTGCAGAATAACTCGCCGGTGGTGTTTGATGATCTGCCAGTCGACGCCGCTGATTGGAGGGTGCTTGCAGTGCCTCGCTGTCACTCTGTCGCCGCCTTTTCCCCTCCCTCTCGGCCCTCTCGGCAGAAAGATTGAGCTTTATCTTGCAGAGAATCCACTCGGGCTCCGGGGTCCAGTTCTTGGAGCAGCGATCCTTGTTGCAGGCCAACTCGAACTCGTGCATGACCCAGCCGATGCTCTTTTTCTCTCCAGTCTTCTCGTAGAAGGTCAAGAGCGTCTTGGTGACGACGACAACGGCGCCGCATGGGAGCACGAGGGGGATGTCGTCAATGCACCGACTGATATTCCACTTGCCGTCCTCTCTCCCCTCTGGACCCACCGCACGGTTCCGGCGGCCGTTGCTCTTCCGGGTGATCTTGGTGAAGAAGTAAGCGATGGTCTGGCCGGAAGGCACCAGGTTCTCGGGCCTGTAGCTGTAAACATCGACCTCGACGATGGGGCAGTGGTGGCGTTGCAGGTCGGCGCCGAAGGACTTGTGGAGGAGGAAGGCAGCGAGATCAAGATCGGTTGGGTTGAACTCGTAGCCTTGCATGATCGCCCCCTCCTCTTCTTCTTCTTCTTCTCGATCAAGAAGATCGCTCACTCACCAGCAAGCCACCTTCTTCTCCTTCTGGTCGGTTCTTACCAAGCTTTTCTTGTTTTATATCCGGATCCTTTTCTCCTTCGGGATCTTTGAGATTGGACGCAAGAAACTGGAAAGTGAGTGATCAAAATACAAAACGAGAAGATAATGCGATCGGGCATGCTGCAATTATAAGCGTGAGATTAAGATTAGTGGTTGGGTTTACTTTCCCGCCAAATGATTGAAGCCATCCGATCTTCATATCCAATTTCTATATAAACTCCCGTCGGCTTCCTTTTATAGAAAGCAAAAAGATAATGTGATCGGGTATGTTGCAATGGGGCTCGGATTTCCATATATAGTTTCTTATTAAAAACTCTAAAAAATAAATAATAAACTATCGAAAACAAAAAAAGAATTAAAAGATATGATATTTGCATGAACACGGATGTGAGCCAGTCTACAATGCAATGGTGCGCTGATTAGGACATGGAATTCACCTGTAATTCACTAAATAATATGATTTTCAGCTAATGTCTCTGTGTGTTGCTATATTTCACGTAAAATATGGAAGCACCAAAAGTTGTTCTGATGATACTACTGTTTGTATTTGGATGGTTTTAATATAATTATGATCACTGTATACGAAGTGTCTTGTTATTGTAATAAGGATTTTCCTTCAACAATTTTGGGAAATGATCCATGTCTGAAGAGAGGCATTGCTGCAGCTTGAGTTATTACCTTCTGTGTTTTGGCACTAAGTCACATCTGATTGTATGAAGCCCTATCTTCTGAGATAATATAAGTCACAGGCCTAATATTTCTTAACAAGTAGGATTTGGATTTGTTTTAGGAACAGAGAGTGAGTCTCAGATTTCATTAATCTTCGGTTACTAAATTTTTGGATATTTACCACTCCAATTTTACAGATTGTTTGGGATTTTTTTTGTGAACCTTTTAGATCTTCCAGGTTGACGGATTGGTTATGATTTGCCTACAAAACCTTGGATGACTTCCCAGGTGGCGGGAATTCTTAGCCAAACAAGTAGTCTTCAAGGTATATTTGCAGATCTTTGAGATAAATTGGCAATCTGATACATCACAGGGATACATGGAGGGTGCTTCAATATTTTGCACATAAATTCTGTGATATTTTAATTGGACTAGGCCTAAAAATCTGAGGATGCATACACAAGTATTCTCATATTGCACTTTGTACAGGTAATATATGCACTGTAAATTCGATCATGATCTCTATATTGCTTCTGCATATTCAGTTGGAGTAAATGACATCTAGTTTCACTCATTCAGACACAATCCTCTGTCTATCAGTGACAATGGAATTTTTCACAAACAACAATTGAATCCAGCCAAGAAAGGGAGACAAAACAGCATGATTTACATAATTTGGCTCACCTACAACCAAAATGAACAACTGGGATTCCATTTTCAGTTACAGAGCAGTCCAGATGCTTGAACACTAACAAACTGCACTTGGTACAAATGTGACATCTATGATCATGCCAAAATTGGCAACAGAACATGCAGTAAATCGCCAACCCAGGAAAAAATGTAGAAAGTTACAAAAAACCTGGACATAATGTTGCCAAAAAGGCTTCTCTTAAAGTTTCAGCAACTAGTCCTTCATCCCAAATTACAGTTGAGTTTGTGCACCACTCCAAAGCTTGACTATAGGTAATATCTTCAATTATTTCAAGCAATTGTCCATCTAAAGATGTTGGAGCTTTTAAGGAATTTGAGAGTTCCAAATACTGCAGCAAGACTACCATTTGGCTCACTTCATGTCTTTCCGAGAAACTGGATTTGAAGACCTGGCCAGAAAAGTATTTTGGTCACAGCTCTACAGCTTCAATCAGGGCTTCATTGTACCAGAAATCTGTCACTTCTACTGAAGTTGTGATAACGGCCGGCGAAGGATCCGAGATGTAAGAACTGCAAAATGGAAGTAGAGAGTAAAATGAGACATACTTAATGAAATAAGGCATTCTCGATGAAACTGAAAGATACCTTCAGTCAGATTGGAAGACTTCTTCTGGGAGAAAACCTTCATAGGTTCTATATGCAGAGTAGAGAGCAAAATATGGTCCAAGAATTCTTTCCTGCAAAAAACCATATTCCCCGAAGGAATAGGTAGAATAACATTAGACCTGTGCTTTACAAGACAGATATGCAACAATTAGTGATCTCGATCAATTCTTAACAGGAACAATGCATAGTTCCATTTGGCATCACATTTGCGACAAAAGAAGATAGCAAAAACCGATTGCCCTAAAAATAAAATGCTACATTCATTGACATTATCAGAACAAGGAATTTCAGTGCATAATCCAGCTTGCAGGCTTTACAACCAACTACTAAGCAAGTGGATCTGTTGCAGGGCCTTGAATTAAACTGCACGAAGCCCTATGAGCAACATATGTGAAGATAGTAATTAAATCAATTACTGCAGTAACTCTCAATAGAAAGCAACCTTTTACCTTGCCCATGAAGGAATACATTTTCTGCACCTGTTATCTTCTTCTTCACCATCTTCATCATCAGAGTCCTTGTATGGAGAAATCTCATATGTTTCTAGAGCCTGACTTTGCTTTGTGAAAGACATCCTGTCTTGAATTGCCTTTTGCATATCATATAGATTGCCACAAACCTGCAGCAAGTTACAAGGGAAACCATTATTAGGCAGATAGCGTACTAGAGTATAAAAAACAAATGCTAGCAACATGATCGAGAAGAGTTCTTTTCTGCATGATAGTGTGGTCAATGATTGCAAACTGTGACATATAATATAAGCCCACAACTGTGATGTATAGTATAAGAATATAAGCCCACACCTTGGTGTATTTTGAGGAAAAATACTGTAACAAGTTAATTATGATTTACAAATAACTAATAAGCAGATACCCTTTTGCTATCATTTGATTCCTCGAGTGAATGATAAGCTTCCATATTATTACTGCCATGTCTGTTCCCAACTGCTGCAACTTCAAGGATGCTTGGTTCCACTGCTGTGGCTTTTCTACTCCCTGCAGCTTCTCCATCATTTTCTTGTCTATCCTTGCACTTTTCACCTTCCACCAATTCTTTTCTCTTTGGCTCTTTCTCATCCTACAGCAGTCATTAATGGCTTTCAGAACATTGATATAAAGGAGAAATGGGTTAGAATATTAATTAAGGGAAAAGAGGGAGAATCTTAC
This sequence comes from Trichopus zeylanicus subsp. travancoricus, assembly GCA_005019695.1. NCBI lineage: Eukaryota > Viridiplantae > Streptophyta > Magnoliopsida > Dioscoreales > Dioscoreaceae > Trichopus > Trichopus zeylanicus. The sequence continues at coordinate 832,585 of RXID01014367.1, forward strand.
TGCAGCTTCTTGATGTAGATTTTTCTCTGCTTTCCCAACAGGTAACCATTCTCCACCCTTCTTCTTATGCTTTTTTGTCTCTTGAATGCATCTCCGTTTCCTTTCATTTTCTTTCTTTTCTTCTTCTCTCTGCCTCTTTCTTGCTGCAATGTCAGCTTCCTTCTGCTTCCTTGCTTCTTCTTTCTGCTTTTGTTGAAGTTCCAATTGTTTAGCATTTTCCTGTTCTAATCTTTCACGCTCTATTTTTGCTGCTGCTTTCCGCATTTCACGCTCATTTTGTCTTTTTTCTTCAAGATGCTTGGCAGCTTCAGCAGCCTCTAGTGCTTTAACTTTGATGTCTCTCTTCCCTATCAAGGCAAATAGGAGCAGAAAAGCAAAAGTTAAACTATATTTGTAGATGCCTAAAACCTTAGATATCAAAAACCAAAGGAGCAAAGAGTAGCTTTTGATCTAGGTGATACACTAAAACATAGATACTTGGCAGCATGAAATTGGTATGACATCTTTTCTATTACAGATGTGGCCAAGTGTTCCAAAGACTATCTTCAAATGGTATTTCCCATGATAACATTTGATAGTGAAAGCAATAGAAGATATGGTAACCCAGTCACTCAACTTGCCCCAAGAAACAACTTGACACACAGACCAAATAAATTTCATGTAGTTCTGGCTTCCAATGATGACTTAACCATTCAAAAGCTATCATCATGAAACTAAAAGCTAAAATTACCTGATATTAACTGTTAATATCTTATTTAGTAATTTATAGGTCAAATTGAAGATTTTCAAGTTCCAGGTCATACACAAACCCATGATGAAACAACACAAAAGTGGGAACCTCTAGTCAGAAAGGAATGAAATACTTGTTTAAGGTAGAAGTTCTAGAAGGCAAAAGAAATGGAAATAAACATTCTATACAACAATCCAAGTAAAATAAAAACAGGAATTGCAATTTTTCAGTTTGTAAATGACCTAATGTATGGTCAATGCAGAGAAAGTAAAATTATATAGAATTTGTGTGTTACAATCTAACTGGCTTCCAAGTAAAGATCTTACAACTAATTTTGAATTCTGGCCCAGAGATGGTATAAACACCAAACACCAAAATACAAATAAGTGTAAACTGAAAAATATTTATATGATGCTCATTCATCACATTCTAAAACCCTTTCAATGAAATGGAAAGATAATCAATGAAGTGATCATAAACCATACTTCTTGGTCACTTGTACTATTGAAAGGGTTTTTTTGCAAAAAAAGAAAATGCCAGCCTTTTTTTGTTTATTACAGAAAACTACCTCGTTTTTACTGTTTTTACTTATGTTTTTACAAAAAGTGTGTCGAATCTCAAGGAGAAGAGGCGGAAAGGCTCTTTCCATCCAAAAAAAAAAAAATACATATTTCAAGTACTTCAGTTCCTGGAAAATAAGAAAAAGTAAAGGTCATTTAAAATTTTTAATAGTGAGGAATATTTTCTTCCCCCAATAAAAAAAGCAGGACATGAAAGAAAAGAATTTTACCCCATATATTTTCTTACAACTTAACAAAAAAAAAACTACATTTCCTTTTACAGGGAAACAAAATTCCCTTTTTTATTTTTTATTTGAAAACTCACTAGCACATAAAACTAAGATAAGAAATTGAATATCACCTTAAGCTCTACAGTTAATAAAAGAGACAACAAATTGTTCCAAAAGTTTCAAACAACTCTGTGGATGTTACATTGTGAATAAAGAAAGGCCTCCATGGATGTTACTTTTTGGTAAATCTAATATTGCAGGTATACATATGGAGTCTCCAGAACATCTTCCAGTCCTGTTGGCTGATTAAGAGAATCAATTGGGACATAATGCTAAAGGAGAAGACAGAGAAAGTCACCTGCAGCAGGTGCAGCTGCTTGTTGCTTTTGCTGGACAAGTGGGACAAAAGATGATATATTGGATACTATATTGCTGGGCTTGCTAGTTTTTCCCAAAATAATATGACTTGTAATCCTTTCTTTACCTTTAACAGAGATCATTGGCTTACTAGAAAGCAAGTCAGAAGCTTTTCGCATCACATTACCACTAACTGAAGGGATACAGTTCTCTTTGCCATTTGTCTTAGACTGCTTATCATAAGTGTGTGTGTCTTCTGCAGGAGGACATGCATCCATTTGAGACCCAAAGTAGATCTCTGTATTTACAGAATCCAAACTTCCTCTACCTGGAGAATGTTTGGATTCAGAAACCAAAGAAACCAAACTTTGGTAACCTAAAGTCATATTACCAAGTATTTTCCTGTAGTTTGTGACCTTAACTCCCCTTGGTTGAACTTTGCGTGCAGAGGTGTCTTCCAGCTCACTTAGATTCCCATTTTCTTCAGTGGTGCAGGAATCCTCATCAATCCGAAAACATGTGAGTTCTGGGTTGGAACCTACTTTGTCTAAGCTTGAACAACTTTGGCCTATGATACTTCTCTGACTTGTCCTTCCAATTGGAGGCGTTAAAGGAGGCCTCCTTACCTTGGATCCAAATCTAGTACTTGATGAAGGCAAACTATGGGGATGTGGTCTGCCCAACAAAGAAGAATCAGGTTCAGATTCCATATTACTGCAAAGACTTGTGAGATTGCTACGTTCACCAGATCCAAGCTGCTTCATGCCAGTGCTATTGAATTTCAGAGAACTGCTCGAGTGCATAGACTCCAAGACACCAGCAGGTAAAGACTGATAAATGTCAGGAACTTCATGTATCTTATAATTCATCAAAGGGTGGGACAAATGTCCAAGAATAACAGAAGATGGGCAGAGCTGCTCAAGCAATGACTCCTGCTTTCTTACAAGATTAGAAAATAAAGAATTGTTGGAGGTGATATCATTCTCTATCACGGAAGAAGCACCTATATTGAACCCCTCAAACTCTGGCATGCTCTCATTACTAGCAACCAGATCATAATCATTAAATGACAACCTGACTGAATCATGTGTGGGCAAAATTTGCTTTCCTTTATGAATTATCATACCTTGATTGGACTCCTCATAAAGGCCAGATTTCCTCAGAATTTGATGTCGTGATGCATTCCCAGCAAATTGACAGTTTTGAACATCTTCTGAAGTATGATTTTCTTCCAAATTTTGAATAAAAGATGCAGAGACTCCCACATCATCCTCTGTGCTAACTTTTAATTCCTCATATGCCTCATCAAGAGAAGGTACTGCAGGTGCATATTTAACTGGTGAAGAAGTGATCCATGTCCCGTCAATTCCTTTCAAGCAGGTGTTATCCTGGCAAAACATAGTTAGGAGGCAAATTAATAGAATGTAAGTAGCAATATGACAGTATATAACTTAATATAAAAGGTAATAATGTTCTCATGGAAAATTTATTTGTTGAACTAAGAAAGAAACATATCATTCATACAGCCCCAACGACTTAGCCATTGCCATTTTCTGCAGACGAGAATAATTAAATATACTAACATAAAAGCAGTATCACCTTTTTTATTCTAGATATGCTAAAGATTAACTAAATTTAGCTACCATTTAGAACCACAAATGCAACAAAAGCATTACAGAAAATTAAAGAAAGAACAACTACCTACAGTCAATACCTCAATACATCTCCTCTTGTTGAAATGTTGCTCTGCTGGAATGTTCTCCCTGACAGTTTCTGATGCCATGGTCTCAGTTCCGCTTGCCAATTGGAGAGGTTGAAACTCGATAGTAGACCGATAATCATTGCCAGCAGTTACCTTGCATGTGAGATCCTCTCTTTCTAGAAGGGGAAGTATGGGCTTAAGTCTCTTCCTGGGAGAGGTAGCTAGGATATTTTTTGATGGAACCAATTTCCTCCTTTTTGGCCATGTAATTTCACATGCATCATCAACAGCTTTCAGTGGTCGTTTCAGACCATTTGTAGCATTAGTGCCATGTGGTTTGGAAAAAGCAGAACTATCAACACGATTAGCCTGGCTCCTTAAGGAGTAGTGATATAGTGGAGGTTCATTTTGACTTTCTGTTCCATTTAGCGTCAGTGTGGCTAGATTCATACACTTTTCTGCAAAATCCTCAGTCATTGCATTTCCGGTACAAACCGGTAAAGAGAAAGAATGTGCCTTACAAGAACCAAACTTCTCATCAGCGTGGACAGAATTCCTCAATGACGGATGAGGATCCAACATTGAATATGGAACTTCATGGCTACTTGGTGTCTGCCCAGAAACACATTTTTCCACAACATCCTCCGGATTATCGTTATCAATGGTTCCTTTTTGTCTAAAACAATCACCACTTGCCTTTGAAACAGAATCATTTACTTTACAACAACAAAAGCTTTTAGCTGATATGTTAGATGTTGCTGACAATTGTCTAGCTTCTAGAATAGCTTTTAGATTAGTAGCATCTCCATATGTAATTGTGTGCTCAACACTGCTCTCCTCCATTGGTGCAGCATTCTCAGCCTTGCCAACTTCCACAAATGCATCAAACAACTTGACACCATCACCACTACAAGGAGGGTTTGTGTATTGTTGTAGAGGGCCATCAGTTGTTTTATTTGTCAGCCCTCCATTGCATTCCTCTTCATGATGTGCAGAACCATGCAATGGCCTCTCATTTTCATCAACCTGTAGAATTGTTACATGATCTGAGAAGTCATTGCCAGTGTTCAATGTGCAATCTCCAAATACATATGAATAGGTTGAAGCATTTTCAATATTCCTGGGTGTTGCTTTTGAAGGCAACAAGCCCAATCCTTGTGGCTTGTGTGAAGCCACACCATTGTCTAATTCAGGTTGGTATTCACTATCTAAATCCTCTACTGCAGAAAAATTACATCTTTTGCAGCCACCATGGGAATCAATGTACACTTCATCTAAGAAGTCCTTAATTTCTGTGATTTGCACGGAATTTTCTGCCAGAGTTCCACTGTTAACTAATGAACAATCTGCTTTCTCTGAACTTCCACAGTTTCCTTTTTCTTGCACCATCTGCATGCTATCTGCTATTTTACCAGCAATCTCAGATGTGCTTCCCTTGTTTTCAATTTCAGACTGAACCACAGAACTAGTCTCCATAGTCCCAGAGGCTGCAGAATCCATACCCCCATAGACATGCTCTCTTTGAATGTATTCCCCTAAAACTTTTAATAAACTCCTGCTTCCAACCTGGGAACCTAGGTGACCTAAAAAGTTCATCTGAGAGTTACAAGATATTGCCTTCTTAGTTGAAAGCACAGCTAAGCAACCAGATGTGGGATGGGTACTGTGTTCTGAATCATCTACTTCAAGTAATTCAAGTTCTGCCTCTGGACCTCCACTTGTGACATGATTACCTTTTGCCATTCTGTGTATTCCTTGGTCAATAGGCAATGAATTCTTCTCATGAAGACTCCTTGATGATGAAAAATTATGTCCTTCAAAGTCTCGATCAACCGAACTATCTTTAATTTCCTTATGCTGCTCTCCTGCACAGACACCCTGCTGGTTACCAAGATGACCCAAAGTGTTATTCTGAGGGCTTAATTTGCAGTCTCTGAAAGGAGATGAATGCAGCAATTTATTCTCATGGAAGCCAATCTTAGATTTGCATGGTGAGCCACAAGAGTGGGAGAGCTCATTGTTGCATGGCAAGGGTTGACAAGAAGTTTCTAACTCAACAACATATGTCTCAACTTCTAGGCTTTCATTTGAGATTCTAACATCACCTTCCTCCATGCAAATAATTTCAGCTGTAGACAGCAAATCCTGTTGTTTTAAATGCCTATTGGGTAGAGGATCATGGCCTCTTTTAGAATCTCCTGAAGATAATTCTACATTTACAGATTCTAAACTGTCCAATTGAACATAACCGATGTCATCAGAAGCTCCCTGAATTCCTTTTTCAGAAGAATTAACAGATTGATCTTGCAGACCACAAACCTCAATGCCATCAAAGAGGAGCTGTTTTGGTTCAAGCTGTTCTGGAACAGATGATGCTGTACAGAAATCTGCCCCAGCTTTTGCTGCAAAATTAATTTCATACTCCATGCACATTGCTTTCTTGTCTGGTTTTGAAGATACATCGAGAGATTGAAGTTTCTTAGCCCTTGACCTTGTTACCCGATGGCCATCTAAATTGATAGCCAGTAAATTCTGTGGTTCCAATGCTGCTTTTTTGCTGTCACCAGGCTTCAGAGAAGCAGCCATGGACCTTGTTATCCTACCGGTGAATCCATTCACATCAATCGTCTCACCTGGATGTTTTGAAACTCCTTGTTTCTTTTGAAAAGAAGACTCAATGTTCCTCTGCCTTGATGTCAACCGCTGGATTCTGGGAAGTGGCTCTACTGCATTAGCGTTAGCTTCACTTTGAACTACAGTGTCAGAAGGTAGATCACCATCTCTAGGATAGTTCTCGGACGTCACTTTATCTAAATCAATTGTGCCAGGGAAGAGCTTGTTGGACTGGAAAAAAACATCAACATGCTGAGATGGCAGTGTAAAAAGAGAGATATTGTTTACCGGAGGAGCAGTTGTCTGCACCAAGATCCCAGAAATGAGCTGTTCTCTGTTCATTTCTGCATCAAGACAAAAAATTTCTGATAATTATAAAAGAAACAATATAAAAACTAGAATCTAGCCTGGTGAACGAACTGTTCAACATTTTTGCTGAACCAACTTCTCAGTGCCTGTGTCCTTAAAAAAAAACTACTTTAACACATACATAAGTATTTTCAACGCTAAATTAGGATCATCAGCTTAGAAACGGAGGAAGAACTAAGTCAAAATCAAGACTTCTATTTTCGCTTCGATGATTATAATGCGAAATACAAAAGGGAATCACAAACAGGAAACTATTTAACCCTCGCAGCAAAGAAGTCAAATCAAATTTCCTAGGTACTTCTAGTCACTACAAATTTAACTAAAGGAAGGTAACAATAAGCTTGTAGGAACACAACAGCATTTCCAATCATCACTAAAAATTCCAACTTCGAAATCCTTCAATCATTGGAAAGCCCAATGCTGGTTAAGCACGCCCACTCCCAAATTAAAAACCTAGAGTTGAAAAAACAAATGCATCAAAGCAATTCAAGAAGCCCAAGCCACCTAAAGAACCAACAAGCCCTAGAGCAAACAATAGACAAAAAGCGGCACCTTTAGGGTCGAAACCCGCATGGGAAGCCCCTCCCGAGGCGAGGAGCCACGGCGGAGGCCGGTATCCATCGGCAAGGAGGTTCAATGCCAGGGACTGCGCATAAGAATCCGCTTGCTGGAGGAGCTGGGCCTGGATCCAGTCCCTCCGCTCGAAGATCTGCATGAACAGGTGCTCCATCGTCGACATCTCCGCCTACTCGCGCAATCCAAACTCTAGATTAATGGTGAGGGCTAGGTTTTCTGGCATCGAGAGAGCGGAAATAGGAAGGAGAAGGGTTTTCGAAAAAATTCGAAATGGGGCGGTGTGCGCTTGGTCCTTCCGTCATTGAAAATTATTAGACAAGAGTGGACACGTGGCAGATCGGCTTTTGTGGGTCCCACTTTTGTTTGTCAGGATAAGAGTTATCTCGGCAATAACGGTTCGTTTCGGGGGAAGGAGATTTGATCCGACGGCATATATTGTGGATCGATTTAGATGCAATTCGACCGTTGCCTCGGGATGTGTGACAAAGTAGAAAGGCTCCAATCGAGTCGATTGCGATGGCAAAATATTTGACTGTTAGAAAGAAATGAGAATTAGGTGAGTTTCAAATGTCATTAGAGGTTGGGGTTTATCTGATATTGCGGTTCAAAAATCAGAACTCGTCAGCATAATCCACTCTGTATAAACCTCAGCATCCTCAAGTCAACTAACCTGCTCCACTCCACAAATCCGCCACAAATCTCATCGTCACAATCTCAAACCAACGGTTACTATCGATCTCTGTTGCTAGTGTATTATAACTAAACGATTCCACCGGAACGCCACAAACCGCCAAAATATAACCGCCGAAAAAGCAAATAATTGCAAACTAATTCCCATTCAAGAACTCAATCTCAGACAGATCAAAACCTAGGGTTTTATCGCATTCGTGCTCCCCCTTCTCGCACACCCTAGATCCGAGATCCAAGATCCCAGCATGGAGCACGGCGGCGGAGCCGGCGGATTCCACCGGAACGAGGCGATCCCGGCGGTGCAGGATGAGGATCAGTACTACGGCGAGGACGACGACTACGAGGACCTCTACAACGACGTCAACGTCGGCGAGAGCTTCCATCAGACGCTTCACCCTCCTTCCGCTGTCAGGGAAGATCCCAAGCGCGTTGATCCCCCTCCCCCTCCACTGACAAATCCTGTCCCGCCGTTGGAGCCGCCGGAAAAGGTCCACATCCCCGGCATCGCGGCGGATTCGAAGCCAGTCGAGCGGCCCAGTGGTTTCCCCGTTGATCCGCCGCGGCCTGCCATCGGAATCCGGCCTGATCTCGCCCAAGCGCCTCCCAAACCCGTTGAAATCCCGGGCCAGGTTGGGGATGGCGGATTTGGGGGTGGTTTTGTTGGCAATGTTGGGGGAGATGGATTTCAGCGGCAAGGGGTGGTAGTAAACGTGAATGGGGGCGCTGGCGGCGGCGGGGGGCTTGGGGGCACGACGTTGTTTGTTGGGGAGCTCCATTGGTGGACTACTGATGCGGAGCTTGAGGCCGAGCTTTGCAAGTACGGGCAGGTGAAGGAAGTCAGGTTCTTTGATGAGAAAGCTAGTGGGAAATCAAAGGGTTATGCTCAAGTGGACTTCTTTGATCCGATGGCAGCGGCTGCATGCAAGGAAGGGATGAACGGGCATGTCTTTAATGGCCGACCCTGCGTTGTGGCGTTTGCTTCTCCCTATGGAGTTCGACGGATGGGGGAGGCTCAGGTCAACCGGAACCAGCCGATGCAACAGAACCAGCAGCAGGGGAATGTGCAAAAGGGAAGGGGCATGGGTGGCGGAGGTGGTGGTGGGCAGATGGGTGGGAACTATGGAAGAGGTGGTGGTGGAGGTGGTGGAAATTGGGGGAGAGGTGGAGGGATGGGTAACCGGGGGCCTATGGGAGGGAACATGAGGAACAGGATGGGCCCTGTTGGAGGCCGGGGTATCATGGGGAATGGTGGAATGGTTGCGCCACCACCTCCGGTCATGCACCCGGGAGCAATGTTTGACCCAACAGGATACAATGCAGTGGCAATGGGGCGGATGGGCGGTGGCTATGGAGGGTTCCCAGCTGGTCCTGGAGCTGCTGCTCCGTTTCCTGGGATGATGCCAGCTTTCCCACCTGTTGTAGCCCCACATGTGAACCCAGCTTTCTTTGGGAGGGGAATGCCATCAGGGGGAGTTGGGATGTGGTCAGACCCGAACATGGGTGGGTGGGGAGGAGAGGAGCAGTCAAGTTATGGAGAAGATGCAGCTTCTGATCAGCAGTATGGGGAGGCTAGCCATGGGAAGGAAAGGGTATCGGAGCGGGATTGGTCTGGGGGTGCTCCGGATAGGAGGCATGAGAGGGAGAAAGACTTGGGTCCGGGGCATGATGTGCCAGACAGGAGGCATAGGGATGATAGGGAGATGGGTCGGGAAAGGGAGAGAGAAAGGGAGAGGGACAGGGACAGGGATAGAGAGAGGGAGAGGGATAGAGACCGGGAAAGGGATCGGTACCGAGATGATAGAGATCGACATGGTGATTACCATAGGCACAGGGACCGTGAGTTGGATCGAGATGATGATTGGGATAGAGGCCGGTCATTGAGGGGCCGGAGCAAGTCAGGAGAGGTTGAGCACTCTAAGAGGCGTCGAATGTCTCCAGACTGAGCATGGGGCGTAGATCAGCCACAGTCAACCCTCTTGCATGTTTGAACTTCAGATAACTGGTGGTCTTTGGAAGATCTCTTGTCAAGAATTGCTTGCAGCCAGTGTTATCTATGTGAAAGGTAAGAACTCTGAGGGCTTTTATCTTGGTTTTGAACATTTGCTTAGTCTACTCTTTTCTTTGTAATGTACGTGTACTAGATGGCATGGAATCTTCGAACTTATGCATGCAAGTGACAGTTTAGCATAATATTATTGTGGACTGGATGTACAATTCCTTTGAATTGTTTGTTTGTTACATTTCTCATGATGCCCATTCCCTTGAAGGGGTTCCGTTCGGATGAAATTTTGCCTTTTAACTTGTGATTGCATTCAGGGATTGTTGAAAGAGCCTGTAGGTTTTTTTAGATTTTTGTAGATGTGATCTTCTTTATGTTTTTGTGTGCAGATGGAGAACGTGTTTGTTTCCTTATGTAAAGATATTATCACAATACAATACTGTAGCAACACAACATTGCTACCTAGTCTTACTTCCCTTCCATAAAACTTTGCATGGGGTGGAATTCTGTATGGTTGCATTTTTGTACCATCTGTGGCATGGTAGTTTGCTGTATATTTTATCCAATGTGCATAGTCATTATTTGGTACTAAAAAGACTATATCTCATGTTTGTAGCTTTATAGCTTGTTGGAATTTTTAAGCACCTTGTCACTAGTATTAATTCTCATATATCTGTGGTCACTTTGCACTTAACTAGCTGCACAACTGTCTGCTTTGAGTTTGTTTAGTCTAGGTTTTGACTGCCTCAAAACTTCCCCTTCCCATATGCAGCCCAGCTAGCAAAAGAAAGATACCTTCTAGTGTCATGTGCACTTTACTTCCATGGCATATATCTTCCTGTTACATTCTCTATTTTTCTTCTCATTATCCTTTTCCTTCCATTATACTCCACAAATGTGTTTGACTTTCTATTTGGTTGACTATTTAAGTTCTGATCTTAATAATCAGTTACTTGATTAATATTGGTTATTGATACCGAACAAATTGACGTGATTAGCGTTTGGTCATACAAAAGCATAACGGAGGCTATTCTTGTTAGGAGATGGATACATGAAATTAAGCTATCATATATGGGGTGTACTGTTCTTAATGTGTCTTTTAGGCTACATTTGGTAACATGTTAAAGTTGGATAATGGATGTGGATAAATATAATCATTACATCTTTTGTGTTTGAAAATGGATAAAAATTTAATGATTGCATTTATTTATACTACTTAACCAACTTTAACATTTTTCCAAACATAGCCTTGTAGTATAATGGTTGAAAAAGCTCATGACTTTGTTGATATTGTTGACTGTGTGTAGTTGGTGATGAAGAAAGTTCATGCACAGGTGCTTGATCTAGTGGATGATATTTCTTGAGGATTGACAAATAAAAAGGTAGAGGAGGATTTGCAACAAAAACAATAAGGTTAACTAACTGAAGCACAGTAAATGCACTATGGAAAGTGTAGAAGTGGTACTGAACAGGGTCAAATTAGTAGCTAACATTTTAAATTGTATTGCTTGTCAAGAATATTAGATGCGAGGAAAAAGAATCTCAAGTCAGAACATGCTTGAGAATGGAGCTGTCAACTAGTGTATGTTTTGGGCTGTTATGGACGATTGCATTACTCGTATGCATTCCTTAATAATAGTGTTTTGGGAAAATAATGTTAGAGATCAGTCCCAAAATGGTTGAGATTAGACATGATGATTGTAGTCAAGTTAGGAATTCTGTTTGATGCCTTTGAATAGATCATCATAGTTGATTTCCAGATATAATTATTCTAACTAATGCATTATAAAGTATGTTTATGAGTTCCATATAATGATTTTTTCCATGTTGAGAGTGACGTAGTGGCGTTACAATGGTCTGGATGATCTTTTAGGGTCCATTTAGATTGGGATTAGCTGTATGATCATCTTGTGTAGGGCTGTTAATGGACTCGGTTCAGGCTGTGCCCTATAATATTCAGGTCTGGACCTGGGTCCAAAACCTAAGGTTTAGGCCTGGACCTGGGTCAGGATCTGGTTGGGCTCCACCAATAGACTTGAGCTGGGTTTTAATACTAAATAAGATCCCAAATTGGGATCTTGATCAAGGTCAGTTTCCAACCAATGGACCCAATTCATTATAATATAAATTGTGGACTTACATGAACTTAATCTAAGTTTGATACACAAAAATAACTATTATGTACAGGTAACTCATTAAAATCTTAGATGATTCGGACCAGGACTGATCTATATAGGTCTCGATCTAGGTCTTAATTTGATCGGTCTTCTTTTTAAAGGCTGGATCTGGCCCTTCAGACAACTCTTTGTGATGGAATCAGGCCCCAAGAGGGCTGGCTATTTTTGTACCCAGGCCAAACTCGGGTCCATTGGCAGCCCTAGCTATGGTGGTCTAGATGATCTTTTACTGGGCTGTTTTGATTGGGATTAGCAATATGATCATCAAAGGATGATTATACAACTAATCATGAATCGATCGAAACATGTTAAATTTCTAGTACGAAACTTGGATCCGAACACAACCACACCAATTTAGAATGTTTATGTGATTCAAAACTTACCATTACTCACTATTCACCCAACTAGCTAAGCACAAATTTTTTTTGACCATCCCAATCCATGCAGGCTCTTAGTTTTTTTTTCTTTACTTTGTATAAATGGCAGTTGTTCCAGAAACCAAGAGGTCATTTAGTGTGCTATGTATGTAAAACTATTATTAAATCACTCCATCATATACAACACAAGCATATCAGGCAGCGAACATGGTGGCATTTGAAGCTATTTGTTTTTTGAAACCATGGGTGATGTAGTCAAGGTTCCTGAATCAAGACTTTTGTTATCATTATTATTATTGCTAATGTTTTTACTGGTAACCCAGTTGTGGGATTTATTTTGACCAATTAACTCCTCATTGATGCGTCTCATTTTTGGATGTTGAGGATGAAATTTGTTTCTGCCAATGAATTTTCTGGGATCATGTGAATTGTAGAGGATCTAGATCAAAGATGTCTTGCTTGTAAATATATTTCTTGAATTAGGCGGGATACAGGTGGGTTAGCTCATGTTATCTGAGACGTGCAAAATAATGCATAGTGGAGATTTAGTTTTTGCATCTCTTGTGGGGTAATTCAAAACTTGTCCAACTCTGTTTCCATGGTGTAGAATGAAGGGTGCATTTTTATACTGTTTCCATACAGCAAGTGTGCAGTCTTAGTTGCTGGTTGAAATTGCACTCTTGCTAAACTTCAAAATGAGTTCTGCGTCATCCTGTTGGTAAACATACATTGTGTTCCTTTTTTTTATTTTCTCTTGTATTTCCCATCATCTGTTCAAATTATGCTTTATATTTTGATCAAATGGATTTGTCCACAGGCTAAATAGATGGTACACTAATAATACAAGAAGATAATGTCCGAATTATAATCACTCTAACGAGGATGATTCTATATTTGGTGCTTTCTGTCATTCATAACGCATTGCTTTTAAGTTGTGAAATACATTTTCTATTTCTGCTTTCATCTTCAGTGAAATACCTGTGAAATGCTAAAGTTTGGGCATCTTTTCTACATGGCTCTATTCTAGGAGATCCAAATTGCCTCATCCGATTTTGGTGCCGATGCTTTGGAAGCAAATGGTGCATGGTTTTGTTGCTCTTGCTGGAACACATTTGTAGAAAGTTATGTTCATCCTTGTAGCTAGCATGTTCCTTTTTTGGTATAAGTTTTGTTGCTGTTGTTGTGGGGATTGTAGGTTTTTTCTTTGTTTTATAAGCATGTATATTCTAGTTCCAATCCTTTGATAGGAATGATGCTTGTTGTATTGGTAGGTTGATTTAGGATGCCCCTCTTGCATTTCCATCTTATTTGAGCCATTGAAAGCATGAGGTTTTAATGTATATCACGTGTAACTAAGTTGGCTATTTGCATATGTACCACTGTAAAAGTAAGTTGTAAATATAAGCCCTTTCAGGTTTCCTTCAATCAATGGTGTTAATTGTACAAATAATGGCATTTTTAGGGGCTAGGTCTAGATTAATGATTTGCTCTCAAGCTGAATAATAATTGAAGTTTATGATGGTCTCAGCTTTTCTTTTTTTCTTTTTTTTTTTTGTTTTTTTGTTTTTAATATTTGAGTTCATTTTCTCTTTTAAAGATTTCTCTATTGTTCTCAATAATACCAAAGACGGTAGATTTCATCTTGTTGTTAGTGCTACACATTCTTTTGGTACTGGTGGAGCCTAGAGTTTGTTCTTCATTTGTAGTTGAATAGTTTCAATCTGAGTCATCTTTTGGCAAGTTGATGAGTATTTAGATTTACTACCTCTGGAATATCAAATTGATTGAAACTTTGTAACAGTCATGTTTGTTGAGGGGGATGAATATGAACATCTTTCTTTTTTTGTTTATTTAGCATGGCAATGTGCAAATCCTGATTTTCTGGGTGTGTATATGTGCAATTTTTCATTTTACCTAGGCATGTATGCGTGGCAATTTTGGAGCAGAAATACAGGATTTTAAGATGTGTTGTGCATGGGTCGTTATAGCTGTGTAAAAAGGTGATTGCAATTTTATTACTAGTGCTAGTTTCAAAGCTTCTGTGGTTTAATCACGCACTGGCAGTGAGGTTGATGTGCTGACTCTGAAAAATTGTAAGCTGCCTCTGTCGTAGTTGATCTAAGGTCAATAAGGCCTGCTTTTGTTTGTGGATAGCCATGATTGACTCAGATTGATTTTTCAGGAGAAAAAAAAATCATTTGTATTAAATAAACTCAAATCTATTTGAATGGTTGCATGAACGGTCTAGGAATATCAATAATTAATTATGGACAAGACAATTATATAAAGAGTTGCATAATTGGGCATATACCTTTCAACAATTTTATACCCAGAATTGTCTAATTGGGCATATGCCTCTAGAGCCATCACAAACCACCGAGAGAAGTCCTGAGCATGATTTTTTCTGATGCTAAAGTCACACAGATCAGCAGAGATTACGGAGTGCTTATGCTTTATCATCCGGGCATACATCCAAAACTAACCCTATGTAGATGCCCATCAAGACTGGCATTTTGACTTGAATAATTTCAAATATGAGCGCAATTGGAGACAGAACACAATATCTCAGATAATAAAATTTTAAAGGGTAGGCTACAGTGGCCAACATTGCAGGAGTATGCATGTCAAACCCATCTATTCTGTAAGAAAAGCTAATTATATTGAAACAAAGATCAGCGAAATTAACGAGAACAATCATAGGCGCTAAAGCTTTCCGGACACCTATGGCTGCAATGCTTTTGTTAGAGACACCAGAAGTAACTTCTTGGCGAGAAAAATAAAATGTTAGTCAAAACACTAAATTTGATCATCATTTTAATCCAAATTTCATCCAATGGAAAGCCCTAGCGAAAACAAACTGGGTCACCATTTCACAAGAGATTGAAGCCTACCCCGAGCTTCTGCTGCTGCAGAGAGGCGTTGGTCACTGGGTTCCACTCTTGCTGTGGCAATGGCGTATTCATAGGCTAACCTTGCCTCTTCCATCATAGCCATCTCTGCCTCATCAAGGTCACCCTGTTCAGACTCGAGCAAATTCAAAAATTACATAATTATTCAAATAGTACACAAAGCTGCATAAAAGCATTTTCAAATCACTATGTCAAAGGAAAAGATGAGTTTTTTTGGGGTTTTGGGCAATTGGCATGGATCCAATCGCAATATAACAGGGAACATGTATAACAATCCTCAGAATGCAAAATGATAGCAACTTTGGGAGGCTTATTATTGCCTCAAGAGTCCTGGAACATCACTGATACTGATAGAAGATGTGTAATTCTATAAAAAAACTGTAACTGGCCTTGGATAATCTCAAAAGAAAAACATGCAAAATGGTAGTTGAATATAAAATGAAATCTAGAGGATAAAATGGATGAGAAAATAGAAAAAAATGAGATGATAATACTGAAATCTGAACATATAAAATGATTACACAATGTTGCATTATAGGTGATTGGGTTTCTTCTCTTTGGACATATCCCCCTCCAGAATTATAACATTTGAAAATTGTTTCACATGTTTAGTCCTATACTTAGACTTCCATCAAGTTTTGCGAAAGAAGTGACTTGATATTGTTAAAATGATAATAATAGCCTTACAAGGTACTTATGACAAATCTTTCATCATCAATCCCATGGAAGAATACATGCATTTAATCAGTTTTTTCAGTGAAAACGAAATCCGGATTTTGAAATCATCATGGAAATCTAAATTCTTGAACATAATTAACATCCTAAACTGAAACAGAACAAGCTGAGTAATTATGGGGAGTTAAACATGTGGCAATAAGTAAGAAGTTGGTATTGATCTTATCTTTGTATGAGCTGCTGTACAAGGCTAAGTAAAAGTCACTCCAAAGTCCAAACATTAAATAGTTTATTATAACATATAAACACGTTCTAGTATTGGTCCATTACTAGGGCTCTTCTTTAACTAACTGACAGTAAAATCCATAACTATAGGAAATCAAGAAAGTGAAACGAGAAAGAAAATATGAACTTACTATGTGCGGAAGGTGCTCTAATTGAGGAAATGATGTTATGATGTCAAGTTCTGCAACTGAATCACTTTTTGATAGTTCTTCGAAAACCCTCATAATTGCATTAATTTCAATGTCCATAGAGTCCAGATCTGCTTGGAGTTGTTCAACTTTTGTATTTGATGTCTTTGCTTCCCACTCTAATTTCTCCAAGGCAGCTTGCTTATCTGCGAGCTTAATCTGCAGAACAATCAACAGATTTAATATTCACTAGGAGGTTTGATATCATTGGGATGACATGCACATTAACACAGTTTCTGCCATCAACAAACCACTCTAAAAACTAAAATAAAACTGTGAGAGACATGCAAAAGAACTTTGATTAAACAAAGAAGTCTTTTATTCATTAATACACTTGTCCCCCTCTGGCAGGGTCTAACAATGGGTAGAGGGAGACAACCACTTGTTCACATGATATGAAGAATTCCTGAAGTAGGTACTGGGGAGAGTAATAATTCTACTACAATCTTACTGTTGGCTTAATTATGTCTCAAGTCCGAATTTTCCGGAGAATCTTAATTTAATAAGCTTAATCCTTATCTGAATTTATCTTCTACTAGAAGACTTGAATTAATAGAAGTCTTATTTGAGTCAATCTTCTACTTTAACTCAAACTCAGTTAGGCTACATTTATAAATATACTATTCATGTAAGAGTTTCAATATAGAGTAATATTGGAGTTTCGCTTCCATCATTGTAATCTCCTCTTTCTTCTTTATCAATACAATATCCTTCGAATCGTTTTTGACACATAAATATCTTGTGTACTATTTTTCTTCTTTTCTGTTTTTCTACATAGTGAATTGTGATAAACATCGATATTTAGCGTAACAAATTGGTATCAGAACTTGATTCAATATATCTACTACGAAGTTCGATATAGAGAAATTCAATGAAAAGTAAGGATTTTCTATTTGGTAAGTAAGAACTCATGCAATTCTTACTTAACAAGGATTGAGAAATACATTGGAGGACGTCAAGCCTGAAAATATTACCAAAAGTGTGTGGGAAAATCAAAAGACTAATGCACATAACACAATTATACTCAGTTTCTTGATGAAACATCACCTTCAGAGTTATGAAAAAAATTAGAAAAACAATATATGAGTAAGTCTACCTCAAATCGAGTTTACTTAAAACAGAAACTTTTCAATTTTCGAATGAAAGAAAATACAAATATAATTAATCATCTTAATGTTTTCAATAAATTAGTCTCTCAATTATTAAGCATTGATGTTAAAATTGAAGATGAAAACAAGATAATTATTTTATTATCATTTTTACTTTCTTCTCTTGAGAATCTGAATACTACTCTCATGTATAGTAAGGATTTAAAATTTAACGATATTTTTACTACTCTTCTATCTAATGAATATTTAAAAAAGATTGAAGAAGATGCGTCACACTCAAAAGCATTGCTTGTCGAAGGTCGTACTAAAGAAAAATCAAAGACAAGTCGCTCTAGATCCAAATTCAAAGAAATAAATTGCATGTATTGTAAAAAAATGAGACATATAATTCAAAAGTGTTAAAAATTCAAAATAAAGAAAGAAAGAGAATCTCAGTGCAAAGAGCAAATCAAAGAACAAATATCAGTTGCTGAAAGGAGCTCTGATGATGATTATGGTAATATTCTCTCTATTAGTTTTGATTTTGATCATTATCATGATATTTGCATTCTTAATTCTGGTTGTTTTTATCATATGTGTCCCAATAAAGATTGGTTTGAAAACTACAAGTCTTATGATGGTGGATTAATTTTGATGGGTAATAACAATTCTTGCAAAACTATTGAAATTGAAACAATTAAAATTAAGATGTTTGATAATATTATTAGAACTCTTACTGACGTTAAACATATTCCTGATTTGAAAAAGAATTTGATTCTTTTTCGTGTTTTGAATTCTATTGGTTATAAATATTTTGCAGAAGGTGAAATTTTAATATTGCTAAAGACTTTTTGATAGTAATGAAAGTCGTAAAGCATGAAATTTTATATGAATTAGTAGGAAAAATCGTTGAATGTGGAGTAGTAATTTCTCAAACTTTTTCTTCTGATATAACCTACTTATACCATATATGTTTCGATTATATGAGTGAGTAAGATTTAATTGATCTCAACAAAAAAAAATTACTAAAGGACCTCAACTCAAATTGTATTTCTGCGAGTATTGTCTTTATGGTAAACAATCCAAGCTAAATTTTAACATCAGTACTCATTGCATTAAAAGCTTAATTGATTATATTCATTCTAATGTGTGGTGCTCTTCTATTCCATCAAAATCTGGTACTCGTTATTTTATCAGTTTTATTGATAAGTTTTACAAAAAAATATGGATTTATTTTTTGCATCACAAATCTGAAGTGTTTTCTATTTTCAAACGGTGAAAAACTTCAGCTGAAAAAAGAATTGGCAGAAAAATCAAATATCTCAGAAGTGATAATAGCGGAGAGTACAAATTAATAGAATTCCTCAAATTCTGTAAAGATGAAAGTATCGAACGCCACTTTACTATTCCAGAAAAACATCAATAAAATAATGTGACTGAAAGGATGAACAGAACTTTATTGAGAAAAGCACGTAATATACTCAGTACAACTAATCTTGACCAGGATTTTTGGGCAAAAGCAGTCAATATAGCATGTTTCATTTTAAATCGCTCTCCTCAAACAGCCATTAATTACAAAACTCGCGAAGAGGTATGAACTGATAAACTTGGAAATTATTCTTCTTTAAAGATTTTTGCTTGCCCTACTTATGTGTATGTCGTCAAGCATAAGTTAGATGCACAATTCAAAAAATGTACTTTCCTTAGTTATACCAAAAGTGTTAAGGATTATCATTTGTACGATCCCATTATTTCTACTGTAATTATTCAAAAAGATGTAGTGTTTGATGAAAGTGTTATATTAAAATTTCTCAAAAAAGATCTCAGTGATATAATACATGTGGAGATAGAGCATATAGTTCTTTCAAAAAAAGATACTCAGAGTGTAACAAACTCTCAAGAAAATTTTAAAAACCAAATTTCTGAGAAGACTCCACTTCGAAGATCCCAAAGAAACATAAAGTCATCCGAAAGATATGGTTTTGAAGATATGATGATTTTTGCTTTAGTTACTGATAATAGTGATTCTTCTTCCTATAAAGAAATAGTGCAGGATAAGAATGTTTTTCAGTGGTAAGCTGTTATGAATGAAGAGATGGATTCCCTTCAAAAGAACCATACTTGAAACTTGGTAAAATTACCAGAAGATAAAAGAGCAATTGATTGCAAATTGGTATTTCGAAAGAAAGAGAATTCCTCTGAAATATATGGTATTAAATTCAACATCCGTTTAGTTGAAAAAGAGTATTCACAAAAGGAGGGTATTGACTTTAATAAAAAAATTTCTCCTGTAGTTAAACACACATCTATTCGTTTTCTACTTACTTTAGTTGATTTTCAT
This sequence comes from Trichopus zeylanicus subsp. travancoricus, assembly GCA_005019695.1. Taxonomy (NCBI): domain Eukaryota; kingdom Viridiplantae; phylum Streptophyta; class Magnoliopsida; order Dioscoreales; family Dioscoreaceae; genus Trichopus; species Trichopus zeylanicus. The sequence continues at coordinate 852,451 of RXID01014367.1, forward strand.
AATCTTGAGTTAAAACAATTTGATGTCAAAACTGTTTTTCTATATATAGAATTAGAAGAGCAGATTTTTATGCAATATATTGAAGGATTCATCCAAGAATGTAAGAAAAATTATGTCTACAAGTTGAACAAATCACTTTATGGTTTGAAACAGTCTTCAAGATAATGGTATAAAAGGTTTGATATTTTATGTTCCGACAAAATTTCATCCATTGCAAACATGATTGCTGTGTCTATTTTAAAATGCATACCAATAACTCATTTATTATATTAATTTTTTATGTTGATGATATATTTATCGCTACTCAAAATATATCTCTACTTAATGATCTAAAGTTTAGAGTGAAAAAGAAATTTATGATGAAATATTTAGATGCTGTAAGGAAAATTCTCGGTATGGAGATTGATCGTTATCAAAAACATGATAAGTTATGCCTCAAACAGAGCAAGTATTTCGAAAAGATTATTTCTCGTTTTCACATACAGAATTCAAAATCCGTCAATACTCTTTTGACATCTCACTTCAAGCTTTCAGCTCAACTATTTCCTTTTACAGATGAGGAGTATGCATACATAGAGAACATCTCATTCTCAAGTGTTGTTGGAAATCTAACGTATGTTATACTATACATAAGACCTGATATTACACAAGCAGTCAGTATTGTTAGTCGTTAAATGGCAAATTCAGAAAAAGAGCATTGACAAACTATGAAGTGAGTATTAACATATATTAAAAATACTCTTAATATTAACTTATGTTTTGACAGGAATACAGTTCAAGAGATCAAAATTGTTGGTTACGTCGATTCAGACTATACTGTAAATATTGATCGATAACGATCCCTTACTAGTTATCTTTTCACTATTTGTAGTGAACTCATTAGTTGAAGGTATATCTTACAGTCAACTGCGGCATTATGTACATCAGAATTCGAGTATATAACAGCTACAGAAGCAATCAAAGAAACTCTAAGGCTAAAAGAATTGGCAAGTAAAGTTGGTTTTTCTCAATGTGTTCTTTCTATTTTTTGCGATAATCAGAGCGTTATACACCTTACGAATAACTAAATGTATCACGTCAGATCAAAACATATAAACATCCGATTTCACTTTATTCGGGACATTATTAAAGATAGCGAGATTTCTTTACAAAAGATTCATATTCCAAAAAATTCTACAGATATATTAACGAAGATGATTCCAATTGACAAGTACAATCTTTATTTGGACTTAATCAATGTTTAAGATCGTTCATCCTACCCCATGAGGTAATGGCGAAAACATCTATTGAAAATTCAAATTCAAAGAAAAAGAGAATTCGAGCCAATGCGGAGATTGTTGGTTTAATTATATCTTGAATCCGGATTTTCCGGAGAGTCTTAATTTAGTAGGCCTAATTATTATCAGAATTTATCTTCTAATAAAAAACTTGAATTAGTAAAAATCTTATTTAAGTCAGTTTTGTACTTTAACTCAAACTCAGTTAGACTACATCTATAAATACCTTATTCATATAAGGGTTTCAATATAGAGTGATATTGGAGTTTCATCTCCATCATTATAATCTTCTACTTTTTCCTCGACAATACAATATCCTCCGGATTGATTTCGCCAAATAAATCTCTTGTATGCTATTTTTCTTCTTTTATGTTCTTCTTTTACACCATGAATTGTATTGAACATCGATATTTAATGCAACATCCTACTATACATGAGACTGCAGAAATGTACTAATCTGGGGACAACCTGAGATATCAAACAAAAATAGCCACTACAAATAAAAGTGAAATTTAAGAACAGTCATGAAATCATTTATCCCAGCTTAATAACACTTCATTTCAAAGAGGGATACATGAAACCATCAAAGTAAAATGTGCATAGTTAGGATTTCATATGAGTTTCAATTTTCTCCCTTGATGCAAGTCCACCAGTAAAAACGATATAAAGCTAAATTTAACGTATTTATATATCTCAAAATTTGAAAACTTGATTAATGAAATTTTGAAATTCCTTCGTACGATTCTTACCTTAAGTTTATATCACTCTCTAATGAGGAAGAATTGAAGAAAAGAAAAAATTTCAAAATGAAATTCGCGAGCTTAGAATTGATCTTCAAAAGAGAAAAGAAAACGAAAACGAAAATTGAATTCATTCTCTATTCTCACCACTTTTTTGGCTTGAGTTTTGTCTTTTTGCAAAAAACTCCCTTAGATTTTGCAATTACAAATTTAAAGTTTTATAATTACAAATAAGATCAAATATTTATAAAAAAGTCCAATGATCAATTTGCCTTAATAAATTAATTTAAATCCAAATTTTCAATTCGATTCAAACGTATAAAATTTATCCAACCTATAAATATCCGATTTCACTTTATTCGGGACATTATTAAAGATAGCGAGATTTCTTTACAAAAGATTCATATTCCAAAAAATTCTACAGATATATTAACGAAGATTATTCCAATTGACAAGTTCAATCTTTATTTGGACTTAATTAATGTTTAAGATCGTTGATCCTACCCCATGAGGTAATGGCGAAAACATTTATTGAAAATTCAAATTCAAAGAAAAAGAGAATTCGAGCCAATGTGGAGATTGTTGGCTTAATTATATCTTGAATCCGGATTTTCCGGAGAATCTTAATTTAGTAGATTAAATTATTATCATAATTTATCTTCTAATAAAAAACTTGATTAATGAAATTTTGAAATTCCTTCGTACAATTCTTACCTTAAGTTTATATCACTCCCTAATGAGGAAGAATTGAAAAAAAAGAAAAATTTCAAAATAAAATTCGCGAGCTTAGAACCGATCTTCAAAAGAGAAGAGAAAACGAAAACGAAAACGAAAATTGAATTCATTCTCTATTCTCACCACTTTTTTGGCTTGATTTTTGTCTTTTTGCAAAAACTCCCCAAGATTTTGTAATTACAAATTTAAAGTTTTGTAATTATAAATAAGATCAAATATTTATAAAAAAGTCCAATGATCGATTTGCTTTAATAAATTAATTTAAATCCAAATTTTCAATTAGATTCAAACCTATAAAATTTATCATCTTTTAATCAGGCAACTCCAAAACGAAATCAAATGTTGGGTATACAATAAAATATTTCGACTCATACAGAATATCCAATTAAACACATAAATAAAATTTGACTATGTATATACTGACATTTATTGTTATTTAAATATTAATTAAACAATCAAAGTTAAGTCATTCACTTATTTTCAAACTATCTAAGTTGAATTGCACAATCAAATTCATTTAAAAATAAACCAATAAACAGTTATAAAGTCACAGAGCTAACAATCTCCTATTTAACTTATAAATTTGTTTATTTATGCATATATAAATAGATGTATATTGAAAATAATTTTTAAGAAATCAGTCTTCATATGATACTCCAACTATACAATTCAAAGACAATAGACCATATCACTTTTTCTCAACAGTCCTCATACATATCCAATTATGAATGGATATATAATAATAGTATACCAAATATTTTCATGTCAAAGCAAATAGTATATCAATTAAACTGAATAATAACAAAATATAAGTATAAATAGTGTACTTGTAGAACAAGATAAACAATAAAACATAATAATAGTTAAAATTCGTATGTCTTTTTCACTGATGGTTTACTCGTTTCAAGTTTTTCTTAAAAATACTTCACTTAAACACACAAATTTTACTAAGAATATATCACAAGTACTAATGCACATCATTCAAGTGAGAGGTATAAAACGAATATTATATCCAATCATATTTTCACTTTTAAATTTTCAGAGATAACCTATACATTATTATTAGATGTTTATATAGACAGTCATCCTCAACCTACCTAATAACACATAATATTCACAGGTACTTCATGTTCCAAATTGAAAGACTAAAAATAAAATACATTAATGAAAACCTTTTAAATGGAAAAACTAATATTTTATTAATAAACAAAAAATAAACAAATACACTATGCAATAATCAAAATATGATGTTATCTATATAAAAAACTACCACCATACGATTGACATACTTTTTAAATATTTTCACCACAAAATCTTTAGTCATCTAGTCAGCTAAATTATTTTCAAAGGAAATATATAAAATGATAGTATCATTTTTCTAAACTTTTTCACAGACATAATGAAATTGCAACTTAATATACTTTATTTTTGAATGACATCTAGTACCCTTAGTAAAAAATATAATTGTATCATTATCATATACTATCTGTATTGAACTATTAGCATAATCAAATAACTTGAAGTTCGAAATAAAAAATTTTAACTATATAGTATGTTTACTAATTTCACAACAAACTATATACTCTACTTCCAAAGTTAATAAAATAGTGGTAGTTTATTTTATAATACGTCATGAAATAACTTTCTCTACTAATCTAAACACATAACCAGATATTGACTTCAAACTATTCTCACATCCTTTCCAATTAGAATTTGTATATTTAATAATATTTAATAGTTTACAGCCAACAAATAGTATCACATAATTTTAAGTTTTCTTTAAATTGCAAAAAACTTTTTAACTGCTCTCAAATGAGATATTCTTATATTATTTTGATACCTACTAAAAAATCTTATAATAAAAGTAATATCTAAACGACTACAGATTATTAAATATATCAAACTGTCAATAATTAATGCATAAATTTTTTTTTGTATTTCCCGTCTTTTAAACTCAATTTGAGAATATTATTAAAGATTAAGCTTATTACCATTAACTATAAGTAATTTTCTAGACTTATAATTATTCATAACATATCTCTGAAGAATTTTAACAATACATGTCTCCTGAAAAAATTAAACCAATTGACGCTTTCTATCTTTATATATTTTAATATCCAAGATATATAATATTATTAAGATTCTTCATCTCATATATGATCAGCATAAAACATCAATATCTGAATTTACTCTCATTGAACTTTAAGTACACACAGTTATTAATTACATTTTCCTGAAGGTCAAATTTTATAATTGCTCAATGAAATTTAAAATACTAACTATCCTTATATTTATTTTAGACTATAAATAAATTTATACAATTTATAAACTTTTGTTTCATCATTTTTTCGGATGAATCCTTTTGCCTAAATCATATAATTTTTTTTCAAAAATTTCATTTAAAAATATTATTTTAACATCCATCTGAATAAATTTATAATTATAATATGGAACTAATACCATAAAAATTCTCAATGAATCTTTCCTACAGACTGAAAAAATATTTTATCATAATCAATTCTCTCACTGAGTAATATCTTTAACAACTAATTTCACTTTATACTTATCAATCTTACCATTGGTTTTTAATTTTATCTTACAAAATTCTTTACAATCAATTGGTTTATAATTTTCAAGAACTTATATAAGAGACCGAACCTTATTTTTTTACATTGAGTCAATTTTTTCACTCATTATATTTATTTAGAATCTTGCATTCTTATTACTTATAATCTTTGAAGAATTTAATGGATCATAATTTTCTCTAATTGATAACACAAGTATCTCTTCTGAATTATCTGAACTCTGAGTATACAAATCTCTAATTTGATCTAAATATGTAATATAGTTATATGATAAACCTAACTTATAAACTCTTTTATGTCTTTTATTTAGCTAATTTGATATAGCAATTGGTGTTTCATTTTGTTCAGCTCTGTCTGACTCATTCTCAAACTCAATTCTTTTTCACTTACTTTGTATGACAGAAATTCTCTATTTAATAAATTTGATATTTTTGCTATCAAATATGAAACCTTAAATTGGATTATACAACTTATGACCAACTTTCTAGAAAAATTAATAAATTTACATTTTAAACTGCAAGCTGTAATTTTTGACATATCAACTTTAGCAATTATGACACAACCTCAAATTCTAAAATAACTTAAACTGAATTTTCTACAAATGCATAACTTAAAAGAGTTTTAAGAACAAATTTAGATGGTATTTTATTTAAAATATATATAGTCATCTTCAGTATTTCACTCCATAAGACATGATAATTCACTATAAACCAACATACAATGTATTATATCCATCAAAATTTTGTTTCTCCTTTTTACAACTTTATTTTATTCTGTATTTATTGAAATAGTTGTATTTCTAATGATCTTATGTTCCTGTAAGAAATTTTGGAAAACATCTGAAATATATTCACCTCTTCTATTAGACCTAATAAATTTTTTCTGCCCACTTGATTTTTAATTTCGTTATTATACACTTTAAATATGTTGAACACATCTAATTTTCTATGTACCAAATACGCATATTCATAATATGAATAATCATTAATAAATGCCACAATACCTTTGAACATTTCAAGTACGAATCTCATTCGAACCATAAATATCTCTATGAATCAAGTTTAATAAATTGTTAGATCTTGATATTTTTGAAAATAATGCTTTTATAATCTTACCTTTAATGCAATCCACACGGACACCAAAATTATCAAAATTTATATTCTGCAAGATCTCATCGCACAGAGTCTCTCCAATCTATTTTTTCTAATATGATCTAAACAACAGTATTATAAACAAAAATAATTCTTATCCAACTGTATATTCAAATCAGAAGAAAACATATACCTGAAATAAATATTATAACACTAAATTGTAGAATCAATTTTAATTTAACATGCAATTTGTGTAGACCATCAGCTGGAATGCCAGTAACAATAACAACATTATCATATATTATACATATACAATCTCTCTCAAAAATAAAAGAATATTTAGTTTCTATAAGCCTAGAGACTGATAGTAGATTGCGTTTGATAACTAATGCAAAAACTATATAGCCATCATAGAGAACCAGAGAATATGTCCCAACACCAATGACCTTAACTCGTTCAATATTCATCATGAAGACATACCTCTCGATTGAGAAACGAGGCTTTTTCTCGAGAAACTGAGAAAAACAAAACCCTAGGGTCGATAGGCCGCGGGCCTCAGATACCGAGAGACAATATCGTGCTGGATCGGGGGGCATCACATATTAGTATCAGAGTCACTCCGCACCTCTTGATCGATGTGGATTATCTCAGCGAGGACGCTGAGCCCTTAACAGGAGAAAATTGTAAAGCCCGGTGGGGCCAGTGGGTCAGTAGGTAGACAGTAGGTTTGTAACTAACAGCAGTTGTTTTTACTCCCACATCGACAAAGTGTTGAAGTTAAAATTGGGATAAATATGATGACTTCCGTAAACCCAACAACAAGACCTTTTTTTGGGAAACTGGGAAAAAACAAAACCCTGAGGTCAGGTGAACTGCGAGCTGTAAACGCCCAGGAACAATATCGTGCTGGGTCAGGAACGTCACATTTAGTTTTCTTAGATACAAGAAATTTTACGTAATAGTTGATATATAAACCAATGATCCTGAATCCACAGCTCATGTATTAGAAGAAACATCAATATAATTTGATTCAAAACAAACTAACGTTTTAACTTGTCTGTTTTAAAAGACCTAATAAACTTGTTATGAATACTCCAAAATAAACCTTTGACTAAATAAATATCTGACAAACTGACATAAATAATTTCATAAACTATTCTTCTGGATATCAATCTTGCTATTTTATTTCTTCTATGCCATTTTTTCAAATTAAGATTTCTCAAACTGGTTAGACCTAATTGGCAATTTCATAGTATCAAAAACAATATCAAAATTCTAAAATGCTAAATAAACTTATAGTTCATTTATTCAATTTGAATAATTTGATCCATTCAAAATCTCGACTTCGAAGAGTTAACTATTAAATTTTATACTACAAATTTTATAATGGACAACTAAAATATACAACAAATATATTTTAATAATAATTAATTCATAATTCTATTGATTCAAAAAGAAATTATATTATAACATTGTATTAGCTCCTTTGGGAAACTAACACTAACCACGATATCCAATAAACAACTATCAAAATCAAAATTGAGATTATATTGTGATCTTATACTACTTTTTTAAGAGACTAATACTAATCACATCTCACCAATAAAATCCACAATAATCATAATAAATTATAAAAATCCACTTTAACTTTTTTTATTATTATAAATAAATTCTCACGACATTTTATATTTATTTCTCTTCACTAACTCTACCTTTTTGTCAAATTGACTAGAGTTAAAATAAACAAAAAATAACAATATTTATAAATTGAAATAACTTTAAAATCTTTTAAAAAATATTTGATTATTTTAACTTATAAATATTCAAAACTAGTAGCATAATTAATCAAAATTATATTTTGATTAAATAATGCTCAGAAATAGAAATTAAACTCACATTGCAATTCAATGCAATTCAAAATGCAAAAGAAATTTAATTTACAAAATTTTTAAAAGCTGAATTGATTCAAAAAAAATCCATCATAAATTGAATTGAAATTCAATTTCAAATTTTTCACCACCAATAAAATCTACAATACTATTAGAGTATTCAAAATAATTGAGTTAAAATCTAAGACAAAAATTCGATTTTCCAATTGAGATTAGGGGAATTCAATTAAATTAAATCATACTTCAATTTGTTGTAGAAAAAATATCAAAGTTTTGTTTTGATATCAATTGTGAATTCCAATTCTGACATTTGATATAAAACCCATGAAAAAAAATAATATAAAATTAAATTAAATGAATTTACATATTTCAAAATTCGAAAACTCGATTAATGAAATTTTGAAATTCCTCTATATGATCCCCAGCTGATTCACCTTTTAAGTCTATCCTACTCATTGATGAAAAAACTCATTGATAAAAAAAAGTTGAAAATGAAAAAAAATTTTAAAACAAAATTCACATACTCAGAATCGATCTTTGGAAGAGAAGAAAAAACAAAAATGAAAACTGAATTCGTTCTTGCTCTTACCACTTTTTGACTTTTGTCTTTTTGCAAAAAACTCTCTGAGGATTTTGTAATTACAAATTCAAAGTTTTGTAATTACAAACAAAATCAAACATTTATAAAAAAGTTCAATAATCAATTAGCCTTAATAAATCAATTTAAATCTAAGTTTTCAATTGTATTCAAGTTCATAAATTTTATCCTTCAGTGAAACCAAATGATATATATATATATAATAAAACGTTCTAATTTATCACGAAACACTCAATTAAATACACAAATAAAATTTGATTATATCTGTGTTGTCATCCATTGTCATTTAAATATTAATTAAATAGTTAGACTCACTATATTTTCAAACTATATAATCTGAATTGCACAATCAAATTCATTTAAAAATAAATCAATAAACAATTTATAGAATAACAGAACTAACATTTCATGTTTTAGAACTATGATAATCATCTTATAGGTTGATCTCAACAAAACCACAGTACACATTCAATTATGATATATATTTACAAGATGTCATAAAAATAATCAAATAACATGTCAGCTATTAGTAGCATTGTAATATGAAGAAACAAGAGAAATGCACCACCAACTTGTCAGATAACATACCTTGGCACTAGATAATTGTGAATTGGAAGATTTAATCAACAAATCCTGCTCCATGGTATGTCGACTCAGTTCATCAACCATTGAATGGATTGTTTTCATCTGGCTGACAGAATTTTCTGCAGCTTTCAAGGCTTCATCTTTCTCAAGAAATTTCCTTCGCAAGTCCTCCAACTTTTCTTGCAACAAGGTGACCTCTTCAGTATCATTTTGAAGACTTCCCACAGCCAATTGGCTTGGTGACAAAACAGATAGGTCCTCAAAACTAACTTCCCCATTATCAGAACTTTTGTTCAAGGCATAGTCTCCACATTCTTTTTGCTTCTTTCCATAATCAGAATGAGCTGTTTTTCGACCTTTGGAATTGGCCTGCATTTTTTTTACTTATTTTAATTGTCCCAAAACAACAAATATGAAATACAAAGGAACATATTGTCATAAGACTTTTCTTTCTCTCTTTATTTTTCTAGCTTTTTTTTCCTGTTTTCCCTAGGAATAAAAGTTCTGATATTAGGAAGATGAAAAGAAAACATGACTTAGAGCAAAATACATATGGAACAAGACTAGAAGCATTGTGAATTGTTCCCCATAAATAATTGGGCATATGTCTATATTGCAACTTGACATCATATTATACATTGCTTGGAAATGACTGCAAGTCATAAACAATAGAGAATATCAATGTTTGGAACCAAGTCTAGATACGAAAGAAGAGGGACCTTTGTTGGATTTTTGTTGATTAAGATACCAGAAGCATTTTTCCAGCTTATCTATATCCAGGAAATTAAATACATTACTTATGCACATACAATACCGTAATACCATTCATATGGCAAGGAAAAAATGATTCACAATACAAATTAGGATGATCAGTGAATATGATTGTACATTCGTGTGAATTAGCCCCATGATACTAAAAGTAGGTTTGTCCAAAATATTCACATATGAAATATCGTGAACCTCAGCCCTGAAAAGCCCACAATTTCTTTGGTATCTGTTGTAACAGTGAAGTTTTCTTGGAATGATTTTATAAAATTTCAAATTCCAGCTCTTATTAATCAAGGCACAAACTGTAGAAGACTAAACTGAACTTGGATTAAAACTCAGACTTACTGAACTCAAGAGTTAAATCCAAGACCAAGTTAGAGTTAGTAAGACTTAGGACTTTAGATTTGACAGAATTTGTATTTGGACCATGAGTAAAGCCCAATTAGAAGGTTAATGGAGTCTGGCATATAAATAGGGCTGTTAAGGCATGAGCTATTCTAAGTCGTTTGTAACCCTCTATTTTCTCATAATACTCTACCCTGATTCCTGTCTCTACCCTAGAACCTGTAACTCTGACATAAAACAATGTATCTCAATGAATAAGGATTACGGCCATAATTTGGAGGGGGCCAATAATGAGTATCTTATTCTGTTGACTAAAGGGTTCTAGACAAACAAGAAAGAACAAAGGTAAATATTATGTTTGAGGCATTAGTAAATCCATAATTCAAAGAAAAATGACAATTTTCCAAAAATATGACAAGAAGTCCAAGAGTATGGATATATGTTAAATGAATAGAGAATCAGCAAACAAAATTTGAAATGAACACAAGTAATCATTGAAATGAGAATTGGCACATGACTTCAAACAAGCAAATTCTCAGATAAAACAGGAACAAAAAAAAAACTAAGTTTTTTTTCTTTGTTAAAAGAAAAAGAAAACATGTGCCATTAGAACAACAAAGGAGATCCAAATATAGAGTTCAATTTCGTTTTTTGAGGAGTTGACTTAGAAATGAAATAACAAGAATGCATCTAGCTTCTTTTTCACAGCAGTAAGCATTCAGGTTTTCATCTCATCAGGCATCTTAATACAAGGGAAAGATGAAAATAGTGAGCAGCTCATTACATGCTTTCAACATTATTTTAAGAAGAAAATCAATGCTTGATTCCAAGATGCATTTGATGTGGAGTTGAGACCTAAGGAGTAAGTGCCGTGTGCACAAGTAAGAGATGTTGCATAAACGCAAGAAAAGGTTAGCCTCATTTTTTAGATAAAACAAATGTGGAGATAGGACCGAGAATCAAGACCCTCCCCCAAACCCCACCAGCAAAATAAATAAATAAATAAAACTTACAAACACAGCTCCCAATTAACCTGTGTTTGACACTACTTACAAACCTAATAACAACTTCCAACAACTACTCCTAATACTTTAGCAACATATAGAATCCTGAAGGGGTTAAAATGAAGAAGATAAGTACTACAAAACATTCTAGCAACTATGTCATATGTTGTACTATGTTAGACACGTTCTAGAAATCCTACCAACTAATTGTGTTGGTAGGGTTTGTTATTACCGATAACTCAATCGCCAGGGCATGTTGAATATTTCAATGTTGGGGAGGGATCGATATCCAAGGTACTGAGGGTAGCCTGATTTCTCGGCTCCTTGAGTCCGTCGAAGGAGGCTATGTGAGATTCTGTCAACACAGGGTCTTACTGCCCTCTAGTATGATTCTTTGACGTAGTCATTCCAATAATCGGAGAGGCATGGTCAACACATTACTGGAGGCTCCATGCCAACAGTGAGAAATGGCAGAGCTGATTTCTATAAAAACACCACTATTGATGAAGTATGTTTTTCTACTGATTTTGGCTCAAGAGAACCCCTTGAGATTCAATTTGCTAGGCTAACTCCCACCAATGTTTACAAGAAAAAATATCATGAGCGGGATCGCAGGAGCTCTTCGACAACGGTCTCTCCGACAAGTCAATAACCTCCCAAATGAAGATAAAGATCAGGGTTTTTGTGGGCAACCTGTATAGATTGTGCTTTTTATAGTGTTTTATCTCTTTGGCTTCTGAGATTCGAGTCGTGACTTTCACCTTGTATATCACTCCGAATCTCCTATTTTTTGATTGAACCCTTGATTGAATTTTTCAATATGCAACTTGTCCATTACTAAAAAAGAGAGAAGGTTCATCGAGTCTCATCATGGCTCAATGCCTCCCACCTCGAACCTCCAACATTGGTCATGGGTAGTTTCTTTTGCAGCTTGATACTGAAGGTTTCGAACTCCATTATTTCAGTGGGGTTTGATTCAAGTTCAGTTTATTTTTGAGTTGGCTTCGTTTCATGGACGTTTGTGGTCTGACCATTCATTGTACCAACAACCATACTACTCACCAAACTCGTAATCATCCCAATCCAAATGGCTCCTAATTCTCTTCAATATTTGGAATGTTGCCTTTGTCTTGCTAGATTAGATGTCCAAAGCTACAACTTGAAACCTGCATTTGTTTCTAGACATCCGAATACACAATAAGGTGACTCAAATTCCTTTCCGATAATTTTAGGAAGCACTTGTTCCTGATAAAGGAAGAACTCAATATATCTCACTGAGAATTGTGAAATGGATTAATTGCCAAGGAAAAAAGGAATTAACAGGATTTCTCATCTATCTAATAGTTTTTTCATATCTGCTAGAATTTAAACATAAAACAAAAATAAGAATAGAAGAAACAAAGCTCAAAATATCACAAACATGTAAAGAAATAGCAGATAATACAGAACTTTCTATTGTCAAAGTATTGAGATAAAATGGTAGACTATCTACAAAATAAAACTATCTAGTTTTTTCTATCTTGAAATGCCTGAAAATTTCATTCAAATCCATTTCCCTTGCTTAGAAGCTTTTCAAGCTGAAGGTTAAATGAGGCTAAAATCTTTGGTACAGGTATGCAACTGGATGGAATCAGATCAGTCTATTACAACCCAGATAAAATCCACTAGAAAAGCAAGTGATGTTTTTAAATTAGTCCACTTAGAAATGGATCAGATCAAGTTATGATAAAAGTGTTTCAGTTTAGACTGGATCAGTTTTGTTCCAAATTTACTTTATCAGGAGTTCTATTCCAAGTTGCATCAACTAACTATATTTGAACTTGATCAATTATATTATTTTACATTGATCAAAAATCTAGCAAGACAGTTAGATTGGATAAGAAATTTTGTTGGAACTCTATCCAAGTTAAATCAAATTGAATGAAGTCCTAACAAAGTAACAACAAATTGGGTGTGGGTCAATCTAATCCACTCGCAGCCCCAATTCGGTGCAACACACTCTCCAACATCAATGTTTTGCTTTCTGAAGTATAATATCCTTCTATAATGAAGTAACAAGCATCTCTCATGCCTATGCAGACCCAAATTAGTCTGAGTGAATGAGGACCAGGTCCAGGTAAAAATCCTCCAAAACCAAACAAAAGCATGCTAAAAGACCAAGACATACCAGGAAGATTATATAGGATTTACTCTAGGGACAACCCAAGGCAGGAGGAGACTCATTGAAGTGCACTATTTCTAGTCTTGGAAACCTCGATTACCTACTGCACATTAATAAGAAAAGGGAAAATTACCTATAACCCACTGGCTAAAGTTTTTGTGACTTTTCAGCATAAGATTTTCAAGCCCAAGTGCCACTTTTTTTAGATAAACCATCCACGTAGAGTGTCCAGATGGTTGGTTGGAAATCCCTATGACCCCACAGATTTCAAATCCTTGCATTTTAACCCTTTTAATTAAAACATACTTCTCAATTATAAATGACCAAATACCCTTGAAACCCTAATATAAAAAAGAAAATGAAGAGAGAAGAGGACAAAAACAATAGGCCAGACAACCAAATTGCTACTTAATATAGCATGCTTAAAACCTCAACTCCCCTACTGCACATTATAATAATAAAAAAAGAAAATTACCTACAAGCCTCTGACCAGAAGCTTTTGTGACTGTTAAGCTAAAATTTTGAGAATCCCCTATGACCCAATAGATTTCAAATACTTGCATTTAAACCCTTTTAATTAAAACATATTGCTCTCAATCATAAATGACGAAATACCCTTGAAACTCTTAACAGAAAAACAATATGAAGCGAGAAAAAGAGGACATAAATGACAGGGCAGAGGTGTCCCACTAAGCCTCATATTTCCTAACCCTACCTGTCCATGAACTTTTTTGAAATCCTACTCTCCATCCCCAGGCTTAGTTGACCAAGGAAAAGAAAAGAAAAAGTGGAGGATAACAAAGATGAAGAAAGAATGGAAGTAGAAGAGCTTATCAGTTTCCTATTTTTGAAAGCAAATACAATGGGTCATGAAACCATAAAGAGAACTACAAGTTAAAAGAGAGATAATCTAAAATTCAAAGGCTTATACTAAATTCCAGAACAATATATATCAAAACTTAAAATACTTATATTGGAAGTTAAGGAGATAATAAAAAACTAAATATTTAAACCTAGAAGTCAAAGAGAAGCAGACTGAAGAACAAGGAGAAGAAGATAAAAAAATAATGAACAGAGGAGAAAAAAGAGTGAAGAGGGTTATTAGTTACTCGTCTTTGTAAAAAAGATAAATTGAAACTTGAAGAGTTAAAGTATTAAAGAGATATAAACTAAAACTAAAAGGCTTACAGTAAATACAAAAAATATAACAAATTGCAAAATGCAATATAATTTATTGTAATAAAATTGGTAAATCTTAAAAGAAGAGCATGAGATTTTCTTTTAAAACAACAAAATTGCTGTGAGACATTATAACATTAAACGAAAAAATAATGATGAATTAAAAAAATAAAATAATGAGAAATACTAAGGGAAAAACAAAAAGAAAACCTTAATATTGAATCGAAATAGACAAAAAAAATTAGAAAAAATATTTAAAAAGTATAAAAGTTGAGAACTAAGATGTTAAACAGACCCAAAGTCAAACTTAAAATTTAAGACAGAATTATAAAGAGGTATAACTAAACCATAAGCTGTTTTTAAATGTTAAATAGATAACAAAATTTTAAATCACTACAAAAGTGAAAAACTAAAAGAAACATTGAAATTTAAAAGGTAGAATAGATTTAAAGAGACAATACAAATGGAACATAAGGAAAATAATAAAATTTTAATAACAAATCAGAACTTAAAGAGATACAAACTAAACCAAAAAGCTTGATCACTCAGGAAAATTTTAAAAAGGTAGAACTCAAAATAACAACACAAAATTTTTAAAGAGATACAACTAAACCAAAATTCATTTATTAAATGTTAAGATAGAAAAAGAACAAAATTTTAAATCACAAGAAGATACTAAAAAGAAAAGGCTAAAAATTAAATGAAACAATGAGATTTGCAAAAATTCATTTGTAAAGAGATATAATACATAATGAAGGCAAGAAAAGCAACAAAATCTAAAAAAATAAAAAATAATAAAAATACAAAAGGGGAAGATAAATAATTTAAAAAGAAAAAACTAAACCTTCAATTTGAATGAATAGACAAAAAGATACCTAAAAACTATGCAAATTGAGAATCAAATGTCAAAAAAATTTAAACTAAAACTTAAACAATGAAACAAAGAGTAAAAGGTAAAACTTTGAATAAGAAGATATAGCTAAAACTTCAAATCTCAGAATTCAAGAAATCTAAAACAAAACATAAAATTATTCTGAGAAAAAGACAAAGAAGAAAAACATTAAAAAAATATGAATTAAATTGCAAAGAAGAAAACCAAAAAAACTGACACAAAAAACAGAATTAAAAAAAGAAACAGATAACTAAAAAAGATATAACCAAAAACTTAAAATTAAAAATAAAAGAAATAAAAAACATAACTTAAAAACTTTAAATATAAAGAAGAAAAACAAGAACTTTAAAACAACACTAACTAAATGATAAAACAGAAAACTTTAAAAAAAATAAAACAGAAAACTAGGGAAGTAGCCAAAATTTTAAAACTCAAAATTAAAGAAATCCAAAACATAACATACATAAGTTTGAAAATAAAGGAAAAAAGAAATTTAAAACAACATGAAATAAAACATAAAATAAAAGTCAAAGAAGAAGAACAAGAACAAGAAGACCTTTAAACAAGACAGGCTAAAACAAAACATAAAAAAATAAAGAAGAAAGGGAGAAGACAGAACTAAAATTTTAAAATCAAAATTAAAGAAATTTAAAACAAAATATTAAAGCTTTATAGAAGAAAAGTAGAACCTTCAAAAAATATGAACTCAAACATAAAACAAAATATTGAAATAGAAGAACTTGAAAAGAATATGAACAAAACTGTTAAACAAAAAATTAAAGAAAAAAAACAGAAATTTTAGAACACATAACAAAAAAAAATCTAAAACTTTCAATAAAAGAAGATGTAGAAAAACTTCAAAATAATATGAAATGAAACACAAGACAAAAAGTTAATTAAGAACTAAAATAAGAAAACAAAAAAATAAATGACAGAAGAATTATACCTTAAAAAATTCAAAAAATAAGACAAAAAAATAGAGAACTTTGAATAATAAGAGCAATATCATAACTCATCAACATAAACACAAAATGGAAAAGCAAACAGAAAATTAAAAGAAAACCAAAAACTTAAATACTTGACTTAAAAATAAAAATTAAACCTGAAGAACTAAAAATTAAAAAGTAAAATTAAAAGTTAAAACTTGAAGAAAATAGAAAATTAAAATTGAAGAAGAATTAAAAATGACAAATATGAAGAACATAAGAAAAAGAAATATAACGACCACATAAAATAAATACAAAAAATCTATATATATAAAGAGGAATAAGAAGAAAAAGAACTAAAAAATAAAAAAAAATGAACATAGGATAATGAATATGACGATTATAATAAAATAAATACAAAAATAAAGAAGAAGAAAAGGCAGAAGTAGAAGAACTAAAAAAAAATGAAAACATAGAAAATAAAATATGACAACCACAATAAAATGAAAACATAGAAAAAGGAGATATAAAGACTACAGAAAATGAAGGACATAAAGAAAAATATAAACTCGAACGAAAAAACAAAAAACAATAAAAATTCAACAAGAAGACAATAAAAAGAAGAACAAAAAAGTAGATCTTTGAAACAAAAATAAAAGATAAAAAATTTAATAAAAAGAAGAAGATAAAGATGATGATGATGATGATGAAATGAAAAACACAAAAAACAAAGAATAATAAAGAACAAGAAGAAGATAAACTCGAACGAAACACGAAATTAAAGAAACACAAAGAACACAAATATATGAAACAGAAAACAAAAAATGAATATATAAAGACGGGAGAAACAAGAACAATAAAAAAAAGAAGATAATCTTGAACCAAACAGTAAACTAAAGACACGATGCTCACAAAACAAAAATAAAATAAAAATATAAAGAAAGGAGAAAGAAAAATGAAAAGAAGAATAGAAAATTAAGAGAATTTGAATGACAATAAAATTGAAAACAGAAATAAAATAAGAAAACAACAACAACAAAATATAAGATATATGAAGAAACATAGGAAAAAAGACAAAAACATGAAGAAATTAAAAATAAAATTTAACTAACAAGAACATAAGATAAAAGAAACACAAAACATGGAAATTAAATAAGAAAAGAATGAAAATGAAAAAAATAAGAAAAAGAAGAACGAAAAATTAAAGAAATATTTTATACACAGAATAGAAATAAAAATATAACACACATTGAAAAAAATGAAAACATTAATATGAATACACAAAAACAAAAATAGAAATATGAAAATAGAATTAAAAAAGAAGAATTAAAGAAGTGAGAAAAAAGAAATATGAAAAACAAGAAAAAAGGATTAAAAATGAAAAAAATGAAAAAAAACAAAACTATACAAGGAAAATAAAAAAAAATTAAAGAAATATGAAGAAGAATAGGCATTAATTAAAGAAGATGCAAAAAATGTAAATAAAAAATAAATAGAAACATGAAGCACATGAAAAAATGAACAAACAATTACATAGAAATATGAAGAACATGAAAAGATGAAAACAAAATTTTAATATTAAATAAGAAGAAAAAGTAATAAAAACCTTACAATAAAACATTTAAGAAAGAAAAATGTGCAGAAGAAACGAAGCAAGAAAAAGAATTAGTAAAACAACAACAACAACAATATGAAGAAAAAGACAAAAAAAAACATTAAAACAATATATTTTTGAGATAAAAAACAAAGGATATGACTTCAAACATAAAATAAAAAATTAAAGATGAAAAAACAAATGGAAAAATAATTAATAAGGAAGAAACAAAATACAAAATATGAAATTAAACAAAAAATAAATCATAAAATTGAAAACTAAACAAGAAAAAGGTATAACTTAAATATTAAAACACTGAATTAAAGAAATCTAAAACAAAACAAAAAATTTTGAAGAACAAAACAAGAACTTTAGTGCAATATGAACTAAAAGACAAAATAAAAAAACTAAAAGAATAGAAGATATAACTAAAACTTTCAATCAAAATTAAAAAACTCAAAACAAAGCATAAAAAACTTTGAAGAAGAAGAAAAAGAATTAATAAAAGAATGAGAACATTAAAATTTAAACATAAAAGAAAATGAAGATGAAGAAGAAAAAGAAGAATATATAGCTAAACATTCAAACTCAAAATTAAAAAATATAAAACAAAACAAAAAAATTTGAAGAATAAGAACTTTAAAAGAATGGAGACTAGAACACAAAACCAAATTAAAGAAAAATAAGAAGCAAAACAGGTAGGGCTAAAACTTTTAAAACTCAAAATTAAAGAGGAAGAAATAAAACACAAAACAGCAAATAAAAGAAAAAGAACTTAAATATGAACTAAACAGGAAGAAAATGAAAGAAATCTAAAGGAAAGAATAAAAATTTAGAATATTACAAAAATGCAAAGGAACAAAAATATTGTCAACACTTTGATACTCATTATTAAAGAAATCTAAAAAGAAAGAGTAAAATATTTAAGAGAAACAGAAAACAACAATTAAATTGTAAAAAGATATAATAAATGATGAAGAGACGAGAAAGAATGAAAATTTAAAGAAATAAAAAATTAATGACAAATATCATAGGAGAAATATTATTTGAAAATAAAAAACAAAACATTGAATTTTAATGGGAAATTGTAAAAAAGCTACATAAAATTATGAAATGGTACGAATACATGTCAAAAAAGATCTAAACTAAAACTAAACCCTTATACATAATTAAACCTTATTCCCAGTGCTTTTAGCAACAACCAAAAAAATTGATGGAATTAGGCATAAAAAATAACTACATACTTGCAACATTCTAGCGAACCGTGAACATCAAGATAAGTGCTAGTCATTAACACAAAAGAACTCGATCAACACTAATAGAACTTACAGTTTCTTCAGCTAGTGTGTCACCAACAGTCCAAAAGTTCACTAGGTTGGAAATAATATCCTTTTTGCAGTATTGCACTAGAAATTTGCTGAAGTCTATATTAAACTAGAACACATGTCAAGAAGAATAATACTCTAAAGCCTATTCAGGTGTTAACATGTTTTGCTACTAGATAAAACATGACATGGGCACCTGGGACAAACTCAGCTTATTGATGCATCAACAAATAAGTTTATCTACAAACCCATGACCCGATGTTATGGACTGAGACACTAGAAAGCAGCAATCCAAAAGATCTTCAACAATGGACTACTATCAACTATCCAAGAAAAAGGACGTTCTTGGTAAACATGCATTAAGGATTTTCATTTCAGTATTCCTTGAAATACATAGGAATAAGCTATGACCATTTTCAGTTTTTAGACTTCTTCTTCCTAGATTATGCATTCAGATAGGTCCATTAGCAAGCTATGTCTTTAACCACATTAATGTTAAATAGTTTTGAAAAACTGTCTAGCCTATACACCGTACTCATTACAATGTTTTGTCACTTGATCTATGGTTTGGCCAACCAACTTTGAGTCCACTATAATCAATTGCAACCTTAACATACCTCTAATGATATTAAGCATATTCTTCGGCTTCCACATAAGAACAATGGCACAGCAATTTGCTTCAACATGATTCCCACTTCTATATTCAAATCATGTTCAATACTAGGGCCTTTGTTTGTAAATCATCTTTGCCTCACGAGATTAAAAGTCCAAAATTACCTTGAAACCTACCTTTTTTTCTCAAATTCAATTTCATGAATTAATTTTAACAGCACCACGGATCCTCTTTCATAATTTTAAATAAACACTCATTCCTGATCAAGGACAAACTCCAGATTCTCATTAACAACTGTGAGATGATCGATAGCCAACCAAAATGGCACTTAGAGAATCAGTCAGCTATCTTCTATTTTAACAGATCTGCTGAAATTTCATGATAAAACAAATGTTCTAATCAACTTTATGATTGATTCCATCACTCACTCAATTTTCACACACCTCTAGAAAATTAAATGTTCTTCCATGAACCATAGCAACAAATTTTCTCTCACAAAATCGTTTTCAAGAACCCAAAAGAAAACAATGGCAAGAACAAACAAATTCAATCCATACTAGAGCAAAAATAAAAAAACCCACAATCGGTATCACTCACATTCCATAATATACAAAACCCACATTCCTTCTTCTCTTCAAAGAAACGTACAAATTTAAACAAGAAAATCCTACTACAAGAAAGAAATCAAGAGAAGATGTCACTCACCTTAGCAAGCTGGGAAGGAGCCGGTGTATAAGCCACAGAAGCCCGCCGCGTGAAGGAAGAAGTCGCCCTTCGATCCTAAAAGATCACCCAAAAAAAATAAAAAAATAAAAAAATAAGGAAAACAACGAAAAGAAAAGAGATCGGAGATAGAACAAGAGTATTCCGTCGACCATGAGGGATTCGACGAGAGGAACCATCTCGACGAGGTTCTTGAAGAGGATCCCGTCGACATTGCTCCCATTCCCGGCGGCATTCTCGGAAGAGGAGGACGACGACGAAGCGGTGCTACCCGCTGGCGGATCGGCAAGGCCACGGTGCCTCTGCGGCTTCGACGTCATCAGAGCACGGGGGTGGAATTTTGGGTGGGACGAGGGCAGAATGGCAAGTAAGGGAAGTGGCAGAAGAGAATGAAGGCGAGGATCCCGTTTAATTTCAAATTAGAAGAATTTAACAACGTGGGTGGCTGCCCGAGTCCGAGTCGGAATCGGACAGGATGACTTCCGGAGATGCCCTCCATATGGAGATCTAATTACGGACATACCACCCAAAGCAGGGTTTGTGTGACAAACAGTCACGTGACTCATCTGCCGTAGAAGTTCGAGATCGCGCGCGCTTGAGTCCTCACCGCCGGAGTTCGCCCTCCCGATAGCTACTCCGCTGTCGGTCGCTGGCCGCCTCCATTCCGACGAGGCCCCTCCCCTCCAGCTCCCGTGAGTCCCCAGAACCCGCAATCTTCTCTCCCGTCTGGAAATCAGATCCAAATAATGTTCGCTTCCTGCGATACCACTTGCGCTACTATGTGAAAAGATTTTTCGTTTTCTTTTGTTTCGATAAATCTTCGAATTTGTCGTGTTTGCGGTGAGAGATGAAGCACCAAAGGTGATAGTTATTCGATATTTTTCCGTTTTTAATTTTGGGTTTTAATGTAAGAGAAGATGCGTTATTTGGCCTTCGTTTCCAGTGGACTGGCGGTTGCTTGATTCTTTCCGTTAACAGCTTGTTTTGAGTCTTAAAAGAAACTAATCGACAAATTCACTGATTCGGATAGATTTTCAGTGAAATTGCTTCTGTTTGAAGTATTTTGGTGTTTGTTGTGAAAAAGAGCACCAAAGATGATAAATTTTGTATTTGACTTTGTTTTGATTGATGAGCTAATATGTTATTTAAACCTTCTTGGTAAAAAGATTATTGACGAATTCAAACAACTGGTACGATAATTACTGGTGGAATATTGACCGCCATTTGTTTCTGTTCTTTTGATATGTTTCGATGAACATTTTTTTTTATTTTTCAGTTGATGATTTATTTGGAAAGCCTTTTTTAAAGGAGTTTTTAGCATCCAACTTGATGCAAATTTATGAGAAATCACTTATCTTATTAATAGCAAAAAAATACTTGCCTTATAATATAAATTTATAAAAAATCATGTTGATTAAAATATATTCAAAAAATATTTTATTTTATTTTAATTTTATTAATTAAAATTAATATAAAAAATTAAATTGTCTTTATTTGATTTTAGTTTGGATTATAATTAAATTAATATAAAAATAAATTATTTTATTATAATTTTTGTGAAAATCAATTGTCTGGTATTATGAAATCAGAAATTTAAAATCCTGTTTTTGCAGACTGATTGTTAACAATTGTGAATTAACTGTACCAAACAAAATCAAATGATCATAATTTGATCTTTTTATATTAATTTAATTAGTAAAATTAAATTAAAATAAAATATTTTTTAAATATTTTAATTGATGTGGTTTTTTGTAAATTTATAGTATAAACGAGTGATTTTTTACTAATAATGATAAAAGAGCTAGTTTTTGTAAATTCTCAATAAAGTAGGTGGTTGTTTGTTAAAAAAAATTTTTAATTTATGTAGATGTGCTTGTTTTAACTGAAGAGTTTGTTTTGCTGCTTTCTTTGTTTGAGATGAATTTCTGATGATATTCATAGCTTTATTATTATGTTCAGGTTATAGTTCTTTTGATGTATATATTTGTGTGATCTGATTGCTCTCCCATTTTAGGTATCTTTCATCCCCTGTTATTGTACTCTTAATTACTGGAGCCTAATAGATAATAAATCTGATGCTTTATCTTGCATTTTTTCTTGTCTTCTTCCCAAGATTGAAATTGATCCAAATGCATGTGAACTTGTTGCATCAGTGAAGTTCCCTTTCTTGTGATAATGTTTGAATGTGGAGTGAAACTTGTGCTTCTATTGATATTGGTTGAGAATGCATCTTGCAGAGTAATTTTAAGAAGCCTCTCATCTATGTGATAATTGAGAATACTAGAAAATTATTAATGATCAAAGTTTTAGTGGCTATCCTTTCTTGTCTGCAAACAAAATGTAATTTGCTTAACTACTTTGGCATAAACCTCTTGATGTTGTTATCATCATTATTCTTGTGATATCTGTCAATTCCTAAACTTACTATCTATAGGTGTACATATATCAGATGACTTCCCATAGATAGGTTTTGGTTCCATATTCATTACTTCATACATTTATATTCTAAGCTCTACTGATAAGAAGCCCGGGGTTCATATAAAATTTTCCATTTATGATTCATTACTAAAAACTTACTTCTTACCATCACCTTTCATGTTATATTTGAGTTGGGAAGATAATATGGTGTTATGTGTTAACCACAACTGAGAATGCTTTTTTCTTATTGACTGTTTGCTTTCCAACAAAAATTAAATTCTTTCCCTTGTGCAAGGAATCTGACTCTACAGTATATATTCTCTTTTTTGGGTTGTAATTATACTAACATTTTGATAAATTTATGTAAGCTCCAACCTCTTTTCAAGGGAAACATGTAGACTGCAAGTCACTAAAAATCAGTTGTTGTTAATTAGATTAATAGTACTGTTTCACTTTCTATTTTATTAATCTTCTCTCCTAACTACATATTTTGCAGATGTTGGAATTTTACCTTCATCTAATATGTGATCAGCTGGCTACAGAAATTGTTTTCACTCTCCACATTCGTTTGTTCAAGGCGACTAGGTGGATTTACTTCCTCGTAGCTCACTTCATGGTCATTTATGCTCGACTTCCTTTCTCCATAACCGCACTAACCTTTGTGTTTGGCATGCAAACGAGAGGGAGGAAGAAGAAGAAGAAGAAGCTTTCTGTGTCTGTCTCTTTCATCACCTTCAATGGCTCCCAAATTCGATAGCCCTGTGCAGACACAGATGGCAGTTTCTGTCTTGAGTCACACCCTTAGTACTGACCCCCATGGCAACCAGAAAAGCAAGGGTAAACCTGTTGGTCATAGACATGTTTTTGTCCAAACTGAAACTGGCCTGGTCCTGGACATGGATTTGGATGGTGGAGATAATGCACATGCTGTGAAAAGGAGGTTACAATTGGCCTTCAATGTTCCTATTGAAGAGAGCTCTCTTACATTTAGCAACATTGTTTTGAAGAATGATCTTACTGCTATTCTAAGTGATACACCTTGCTTCTTATGGAGAAACATCCTGCACAGGAACTCTTCAAGCGCATGCCTTTCTCCCGCAAAGAGATTTGGGTGGTCCAATGAAGTCTTAGGGTGCTCAAGCCACTGCTCTTAGACCAAACAGCTTGTCAAGGATGTTGTCAAGGCTATGAAAACTGGTATGGACCCCATTCCTGTTGATAGTGTTCATGGCGGTGCATATTACTTCAGGAACAGCAGGGGTGAGAGTACTGCTATTGTGAAGCCTACAGATGAGGAGCCATTTGCGCCAAATAATCCACAAGGTTTTGTTTGGAAATCCCTTGGGCAGCCAGGCCTGAAAGGGTCAGTGCGAGTCGGTGAGACAGAATTTAGGGAGGTTGCATTATACCCTCTGGATTATGATCATTTTGCAAATGTTCCCCCCACAATGCTTGTCAAGATTAATCACTTGATATTTCACGTCAACAAGGGGGTTGGTGGTTATAACAGTAAGACTCTTTGAGAAGAGTCAGCATGTCGTCTGCAAGATTGCCTCATTCCAGCAGTATGTTCCTCATGATTTTGATGCAAGTGATCATGGGACCTCAAGCTTTCCTGTTGCTGCAGTTCACAGAATTGGAATTATTGATGTTAGAATCTTCAACATAGATAGGCATGCTGGGAATCTTCTGGTGAGAAAGCTTGCCACTTGGTCTGGTAGATTTGGGAGTCTGATGGAATTGATACCAATCGATCATGGTCTCTGCCTTCTGGAGAATTTGGAAGACCCATTTTTTGAATGGATACATTGGCCACAAGCATCAATCCCTTCTCTGAGGATGAGCTTGAGTGCATTGCTAATCTCAACCCAGTGAAGGATTCCGAAATGCTCCAGATGGAGCTGCCAATGATTCGTGAAGCATGTCTTTGAATTATAGTTCTTTGTACAATTTTCCTCAAGGAAGCAGCACCTTTTGGGCTTTGTCTTGCAGAGATTGGGGAGATGATGAGTGGGAAATTTAGAGAAATGGAACAAGAGCCAAGTGAGCTGGAGCTTTTGTGCATTGAAGCTAAAAGGTTGGTTTCTGACAGGGAGTTGTTCTCTTCAGAAGCTGAGCTGGGAAGTGATGATGAATTCCAGTTTAATATTGACTGCGAGGAAAATGCTGATCCAATGGTACACAAAAGCACTGCTGTCCTACCATTTTGGAAGCACACAGGCAGAACTTCCGTACAAACTCCCAAAACTAGATGAAGTAATAGAGGAGAAAGATGAAGATGAGCATTAGGAGATAAATATGGCAAGAAATGCTTGGCTCCCACATGTTCCCCAACGGCTTCCTAGCGCATCAAAATTGTCTGTGTCACTCAAGGGTGTTAGCCTAACTGAAAAGAATCAGAGGCATCCAGCTAGTGTTCCGAATGGGCATACCACGATCACTAGCAAAGATAACACTAAGACATGGGAGAGGAGGAATGGGTGGTTTTCCTAGATAAGTTACAGGAGCTGCTACAGGACTCATCTGCAAACGCAAATACAACTCTGCAAGCCAGAGGCAAAGGCAGAGACTTGGTACTTGTTGCAAGTTTTGATTAGAAGATCAAGCGAGGAGATGCAATGATGTGTTTTGGTTTGGTGGCAGTTTGTTGTTTGGCCTGCCCTTTTCCGTAGCGCATGGAAGAAGGGAGAGACTTGAATAAGGTTTTCATTGTTGGGTTTCTCGTAGCTGGGGAAGTGAAGGTGCAGATGGAAGGTAGCGCTGCATCTGGATATAGTCTGTTGTCCGACTAAAGTACGGAGTTAACATGATGGAGGTTGCTATGTTATGCCTCCCAGTTTTTCAAATAAATAAAAAATAGAGACATTTTTCCTCCTTCACTGGAAAAATATCCTGGAAAAGTAGAGTCCTCTCTCAATACTTCTCTCTATTTTTCAGAGGTAAAATTTAAACTAGACATAAATTTCTATTTTAAGAGAAGTGAAGGAGTAAATAAAAGAATATTTAATGAACACAACATAATTTTTTAAATTAGAATATAATAAAAATATCTTATATGGTAATTTATTATTACTAGATTTTTTTAGATATGATCATGATTTTTTTATTTTATCTTAGTATAATTAAATCTTTTCAAAAATAGTCCCCCCATGACTTCTTACTTGCTTTCAATTTTAAATAAATATAATTATATTAAATTAAGGGAAAATTACCTACAATCTCCTAATTTTCGGAATTACTCGCACCCCTTTTTTTCAAAATATTTACCTACAGTCCCTTGATTGTTATTTAATCAAAATTTTTTTAAAAAATTTCGATTTTACCCTTCGTTTTTTTACAATTAAATGCCAAAAAACTTATTTTTTATTATTTAACACCCCGAAATTCAATTTTTTACAAATAACACCCCGAAATTATTTCAATTTACAGAAAAAATTCCGAAATTATTGCGAGAGTGGTGGCCCGCGAGCGGTGATGCCGGAGGCCGATGACGGGAGCGGAGGCTCGGCGAGCATGGATGCCGGAGGGCAAGGCCCGTGCGCCGACATATGGGCATAGACGGCCAAGGCCAAGACCGTTTGCGCCTGCATGTTGAGGCCGAGACCTTGGCCGCCCACACCGGCCTCGCCCTTCGTCCACACCCACGTGCCGAGGCTATCTGCGCCGGCCTCAGCCTCGGCACGCGGGCGCAAATGGCCTCAACAAGACCTTGGCATGCGGGCGAGCCGTCTGCTCCCACATGTCGGCGCGTCGGCCTCGGCCTCCGACTTCTGCATCCGCTCGCCGACCTCCGCTGTCCACTCTCGTGCACCAGCCTCAGGCCTCTGCTCTTGCTGCCGACCACCTGCGTTGCCGTCATCCTCGCCGCCGTCGCAATAATTTCGGGGATTTTTCAGTAAATTGGAATAATTTGATATGTTATTTGTAAAAATCTGAATTTCGGATATTTTTCTGTAAATCGAATAATTTCATGGTGTTTTTTGCAAAAATCCAAATTTCAAGGTGTTAAATAATAAAAAATAAGTTTTTAGGGGTTTAATTGTAAAAATAACCGAGGGTAAAATAGAATTTTTTTGAAAAAAATTTGATTAAATAATAATAGAGGGGTGTAGATAAATATTTTGAAAAAAAAGAGTGTGTGAATAATTCCGAAAATTACAGAGAATTGTAAGTAATTAAGACTAATTACATGAGGTTATAGGTAATTTTCCCTTAAATTAAATATTTTTATGTAAATTTTTTATATAACAGAATATCATGATTATTTACAATAAACTAACATATTTTTACCATGATTTTTATTTTGGTTTTGAAGTTTTCTAATGCATGTAATGAATCTTTTTATTTTGTATCATTCCTTGTTATTAACTCAATTTACAGTGTTTTATTTATTTTTATATTCTTGGACTTTTGATTTCTCTGGCAAATATCAATAGCGAAATATGCAGACACTTCCAAAAACGGGAAATGGTGAGGAATGGTTATGTCATTTCTCCACATCTTACTGAAACCAAACAAGTCATAATGAAATTGACTAGCCTTCCTGGATAGCTTTCACCTTGGGTTCAGAGGTGAACCATTGGGATCTAGGGCTAAATCAAGAGAGGTGCAATGTTGTGGAAAAGAAAAAGGATAGTGGGTTATTTTGCTACCTTGGGATCAGCTTTGGCCGGACGGCTTGAGACAAGTATATGATCATGGAACTAGGCCTAGACCCAGCCCGTCTGACCCAGCCTGGTTATTGTTTAACTAGGCCTAAAGCCAAGGCTCACAACATTGGTGTGGGTGTGCTTGAGTTTTTTTTAGCAATACAAACCCCATAAGACATTCAGAATCCATGATAAGAGTTTGATTAGAACATAATAGATTTGCCTACTCAACAACATTATACTGGACGAAAATACGAACTGTGGAACTCATGGATTAGAGTCCAAAATAAGATGTCAATTTTTACCCGCAATTGAGTCCCAAAACGATTTATCTTTCAAATTTCAAACTCTTGTGTAGGATAATAACATCATTGAAGCATACTAATGTAAGCAAATTGTTATGACTTTCCCAGCTTAAAATGAACTATCATAGCCCACAATATTTATCTCCAGAACAGAACTACAACCTCTTATCATGATTAGGTAACAAACAGATTTGCAACACCGGAGTGTCTAGTAGTATTGGATGTTTAATCAACGGTACATTTGCACAATGGGAGTGTCTGGTAGTATTGGGTGTTTAATTGATGGTACATTCGCATAAATCTATATATGTGGGTAAGATGGTTCACCTTTTGGTTGGAGATTATCTGAGAAAGAAAACTCAGTAATCATCACCTCTAGAAATAACCTCTTTACAGGTAGGCCTCAGCAAAATGGTGTGTTCAAACTGTGATACATAGCTTCCCTTCACATCACATAAAGGAGGGTATGGCTGCAAATTAGATAAAATGAGAGAAGTAGTCAGAAAATGGTACAATTTTTTATACAGGATAGAACAAAATTCTGAATATGATGATATGATACTACCATCAATCAAGCATAAAACAAAAGGGGACCATATTCTTCGCATGGAATTTTTATCAGCATCTTTTAGATTAATATTGGATCTAAGTGTAAATTGAAGCAATGATTCAATTAATGCTTGGTCCAGAAGGGTAGTCCTTCAGCAGCAAGACAGCTAGATGACCCATGGAAAGGAAAAGGCCACTTTAGTTCATACCTGAACAATGCCAACATCACATAAATTTTTTAGGGCCATCAAATATTTGGTCTCTCCAATGCGGTCCAGGTACCTTCTGCAAAAGGCCAACGTTGAAAAATTCTTGTTGATCGTTCCAAGCAGTTGCTTGGCTCTGGGGAGCCTCAGTGGTACATGCCCAACATCAAAATTTTTCATGTAATGACTGCATTCCAGATCCTCCCTAACATAACCTTTCCCTGCAAATATATACAAAAGCACAACAATATCAGAATTTAGTAGATCTATTTCAAGTTATTTATGATTGGATTACTTGAGCAATCTATTATGACACCATAAGAATTTTGGTACTGAATAACATTTCATGATCTAGTTCTTGTTGATTGCAAGGAAATGTGGGATCAAATTATTAAAGAATGCTTTCTAATTAAGAAGCCATCTAAGGTAAATATAAGCCAACCTGAAAATTTTTCCCTTTTACAGAAAAAAAAGCTCTAATACCATTAACTGCATGCTCAAGTTAAAAGAGAGACTGGGCGGCATACAAACTGATGTCAAAATATAAATCAAAATGTACATGAAGCATCCTACCTGTTGACCCAAAAGTCTCTATTGCAAAAAACTCGCCCTCCTCCATCTTTGTTTGCTCACCACCTTTGACAATTGGGACAGACTTTCCAGCATGTATTTGATATTGCCCGATGCTATGCCCATTCAAGTTTCGGATGCTTTTAACTGCCAAGAGAAGTCAACAACTTAAAAGAGAATAAAGGACTACACAGTAAGCATATAGAAGTACACAAACAGTGGAAACTACTAGAACAAACATTAGGTTGCTAAACCAGTATTCAATGAAAATTGCAGTTAGGCATGTAATACTTGACTCTGAGTGATATGCATATCGGAGTGCATCAAGACTTATGATGCATTGCAGGCATGATAAATTAGTATTAAATAAGTTTCCATAGGATAGTGTTATGAACTAATTTGAAAACTGGAACAGTCTTTAGCATAGGAAGCAGATCCAAACCCCACCCCTGACCCAATTGGGTCTGCTCCACTGTTGTGAGTACGAAAGGTTGGACCCCAAAAGAAAACATAGAAAGGCAACTGCCATACTTGACAATATGATAAGCACAACTCAGTGATAGTTCCGATGAAATAGATGAATAATATCCTTCAAAGTAATGGCCATTAGTCATCAGTTACTCAATTGGGAAACCACTAGTACAAAATGATTGGCACCACACACACACAAGTAAAGAAATACTTCATTCAGAATGCACAATTCAGAAACAAATTACCACACCTTGGAAAACTTTCCCATTAATTTCAACTTCATATGATTCCATAACTTCTTGAATTGCAGCACCAACATCACAGAGTCGAACATCTACTCCAGCTTCCTATGGAAAATTGTGTATAGCATCAACATAAAAAAAAAATTTATTGCAATATGTGGATGCCTAATAACAGATTAAAGTTGAAGGACATTATCAAGAATTCAATATGCAACGAGTCAATTACTACTTTGAGCATCATCGGCATCACACACGTACACAAAAATTTTTTTCCACACAGTTACAGCAACTGACATAAATCCCTTCAACCAGATCCCAGATGCTCACTATAACAATTCTACTTTCAACGAACTAAAGAATTGGTGAAAGCAGTACCTTAACTCCCATATTTGTAGCCTCCCTTGAAGCCTCAAGCAATGAATCAAACATTGGATTAAATGCCACTGTAAATGCACAATCAACTATATGTCCTGAAACAGAAACAAGCCCCTGAAGTCGGTCATAAGATGCAAAAACAAATTGCAACATCTATAATATCAGTACAACTAATATTCCTATATATTATAGAAGCAACAATTTTTACATGAAACCAAATAGACAAAGAAAAGGCAACACAAGCTATCATTTATCAGTACCATCAACTTGGGTTCCAAAATCCAATTTCATGACGTCATCATATTGAAGTACTGTTTTATCCCCAGAGTTTGGGGTCCAATGAGCTGCCACCCTATGAAATACAAGTAGTATTAATGACGGATATATTTAGATAACAAAGAAGCCAATCAGTAAGAAACAGTGATGAACTCTTACCAGTTTAAGGAGCATCCTGTTGGAAAGGCAATGCCTGCTTGGAGACCATTCTCCTTAATTAATTTCCGCACCATATTCTCTAATGTTTCACAAAGGTCGATCATCAACATTCCAGGCATAATTATACTCCTCATATATTTCCGCACCTAATAAAACAAAAAGATAGAATCATGTAGCCAAAAGCATATCAAACCCATGTGCATCACATTAAAGTTAGGCTCCATCCAAATGAAACATAGTAAACTAGAACACAAGTGCAGGTGACAATTAAAACACGGCAACAACTAACTCTAACCTGTCGATGGACTTCTGCTGCCCGACGAATTGCATTATAGATTGGTTTCTCTAAGCGCTCCAGCTCCCTTTTCTCTTCAGAAGTTGTTCTCCATAGATTACTGAGCAAAAGGAACTTCAATAACCAATTGAGCTACAAAACTAATTCAGACATAAAATCTAGATCGATTTGGGATCTTCAGTAGGTTAAGAAAAATTCAGAATTTCTATAGAGTTTATCCACTTTCTTAAACCAATAATGAACCAGATATATGCTTACTCATCCTTGTATTGTTGAATTTCACCCTCTGGGAAGTCCCCTGAAGGAAAAAGTTCATCAACAGGAATTGATGGCAGATCAGTCTGCTCAAGAGGTTCTTTCTTTTTCCTGAAAAGTAACGGGTGTTGTCAGCATAAGGTCAACTTTGGATAGCGACTACACAAACAAAAAGAAACTTGAACAGGATGCCCACTTGGCCTTGCTCTTCTTCTTCTTCTTCTTTGATGATTCTGCCAGAAGATTCATCAAAATATGTAATCATTTTATGAAAAAACTGCACTAATACAAAGGTCTACAAATAACAATAGAAGTAAACCATCTTCCAGCAGAAAATGAATTTTCACAATGGAAAAAAATGTTGTTTCCAAGAATCCAATGGACTTCACAAAATAAATTGCTGCAATCCATGAAAAATACCCATCAAAGATGGCAACTAAGCTTGGTGTTCAGAAATACAGATCTGGTGTTTCCTTCAATCATTAAACATCTGATCATTGCTCTCATGCTTTATTTGTCAAAGAATCGCATTCATATTGTACAACATAAAAGGAATATTTATTCCTGCTGCATGTGATAAAATTTTGTGGACACATCCTTCCCATTCATTTTGCTCAACAGCCAAAAACTTGCCAACAAAAAATTTCAACATATGTGACAAACTTAATCTGCAGTATCATGGACTTCAATTCACCTGCCTCTGCTACTTAATAAATTAAAGACATATCATTGGTTATACAGCATGAACTTTGGTAGAAGTGTGAAGGCATTAGGGGGCATTTTTCAATGGATACCTACCAATACTCAAGAAAACACTAGTGCTATTCACCATCAACAATTTGACATTACAGCCATAGACCAACACTGGTCTTAATTGTGCAATTGAATGACAATCACATGCTTGAAATGAAAATAAATCCAATTAAAAGGAAACAAATTCGTGCAGGGAGAAAAAAAAAAAATCAAAACAGAGATTCTATGACTGGAAACTCAACATCTGCTATTTTCCAACTTCATCCTATGAAAGATACATGAGTTTGCACTCACCAAAAACGAGTCTTGCCCAATTAGAAGTTTTAAACTATAAAATATGTCTATACTAAGAGTTGCCCATTCACCTTTAATTTTTAGTATTTCTTAGGTTTCCTAATTGTGTCTTCTTTCCATCTCCATCCAACTCAACTAGTCAATAAAATGCCCCGATCCCACTACGAGAACTAAATTTAAGTTTTTCCTCCAATTTTCATCTTTCAAAAATTAGAAGCTAAGATTGCCCCTGCTAGGATCCAAATCATTCTAAACAAATTCCTGTTCAAATCTAGTAAGAGCTTTCTTTCAAATTAGTGAATGAAAATTTCTCACCTTCAGGTGTTTGCTAATTCTCATTAATTATACACTTCCATCCTAGATGGTAGCTGACTATTATGTTAGTTAGCAATGCCATAGGGAACAATTTCAAGTTTTGACTGCTTGAGAACGTATAGCCCTATAAAATGTATCCATTACTGATCATGATCTTATTTGGCACCATAATTACATAAAAGCAGTGTGCAGTAAATTTATCAGATTCCAGAACAACCTCCAAATTCCATCTGCCTTCTACAGTTCAACAATACTATCAACATTCTCAGATAATTGTACGTATATGGTATACATTATTGCTTTTGTATATCAACTCTTTCTACTTTCAAGATCTAGAGGAGAACCAAATTGCTACATCTGTGACACTATTTTTACAACTAATTGTCACAAAAGGTCACATTATAATTCAATCATCGTCTAATCATTTAATAGCATGCTACACAGGAAATTAAAAAACCATCATTCATGAAGGGTCTGGCTCGGGCCACACAATGATTAGAACCCATCTGATCAAGTAATAGTCATCAAGCACCACATTTCAAAATTCAAATCCCAAGGCAATAAAATTAATAAATAATTCTTAAAGCTTGTTTTCGTCAACCAATTCATTTCTTGCAACATGATCTCAATTACTGTTAGATGATTTGTTTCATTGTTATGTAATTTATTTACTTAAATTATTTTTCTAATAAATTATGTTTTTCTAAGTTGATCCACATTTTTGCAAAATGATTCAGTGTCATATTCTTTAATCCAATTTTTTGTTATATGATACATGTTTTGTCAAGAAAAATATATGTCTTGGGGTTCTAAACGTTGCTGCATGGCCCTTTAAGAGCATGGTGCACGACTAGATGGCCCTATCCCTGCATGACCCAAGCCAGACTCATTCATGAAAATTGAGCACAATATCAAGTAGACTACAAACATGTCTTTCTGGAAATAACTTTACTCAAAATGTATAACCTGGCAATCCATCTGAAGTTTGAGCATCTGCTGGGACGTCTTCCTCATTGTCTTTCAACAAGGCTTCTGGAGTTCCATTATTGGTGGCTGCAAGATCTGAAGATTTATCCCCAGAAAGTTTTCTTCCATTACTCTTGCCATCATTGACAGAAACATCCTGCAAAAGGGCGGGTACCATGCATATGTTATACTTGAGTATATTATCTGCATACAGTAGGATCAAATTTTGGTTGACCATATTATAACTACAACTTGTGGCCTCAAAAAGTAAGCAAATAAAACCTTTCCTATGCGAATGCAGCTCACTGTGTGCAGAAGTTTAAAGTTCTGAACTGCCAGGACTCTTAACTGATTTTACAGGAGCATCTTAGGTTGTTCTAATCAGCATTTCTATAACAATCAAAACGTAACTCATGTTCAGCTACTAGCAAAGCAACCTTGTAGATATCAAGAATGGTTTTGTCATTCTTGAAGGTTGTTCAGCAAATAATTTTTGTGCAAAATCAGTAAAGGGTTTGCCCTGAGTTAAAAGAGAAGTAACAAAACTTTCAAAATGTCTTATAGACTAAAAATTTCCACAGCAAGATGTTCTAAGGTTGGTCATTGAACAACAACAACAATAATTTGAAAGTCATGCTTAACTGACAACAGGTATGAGATATTCTAATACGGCCAACAACTCTCTAATGTTACTAAAAAATGATGCCATAAATGATAGAACATTTATGAGGTTGGTCATAGCACAATAATTTAAGAAATGTGATCTAACAAGCCTCTCTATGATTAGAGGATGAGACTGATGAGATATATGTGATATTCCATATAATGATATTGAGCATAGTAAGTCAACCTTCTATGGTTGGACACAAAGGTTGCCATTTATGACTTGAACTATGTGCCTATGACTGTCACAAACCATAATCACAATCTCTTCTCCAGTTTCTAAAGCAACCAAGACTTGGTAAGATCTCTAGCAGCCAAGCATCAGATAGTTTCTCGAAGCTTGAGGTATAGACAGAAGAAATTTGTTCCATATTTTTGTTGTCTCAATTTATCATGTCCATGTGTCCTACTTTTGTCAAAAGCAACCACAGATCATGGTGGTAATACAATATTAGCAAGAAAATAAAATATGATACAGTGGATGTCAAATAAGTTTGACTCTGATTATATACCAATTTGATCTTAAGCAATGTTAGCTATGTACCACTTTCATTTAAGCATATGAATTAGGGAAAACTGGATATTGCAAAAACCATATTTGTATCAACTTATATCCTATAAATAGATATGAGTACCAATGAGAATTGGAAATCAAAATTGACACATGTCTGATTTCAGATCCCAACATGGATGAGATTAGGACAATTAACATATTTGTTTAAGTGGGTATGGATATTCTTTGGATATGGATGAGATTAGGAGAATATCATATTTGTTTTTAAGTGGATATATACTTCGGATATGAATAATTATTACAGCAGTCAATCAGTACATTTAAATGATAACTTTCAAGAAATAACACTTGCCTACCAAGACTGAAGCTTTAAAATAATCAAAATATAACTTTATCATATTTACAACAATATTTAAACAACACAGTATTCAAATGCTGCTGATAATCTATTCAAAAAACTTGATATAAGATTCTAAAAAAATAGTACAACGACATTTCATCTAACATAAACTTAGAATGTAAAAATCAATAGGGATCCAGAAAGTTTGGGCAATCTATTCAAATTCCAATTTGAATGCATCACATCTTGCTTCATCAAACTCATATGTATCATATTTATCATTATGTCATAGTATTTTCATCAAGTTGCAAAAGCTAAAGGAAATAAAAGCAGATTACTAGAAAATCCCAAGCAAATCTAACACCATCAAAGCATTCAGTACAGGTACACGTGTCTAACAAACCCGGAGTTCTTCATTTGTTCCAACATGAAGTTCTTCCAAATCTTGAGCCAGAGCATCACCTTCTGTTCCTCCCATGACTTCCTTTATACCAAATGAAAGGCTTCACCTGCAAGATCTGAAACATGAGAAAACCAGAAGAATTCACCTATCAAAAACAACACGGAGAACCCACCACAAAAGAATTAAGCTATCAAACAAACAAAGCATAGATGAATCCAAGATTCATTCTTTAAGATTTTACTTGGACATCAGAAGTGGACTTGCTCCATTTCTAATCCAACGGCTCAAAAAAACACTATAATATGCCTATGAATTCGTTGGTTTCTTCTAGACTCCTATAGTTTCTCATTCGCGGAAAACAGGGAGATACAAACAATAAAATAGATCAGAAAGGGAACAAAAGCAGCAAAAGAAGTCAAGATAACAAGATTCTCCATACCTTAATGGGAAAAGAACTGAAAAGGAGTGATGAAAACGGTAGAAAAACCCCCCAAAAATCTCCATACCTGGAGAAGCGGACGCCAGGAAGACTTGGTTGGAATTCTATCGGACAGCCGATTAGCTCAAAGAAATCTAAATGAAAGGATTCACCTGCAAGACCTGAAACATGAAAACCCAGAAGAATTCACCTATCAAAGAAAAAACAAACAAAGTCTTGATCAATCCAACATTCTTTCTTCAAGGTTTTACTCGGACATCAGAAGTGAACTTGCTCCATTCCTAATCTGATGGCTAAAGAAAACAATAGTATGCCTATGAATCCGTTGCTTCAAGGGTTTCTCATCCACGGAAAACAGAAAAAAAATACAAACGAAAAACAGATCAAAAACGAATTAAGGCTGCCAAAAAAAACCAAGCTATCGAGATTCTCCATATCCTAACGAGCAAACGAAAAAAAAAACACCCAAAAACTCGAAAAGAGTGATGAAATCAGTAGAAAAATCGCAAAACTCTTCGCACCTTGAGAAGCCGAGGATGAGAAAAGCTGATCGGAATCCGATCGGAAGAAAATAAGAAGAAGAAATTTTGGGGAAGAAGAAGACTGAAAATGGAAATGGGGGCTCGTTCTTGAACAGGGGGAACTTAGCCCCTGGGGACGCAAAACCGGCCAGGCTGGTCAGGTCCCGGCTGGGCTGCCCGACTAGGATCAAAAAGCCTAGCCCAAAGAGTTCTGCTCCGCCCACTGGATGCTCCCAATTTCGTTTTATTTATCATACTCACAAGGTAAACTCCCCTGTCATCCACTGTCAAATTGTTCGAACTGGTAAAGAAAGAGTTTCATTTAAGCCCCTGAAATTTTAATTTTCACATATATTCTACTCACCAAACCAATTCTTTTTCTAGCTGAAACAAATGAAGCAGATCATAGGAAACAAAGTTCCCCCACCTCACATGCCTTCATGTCATTATCTAAATTCTAATGTCGAATTTATTATTTATTTTCTTTCTTCATAAATCAATCTGAATGAGTATTGTAAATTCTGAATAAACGAATTTTCATGGATATATAGGAAATTCAGAGGGTCATTTGAAAAATAAACAACACTTTTCAAAGGGTATATAAGGAATTACAATTTTTATAGAAATATAAGAAAAAAATCATAAATTTATAAGGGTATATAAGAATTTTTCTCTTTCTTAAATATCTAAAATGACCTCAGGATCTTCCTCACAGAGGAAAAAAATTTGCTGACACAGGCAGCAGAGTAATGAAGGGAAGGAAGACAACTTCAGAGGAAGTGGGGAAGAAGGAAATCTGGGAAGTGGAGAAAGCGGCAGCAAGTGCACAACAATTTGCCACAATCTGATCTAATATAATTTTTGCTATAGATTTATTTGACCCCCTGGATCAATTTTTATAACAATATTCCGACCAAACGTTTATTCATACAAAAAAAATAAAAAACAATCTTAAACTAACCATTTGCAAAGCTTTCAGAAATCACACGTTGCTACTTCTGATACAACTATCTTCTGGGTTCCAAAATCAATAAACTACAATTTGCAATTTACAAAAATTCTTTATTGCCAAGAACTCAAAAATTTGCGTGGAATTACAAGATGAAAATTTCTGTCCAAAATCTGAATCATATAGGTGAATTGCGATAAGCCGATCGAACCTTATCTTCCAACAACTTAACATGTTTATCAAGCATTGCGATAACAGCTTCAAATTGTGTGACTTGCTGCTCTACCGCATCAATCTGCTGAAGATATTGATTAAAGCTGCCATTTTTCTGACTCAGTTGTTCCACAAAGACTCTCAATCCAGAAGCAACATTGCCAAAGCTCTTGTATTCCTCTGTTACTCTTCTGTTCATCTTCTCCAATTCCTTTAGCTGGTTATTAGTTCCCTAGAGCAATGACAAATTCCTTTTGCAGACTGATGATATATGCTAGAGAGAGATTTTCAAAACAGTGGCCAGATTTAAGGAAGTACTTGCTCAGTAAGGATGTTTTGTGTATATATCCCTACAAAAATGTCACCTTGCATATATACTCTCTAAAACATTTGTGTAAGCCTCCTTATATTGTTTTCAAGTTTTTTATGTGCAAAATACCATAAAACTTACTTCTTCTCAATCCATATTTAAGACTTAACACCAAAGTTGTTTTTTAGAATTGTATGACATTACATTGTAAGTTCATAAACCAACAGCTAAACGGCAGCTAACAGGACCATATGTGATGAAGAAGTTACGCAAGAAAGGAAATCATGAAGTTTCCAGAATCCCAAAGCATAGCAGAAAAACCACGATTTAAAAGAAAATTAGTTGGAATTCACAACATTAGTGCAAAAATGGGACTTAAGTTTTCCTTCATGTATTTTTTTCATTTATTGTCAACCTATTTGATTCTAGGATTCATCATAAAATAGTGGCCAGCTGCCTTGGAAAATACAAAAATATGGGGTGTCTTTTAAGCACCAATGACTCACACTAATTGTAGCATTTTCACGAAATGAAATCCAAAATCCTAATCAGATGGCATTATCTTATTAGATGAGCTAAGTCAGTAAGCTTGAGATGTTGTGGCACAACAAAAACCCATAGCTGATCCAATAATCATGTCAAGCGCATGAACTCATCTGATATATGCATATATCTGATGCAACCATAATATCCTAAAGCATTGAACAGATGCATTCAAAATACCTTGAAAACATATATTAGGTTCTAAGAACAAATTCAAAGTCGGCCTCCCTATTAGGTTCTCAAAACAATATAAGCAACTCATTGCCTTTCCAAGCCAACCACCCACCATGATCCTTTCCACGAAATTAGCATAAGAAGATCCATAAGCTGTAGAGAAATTCTGACTCATCAAAATG
Source organism: Trichopus zeylanicus subsp. travancoricus (assembly GCA_005019695.1). Lineage (NCBI taxonomy): Eukaryota > Viridiplantae > Streptophyta > Magnoliopsida > Dioscoreales > Dioscoreaceae > Trichopus > Trichopus zeylanicus. Next base: position 891,830 of record RXID01014367.1, read on the forward strand.
TGGCCCTCCCTATTATTTACTGGACTCCCATCAACCAACATTCTCATTCCAAACAAAGAAACATATCCAAGAAGATGCAACCTTGTGCATGCTTATTGTCATTGCTAAGTAAATCACAACCCCGCATTAATCAATCCCTTCTAAATCTTGCACTCTTGACCTTAATATCAGATCGAAATAAAAAAATAAAAAAAGAAAAATCTAGAGTAAAGCATAATGAAAATAACAAATTATCAAAAGAACCAAAAACCCTAAAAAAATATTTCTTAATCCAAATGTATGAATCCACTGCAATTAATACCATCATAAGTTTGCTTACGCAAATCCCCTTTTATTCTTAACAGACAAACAGGCATAATTCCAATCCATCAAAACATCAAATGATCCAGAAACCCTAAAAACTTTTCATTGCCTTAGAATATGAGAATTTCTACTCGGACTTCGCACAAATCCCCATTGAATTGAAATCGGGCTGGGATAGTGGCGCCCATTCCTAACCAGATCCAAATCAAAACATGGAAATATCAAAAACTAAGGAAGGCAGGGAAATTGACCTCGAGCTCGTCCTCTACCATGGCGGAGATGCTGCTGACGAGCTGCGCCAGTGCCGCCGCGAGCTCGTCTTTCTCCTCCGACATTGTCGCCTTCTCTTTCTTTCTTTCGGGCATGGAGCCCATTGGATTGGACAGGAAGTGAAGACCCAGCCCATATCACACTGGGCCGGACTGCACCCGGCCTCACGTGACGGGGCCATTAACCGGTGATATGTCCACCGGCACACGGTCTCTGAATTGCTCGGACATGCTCGGACTGTGCTCTGACATGGCTTGCAGGCACAGGATACCACTACCGCCAACACCTTCAACTCCTCTTCCTTCAAATCCTCGCCGTCCGCCAAACTCCCGGCACCAAATCTATCACCCTGTGTTTTCTCATCTTCTCAAAGGCCTCTTTGGGAAACGAAATCCCATCTGGGGACGTCGCTATCATCGTCCATCACTCGCATTTTCCTCTTCCCGGCCATGGGCTTCAAAAGCATCACACCATAGTTGTAGACATCAGACTTCTCGGATCATGTTTGACAGGTGCCATTCAGGCGCAATTTACCTGTACTTTCCTTTTAAAGTAGTGCGTACATCATCCTCTTCTCTTCCCAGCAGCCTTGATAAGCCAAAGTCGGAAACATGCGCTCCAAATTCCTCGTCGACACGTATATTGTCTGGCATGACGTCCCGTTGCAGAATCTTGGAATGACAACCGTGGTGAAGATAAGCAAGTTCGCTGGCGACGTCGATGGCAATTTGGTACCTGAGACCCGCCCCGTCGACCTGAATCCTTAGCGCTGTCGACCTGCCCGCCGGGAGCAGCTAATGTGTGCTGATGAGGTACTATATGATTGGTTAAATCTGGAATTGATAGAGGTTATGTGCTTTGCTTGGAAGCCACTAGGCAGAGTTGCATGTTGATCCTTTGGGTATTTTGTTTTGTGGCGAACAATCTTATTTGATGCAGTTAAATCAAAGTCCTGTTCATATCAGCGAAGAAATGGGATCGTTATTTATGGTCATATCGTGCAAGTAATTGGACACTATCTTCCTCTTCATACTTTTAGTTTTGTTTCATTAGTAGTCTAAAGTAGCAATTAGCTTCAACTCACATACAACAATTGAGTATTTATTTGACAAATGATGATACACTATACATTATGACATTGTAGAAGCAGATCCATTGTCAAAAGTTACCTCCCCGTGCTCAACTCGGACAGAGTACATAGATTTTCTGATACAATTGGATGCTCGTCTTCCACCGATAGCATAGAGACTGTCCCAGTAGAACTAGTAGTCTCGGAAACATCGGTGCAGAAATTTGCCATGTGCATGCGATTCTTCGGCGGCATGTTCACCAGCAAACGTCTCTCAAGCACGTCAACCACATCGGGCATGCTCGGTCTGTGCTCCGGGTTGGCTTGCATGCACAGAAGACCCACGCCCACCAACACCTTCAACTCCTCTTCCTTGAAATCCGCTTCCTCTGCCAACCTCCCCGCCACCAAATTCATCACCTTGCCTTCTCTCATCTTATCAAACTGCCCTTTCGGGAAATGCAAGCACCACCTTGGGACGCCGCTGCTATCATCGATTGCTCGCAGATTTCTCTGTCCGCTCACACCGTAACTGTAGACGTCGGACTTCTCCGAAATGCCGTCTGGCAGGAACCATTCAGGCGCAATGTAGCCTCTCGTGCCTCTCACAGTGGTATTTACATTGCCCTCATCCCTCTCCGTCAACCTCGATATGCCGAAGTCGGCCACATGGGCCCGGAATTCCTCGTCGAGAAGTATGGTGGCTGGCTTGACGTCGAGGTGCAGGATCTTGTAGTGGCAATCGTGATGAAGGTAGGCAAGTCCCTTGGCGACGTCGATTGCAATCTGATATCTGACGGCCCACGGCAGCCACTTGTCTGTGTCAAAGATCCAGGAATCCAGCGAGCCGTTGTGGATGAATTCGTAGACTAGATAGCGGCAGCCTCCTGGGACAAGACAGTAGCCGAGAAGACGGACGAGGTTCAAGTGTTGTATGCCGGCGAGAGTGGCCATCTCCCTCTTGAACTCCGTCCTTCCCCGAGCCTCACCTTCAATTCTTTTCACTGCAATTTGTGAACCATCTGTGGCAAGAGTTCCTTTATAAACTGAACCGGAGCCACCTTTGCCTATTGACGTCTGAAAATTGTCGGTCGCTGCCTCCAGATCTTTGTATTGGTACTTAGTGGGAAGACCTACGATATCGGCCTCCTCTGCGTCCTCCAACTCCCTTTCTTTCTTTCCGCGTGCATATCGTCGGTACAGCCACACAAGAAATCCGATCGTAGCGACGGGGAGGACGATGTAGGAAAAAAAGAAGACCAGAGGCATGACCCCCGAGATTATAAACGCGGCTACTAACAACTTTCGTATCCTGCCACGTACTGACTCTGTCACAAGTGAATTCGACCAGACACTGCCCATTGACTCTGTCACAGAGTGGCTTGTCTTCCTGACCTACTAGGAGAAAATACATCATCATATGTGAATCACATTTTTTTTTTTTTGAATTCGTGGACTCATTTACGAATATTGTCTAGAAAACCATAAATGTGGATCATCTTCGTAGAATCTACTCATGTATGATTTGCGAATTACTGAGAGTGTATTTGCAAAAAAAAGTAGAATTGGATGACGACTGATGAGCGGTTGCATAAAAAGGTGCCAACAAGCCTTGCAAACAAAGAAGGCCATGAAAGGCGATGGAAGGCGATGATAGATGTTATGTTAGATTTGCAAAGGATATATAATAAAAGAAAGAAAGAAAGAAAGAAAAAATATTTGGAATTTTGATGTCCGTTTAAAAGCCTAACAATTGCTTTCTTTCTCCTCTCTCTCTCTCTCTCTCCGGCTGACACACAGCCCTACCCTTCCGCCGACGTCCTTGTCTCTCCTCTCTCTCCGGCTGCCACACAGCCCCACCCTTCCACCACCCTCCTCGTCTATTCCTCCTCCTCTCTTTCTTCTTATATATAATTATATGAAGATTTTAATTAACACGATTAAGGAGGAGCTAGAAGTTTTTAAACACGATTGAAGAAGAAGCTAGTTTGAAGGAAAGGAAGTGAGGAGGAATACCTGCTGCTGGCGTGGAGGAAGGCAGTCCAGCGATGGAAGATGGGAATGTGCCAATGTGGCGTGTTGGGACTCGAGAGAGTAGAATGCAATAAAAAAGAGGATCGTAACCCGGTGAATATACACAAGAGGTATTGCATTGACAATAATAGATGGTGACAAGCTACTGGTGCAGAGCTTTTGCATCACAAGATGCAGACTGAGATTTACAATTTATTCTCTCGCAATATGAAAAGGATGTGGTATATATAACGGATTTGAATTTTCTTTGCAGAGAATCCTTCAATTTGAAATCTTAATAACATTAACTTGTTCAGAGAAAACAAAAAAAAACGAAAAAAATCGATTTTATAGTTCAGTTCCCAACTAATAATTGTTGAATTCTATGTCTCACCTCTTTACATCCAACTTAAAAATAGTGGAATAAATATGGTATTTTCGTCTTTTTAATTTAATCTAAACTGAGTTAAATAATAAATATTTTCTTAATATTTTGTATTCTAATATAAAATTTATACCAAAAGAAAATTTTATAATATAATATAAATAAAAAAATATATAATTTTTTAAGTTTGTATGATTTGGCAAAATTTAAAGAAATTATATGTAAATCTTTAAAAAAATATATACAATTTGACAATATTTCAAAGAGTTACATATAACCTTTAAGTTAAAAGTAAAAATATACACATCGACATGACTTCAATGGGTTATGTATAATTAACTCATTTTATTTATTTTGGTTTGTCATAAGTAAATTTAAATTAATTTATTTGAAAATAAATTTTAGTTTATTTTAGACTTCTAAATGAAACGTGTGTAGAAATATATCACCGCCTTCAATATCGCTTTCAATCAAATAAACAAAAAAAATAATTGAAAGTGATTTCGCTTTTTTTATTTATTTTTAATCAAATCAAATATTTTCTAATTTCAGAAAAATAAAAAGTCACTAGAAAACTCATCATCATTGGAATCATATTAAAAAGACAACAACGATAATACATATTTTTTTAAGGTATGCCTTGCCCGAATCTATTCAAATTACATATATCTGTGTCTTTTTAAAATTTACTTTTTCCTTCCTCAAACTAAAATAATTTAACAAACTGTTCCTCCCATTAAATTAAGCTACAACCAAATTAATATCTCGTAATATTCAGATAATCCAATGTATTTGATCCAAAAATCAACGAACCGATTAGTTATCGGATTAAGACCACATTATCAGTACTAAGATTTGGTTGGGCATACAAAGGAGGAAGAGAAGAGCACACAAGGTGATTAAACAAAACGCCACGAGTTTTTCCTTCTTAGCATCTCTTCGTGATTGCAGGGAGATTTCAACAGCATCAATGACAAGAGCTTATGGTGATTCTGATGGCGACGGTGCCGTAAGTGTATCAAAGGCAGGCCGCCTGCCGGGCTGATTCCACATACTTGTGTTCATGATTTATTCTTCAGTGTCTAAATATCAAGATAGAAACACCAAATTAATTATTATGACCATCTACTTATTTTGTTTTTGCATATGATTTTTTTGAACAAATTTGCCATGTTTGGCACCATTTCTGTTCTATTTAATAAATTTTTGAAGGGTTAAAAAATATAGATTATAACAAGTAATCCATGGAGCTAATCGAAGGGATCATATATGTGAAATAAACGTTATATTGAGAGTAGAGAGTAGATAAAAGTGATTTTACAGAATAACTTTTGACACAAAGATTCATGTGAAATAACCCAAATATGTGAAAGATTACAGCAAAATGCATTACTCTTTCAACACATATTTTACAAAGTATGAAACTCAACCAATCAATAAATTGAGCTCCTTGAGCATTATTTCAGCAACCCACATATTTTCACAGGTCACATAGCCCTCGTACAGTTCAATCTTCATTCAAGAAGAGAGGGATATGCAAGTATACTTCTCAAGACCAAGGAGAAAGGTTGTTCTTCTGGAATAAAGAGTATACATCACTGTATATAGCTATGGAGCTCGAGAAAACTGCAAGAAAAATCATAAAAACAGATATAATTGTATCCCATTTTTCGCATTTCCATGTGAATCTCTGAAACAGAAAAAGGACAAAAATTTCAGAAACCATATAGGAAGCAACAACACAGGTAGCATTGTAAATGAACAATAGAATTTTTACTCACTCGAGGGCAATGGCAGCAGGGAAAATGAACCCAATAAACAAGATGGCAGTTGCACCAGTGAATTGGAAGGCATCCCAAATGCTTGGTATGAAATTTGCAGCCAAGTAGATGAGTGAGAGCAGTGATGTCATAACAAATCCAACATCAAGTTATCAGAGAAAATGATGGGGGAAGACGAGCATGACATGGAGAAAATAGCTCACTTGCACAGTGTCAATGAGAATAGAGCTGTATGGTATGCCAAGGTTAGAATCAAAGTTTCTGAGCACATCATCAAGAGTGGAATTCCCAAAGAGGAGGAAGTTGCAAAAGCTTGTCATTATGTAGATGGAAGGGCAGACTGAAAGTGACATTTGCACAATTGGCTGTATCTAAGAAGAGTCCTCGAGCTCATTGTCAATGATATCAACTGCAGAAAATAACCAAAATTTTGATGCTTCAGGTATAAAGCCTATTATTCTATTGCCGACTATCCTGTATATAAGCAGACAAAGCAAATAGAGGTTGTTACAAAAAACATAAGTGCAAAAACATTTTCACAAAATAATAAAGCTTTCAAATCACGTCCGACCAAGTAGTATACATGGAGACATGGAAGTTACTTCATCAAAAATCCCATCTAAAGTGCCAATATGTAATGCAATTCACTGAAGTAATTCAACCAAAATTCATATGTTTTAGAAACATTGAAAGAATGCCTACCATTATAATGGCAGATGTATGATGTAACTAGAACAGGGACAACTGTGAAAAGGTACCAGACTGATGCTAAATCAGTTAGCCTTGGAAACAGTCTCAGCATTGGGATACTCCCACTAAACAATTTCACAAAAGCAACTGCAGCAGTAATAACAAAGACTACTGCAAGAGCAACTCACAAGGCAGAGGTGTATTTCAAAGAATCTGCCAGAAAAAAATTGAAACATTCTTGTTAGTGTTGTGTCAAACAAAGGGCTCTTAAAATATGAGTTCTGCAAAGGAATCGAATGTAGTATTCAGAATAGCCTTACCTACATGCTTAAAGCAAGTCAATGGAGCAAATACGAAAAGAGTTGTAACAAGAAGAACAATGGCATGCCTATTCCACCAGTGTTCTCCAAACCATCTTTCCAAGACACTAGAGTGGTGAACACCACTAGAAGATGTACAAGAGAGTACATCACCTTCAAAACCAAACCATAAAAGATGACTTTAGATTACACCCAATAAGAACCAGGTAAATCAGGTGAAAACCATGTACAGCAACAACACTGCTGACGTTATGCTCTTGCATTTTCAGTACAGATCAACAAGAGCACTGCCCACAAATACATTATCATAACAACAAGTCTTAATTATATAAACATTAACCTCACTGCCGTGTTTCAGTGCTAAAATACTGCACAACCAGCCAACACACTCCCAAAAGTGTACTGATCCATGCCAATACCAATTGCATCATCCTCCAATCCATTTTGGATGAGTCAAGTCCCTATTGTAGTCCAAGAAATTGAATCCCTCGGCCATTTCAACGAACAACCACTTCGCTTCCTTGACCATACAGCACCTAAAAAACACCATGATCATGGTGTTGTACACAACCACATTCCTCTCCACCAATCCGTCCCTCTCCCAGCATCCACAAGCACGCCCCGACAGCATCCTCCAGCAATCCATGCCCGGAGTAGCAAATTCCATGAGACACCATCTATCACGAGCACGCTTTTGAAGAAGTCTAACATGTCATTTGGAGTAGGCCGAGAGAAGGCCATTGGAGAATGAGAGATTTGGTTGGGGAATTTGATCGAACATGCAACGAGCATGGATGGGACAGCCAGAGACTGAGTAGGCATTGATAAGGTTGTTGAAATGGAAAATGCACTGTAACTGGAGGGATTTGATGATTGGGCAGTGAAGACTCTTGAAGTAGGTTTGGTTCTTGGATTCGGAGCAGAGCTTGAGAAGATTGAAGAAGTGGTTTGATAGTACTGAGGACATGTTTATGAATCAAGGTTGAAAAACTCATGACTCGGAATTGAATTGAATTGATCCACAGCAAAACCATGTCTCATCATTTTGCTTTGCTGTTGAACCAGTTAGAAGTGCAAAGCAATGTAAAATACATAAAATCAATACTTAAACAGCACAAATAAAAGTTCCTCAGTAGTTTATTTGATAAACTTAAACAAGATCAAGATTAGATACAAACGAGCCCAAGTCATGAAGCAAGGCAATGAGAGAACTTTGAAGACCAAAAGTTATTATCCACATCTAATTCAGGTCACAGTAGCTCATCGTGTTGCTTCCATGGTCATAGCCAACAAAAGTTGCGGAATGAAGAAAATGAGCACATTTTCATCATAATAGAATGCTGTACACAGAAAGAATATTAAACTAGAAGTGCATGCGAGTGATCAAAAAATAGGATGACAACATGTTTCATAATGGTCATTGAGCAATTTGCTTTAATGTTTCAACCACCTAAGAAAATTTTAAATAAAAGGCAAACATGTGCAATCTCAGAACACAAGAATCAATCAACCAATTGAGGTTGTATCAACATTGTCAAAGGTAGACAGTAGCCTCTGGCAGAGCTGGAACCACCAGAGTACCTAGTTGCTCCTTTTCTACTAGGTAACATATATTCATGGATAGATGCTAATATGCCCAGTATTCTAAATACAAAATTTTCAATATATATTTTACAAGTTTAATAATAAAACTGCATAGGCCAAATAGCTACCTAGCAATTGCAGCAGTTTAACCATGCTCTACTTCAATCATAGGAAATCCCTACTCTCAGTTATTAAGCACATTTAGACAACTAAACAGTGCTCAAGATAAAGAAAATGAATTTTTCCCCAGCTACAAAAAAAGCAAAGCAATCAGAGAACTTTGAAGACCATTGTGTGTTTGTTTTTCACAAAAAATTCGGAGAATGGCATCTCATCATTTTGCTTTCCTGTTAAAACCAGTTAGAAGGACAAGGCAATGTGCGATACATAAAATAATACTTAAACTGAACAGGTAAAATTTTCTCATTAGTTTATTCAATCAACTTCAATAAGATCAATATCAAAGCAGGACGAGACAAAGCCAGGAGACAAGGCAATCAGAGAACTTTGAAGACCAAAATGTGTTATCCACATATAATTCAGGTCACAGTAGCTCATCATTTTGCTTTAGTGGTCATAACCAACAAAAATTGCAAAATGAAGAAAGTGAGGACTAAAGAGTAAATATCACCATTTTTCACTGCCATAACATAATGGACACATACAAAGAATCTCAAACCAGAAGTGCACAAGAATGACCTAAAATAAGAACAAGGGAACGCTTGGTAATGGTCGTCAACATTTCAGGTCATTTGTTTCAATACTTCAACAAACTATGAAAATTGTGAATAAAAGGCAAACAATCAGATGACCTTGAAGACCAGAATATGTTCTCCACATTAAATTCAGGTCACAGAAGCTCATCATTTCACTAAAACAACTGCGTTTTCAATGGTCAAAATACAGAATCAGCCATTCAGAAGCCTTAAATTGTTCACCGACAGAAATGGAATAGACCTTGGATCATGTCCACAGAGCAGATAACATGGAGCATTGAAGGATCTCTGTCAAAATGTCAATACAGCACCTCGATCCACATATCGATGTTTCCTTGCAACCAGAGTAAAGGCAACAAGGGGCCAACGATGAATATGTTGCTAAGGACACAGCCATAAAGAAACATACAAGAACTATTTTTTGCCACTCTTTGAAGAGAAACAAAACATTGCAAATGCATAATTCCTTCTTTGAGACATTTTGCTTTACTCTATATTGCAAATATCAAAAGATAAAACCTTGGCGACGATTACAGATCATACCACTAATTCAGACAATGTAAACCCAAGGAACAAAAATCATATTCCAAACAAAAAATGAATTAGAATAAACTGGAGATTCTGAATCCAAAAAATAACAAAGAGAAAAAAAACCTCACATCAGATTAATAACAAAGAATCAGTAAATTGTGCCCGAATACCAGGATTGACGAAAACAAAGAAAAACCTGGTAATCATCAAAACCTCGAAGAGTGATCATCAAAACCAGGAACCAAAGAATTAGAAAAAGGGATCGAAAGCAAGATGACCTCATCCTCGTAAGGTTTGGATATTTCATCTAGGGTTTTTGTGGGATAACTCGGGGGAAATGAATCGGAACTCCAGCCGACAAAGAGCTAGGGTTCGATGGATATCAGGGCGGGTATTTATGGATGTCTACTGTTTGTCTTGGCATTTACAAATTACCCCTTGGCATGCTTTTTAAAAAATAAGGCAGGCAGTGAGCAAAAAATAACAGAACATGTAAATAGCAGAACACAATAAAATTAAATTCACGAGTTTTTAACAAAAAGATCACCAATTTTATCGTAAATTTACAAAATATTAATATCTTTATTATTATTAGGGAAAGCTATTTATATTATGGTGTAAATTTAGGAATAATGATATCCTATTAATATTTTTTTATTCGAATTTTGATGATGGTGATTTCTCACTAATTAATGTGATTTTTTTATTAAAATTTAAATTTTATTTTACAAACAAAGCATTTTAAAACAAACTACGACCACCAGAAAATTGAGTACTCATTTTGTTTTGTTAACAAATATTTGAACACGTAAAAGATTTAAGCGGCGAGATGGGAACCTTCATGCAAAATTGTTTCTCCATATCACGTCAACAGCATTTGAAGCATGCAACAAATTAGCAAAAATGTTTACGATGAACTTCCACAATGAAAATCAAACTAGTGAAAATATTCTTAATATCACTTCGACAGCATTTCAATACAACTTCTGTAAATTTGATTCTTCATGTGTCACAAATGGCATCTGCAATCAATATACATTCCTCGTAAGTTCCATATATCACACACCAACAGCATTTCAAAGCTGGAATCCCATGAACTAGAAGAACAACAAAAGAGAGAGCAGAACTAAAACAGCTTGAAGTCAATATATTAGTACAAATTGTATAAATCTCTTTTTTGAGGAAAAGAGATTTAGCCTGTCAGTTCACCAGTCCCGACTCGATCAAACTGGATATAAACATGCCACAAGACAACTTTGGATCAAAAAGCTTCTTTAAAATTGCATCATAAATATTTGTCGCTAACAATCCATTCAAACAGGCTGAAATTAGACCTGTTGAGATTCCTGAAATTGGTTCCAAATTCTAATGGAAACGAGAAGGAAAACTCTCAGAACTCCAAATAGGTCGGCTTCCAAAGCCATGTCAGAAAGATTAGAAGGTTTCCTTTTTTCCAACAAGAATCTTATAGCAAGGGGGCAGTTTGACCCCTAGCAATGGAGGCCTTTATGGTCACTAGGTTGGTCTGCTTGAACCAGTCAAGGAATGGGCTTAGATTACAGTAACATGGGAGGTGGGCTCAGAATTCATCAGTTCCAGACTGGTGAAGAGTACCATAAACAATTCAGGAATAGAACTAAAACTAAGAATCCTGGCTAGTCATGGATCTAGGCGGGCCTTAGTCTGACCTAGCCTGGTGTTCGCTTGCTCTTCTCTTCCCTCACGTCTCCTTTGCACACCTCGTGGCCAAATGGACTAGTTTTTTCTCTGTAATACCCATCCATCACACCCTTCTCAGCTTTCAATGCACATAAAAAATCTTCAAGGCTGGTTAACTTCAAGCATGTTACCAGTAGCTCAGCCATTGCTTATCTCGGATAGGAATGAATCCCCGGATGGACACCTTGCCTTGCTCTTACTTTTTATTCTCTAACCTGGCCGATCAACCATAGAAGACTAAGGAGGGTGTAAATGCTCCACTCATTCCAGCAAGGAATGAATGCTTTCCAGCGAACAAGGATAGAAGATGAAGGAGGGGAAGGGAAGGTAGGAAAATGAGTTCCTGCTGAACTCCTTTCTCCTCCTCAAAATCAGCAGAAAAATCTACATCAGGGAACTTATCCAATCCTCTTCGTCTCAAGAACGAGTCCATCCAACATTTCATATATCTCTTCACTTCTTGTATGTCCCTTTTTCTCCAGCTGGGAATGTGTGCATCTCATTCTTCACTTCAATTCAGCTGCAACCAGGCTCCTTCTTCAGCCCACTCTGCCTCATCACCCTTCTCAACTTTGACACCTTGGCCCATTGTCCAGCCTCTGCATAGATGTTTGACAGAAGAACAAATGAAGATGAGCCTCCAGGGTCTAGCTGCAGATTTGTACTAGCTACTATCTCTGCCACATCCACATTCCCTTGTTCCTTGGAGGCGAGGCACTTAGAAGAATACTCCAAATGACATCGCCTGCTTCAAATGGCATGACTTCATTAAGTTCTAAAGCTTCATGAACGCCTCTTGAGCACCCAATCAAGTCCACCATGTATGTGTAATGCTCGAGCTGTGGGACTAACTTGTAATGATCGGTCATCATTTCAAACTACCGTTTGACATCATCAAAATGACCATGCCCACACGCCTTTAGTACTGCTAGAAAGGTTGGATGATTGGATCTTACATTCCCTTGTTGCATCCTCTCAAATATTTCAAGTGCCTCTGCTCCAAAACCGTGCTGTGAATAGCCACAAATTAATGCATTCCATGATACAAAATCTCGCTCTTCCATCCTTTCGAACATCAACAAGGAGTCCTGCATGTTCCCACATTTGGCATTCAAGTCAACAAGTCTGCCTACAATGAAGACATCCTTCTGCTGCTTCTCCTTAATGATCTGAGCGTGATTTGCATCCTTACTGTCACTAGATTTGCACAAGTATCAAGATTTGTCGCATATGTGAAGTTGTCAGGTCTTGTACCAACATTTAGCATCGGAGAAAAGAACTTCTGAGCTTCCTCACTTTGAGTTTGAAGTGAAATTCCAGATGTGATAGCATTCCACGAAACCATTCTTTGCATTTCTATTCTGTTGTCAAGTTTCAATGCTTCTTAGATGGCTCCGCATTTGCCCTACATGTCAACAAGAGCACTCCCAGTGAATGGATCGGAACCAAGTCCGCACTTGATGATCTTGTCATGGACCTTCATCCTAAAGTTCAAAGGACCCCATCCGTGCACGAGCTTTAAGAACACTTCCATAAGTGAACACATCAGGCTCCATTCCACAGGGCAGTATATGGCAGAAATTTTGCAGTGTCGTCACATTGCTCATTCTGCTCAAGTGCTGTGATGATTGCATTCCAAGATACTGCATCCCTTCTGTTTATCTCCTCAAACACAGCATGTGCTTAACCTAAAGCTCCACATTTAGCACTGCTCACACAAATATCAGAACTCAAACAAGTTTTGATAGCCAAGCAATGTGCCTGTGAGCCTTGTGAGTATCCTTGGGTCTCAGCACAAGCACTGAAAATACCAGATAAGCTGATTTCATCTACACCAACATCAAACCTAATCATTGACTGAAACAGTTCTAATGCTTTGAGAGCTTCATTGCTTCACACACAACCTACAATGATGGCGTTCCAAGTCTGCAGGGTCCGAAAAGGAAGAGCATGAAATACTCTCATGGCATCATCCCAGGTTTCACTTTTTGCATACGTATCCAAAATAGCAGTGCTCACAATGACATCAGAGCTGAAATTGTTCTTCAAAGCATGACGATGGATCTGTCTTCAAGCTCTTGCTGACATCAATGCTTCACAGGACCTCAAAACGCTTGCATACTGACTGGCTCAGGCTCGCTCCCTCTCTCTGCATTTCCACAAACAACTCCAATCTATCTGCATGCTCATCATTCTGAATGCAACCTGCAATCACTGCACTCCAAGAGATTGAGTTCCTCTACGGCATTTCATGAAAAAACCGAATCTGTGTCCCCAAGGCTCTTACACTCAGCATACATTATTAGAGTTTGACCGATTCTTTCCAGATTTTCTATTATGATTTATCATGAAGTAGTTGAGATTTTCTTGTTCTAGTAGCTATTTTCTCCTATTTTTTAGATTCCATGATTTATACTTTGTATTACCTATAAAAAGGCCACATTAGTATTGAATAAAGTGAATTCAGTTGTTTCTACTCTTTTCTATAACTAACAGTGGTATCAAAGCTGTAGGTTGACAGAGACATAAGAGAGCAGCAGCTAACAAACAAATGGCTTCTTCCGACAGTTTTGTACAACCCGCGATTCCGCGCTTTGATGGTCATTATGATCATTGGAGTATGCTTATGGAGAACTTTTTGAGGTCCAAGGAGTATCGGCATGTTGTTGAATCTAGAGTAGCAGAACCAGCAGCAGGAGCTACAGAAACGACAGATTTTGAAGCTTTGAAGTTGATAGATCTTAAGGCCAAGAACTATCTTTTCCAAGCAATTGATCGAATAACTTTGGAGACAATTCTTTGCAAAGATACCTCCAAACAAATTTAGGATTCCATAAAGAAAAAGTACCAAGGGAATGCCAAAGCAAAGCGGGTGCAATTCCAAGGACTTCGTACTGAATTTGAGACTTTACGTATGAAGTCAGGTGAATCGGTTGCAGAATTTTTTGCAAGAATGATGACTATTGCCAACAAGATGAGGATCCATGGAGAGAAAATGGAGGACGTCACCATCATAGAGAAGATTCTTCGATTAATGACACCAAAATTTAATTTTGTTGTATGCTCTATTGAAGAATCCAAAGATATTGATGCACTAACAATTGATGAGTTGCAGAGCTCTTTGCTAGTTCATGAGCAAAAAATTTTCCAGTAGAAAAAAGAGGAACAAGCATTAAAAGCATCAATAAAAAATCATTCGACAACAAGAGGAGGTCACGGAAGAGGACGAGGCCGAGGTAGAGGAAGAGGAAGCAGTGATCACAGCAACCAACAACAACATCAACATCAAGCAAATCAATTTTATGAAAGAGGAAGAGGACGTGGAGGCTTTCACTCAACAAATTATAGGCCAAAGTCAGCAGACAAGTCAAATGTTGAGTGCTACCGTTGTCATAGGTATGGTCACTATCAATCAGAATGTCGAACAAATTTAGATAAGCAAAATGGAGAAGTATCTAACTTTGCAGAAAAGGAAGAAGAGGTGTCCCTTTTGATGGTATGTCATGTGGCTGAAGAAACTCAACAAAACTTGTGGTATTTAGACACTGGTTGCAGCAATTGCATGTGTGGAGATAAGAAGGCATTTACTAATCTAGACGAATCCTTTGGCACTACTGTCAAGTTTGGTGACAACACCACCAGATCAGTTATGGGAAAAGGAAATGTCACTATTCAAACAAGAAATAACTTTGTTCATACTATTTCAAATGTTCTTTTTGTCCCAGATTTAAAGACCAACTTGCTTAGTATGGGTCAGCTTCAAGAGAAGGGGTATGAGATCTCCATTAAAGATGGGACATGCCGAATTCAAGATCCAAAGTTGGACTTGATTGCTCAAGTTAAAATGACAGCTAATCGAATGTTTCCACTTTATATCCATAGTACCACTAATTCATGTTTCTTAGTAAAGTTGAAAGATACGGCGTGGTTGTGACATTTTCGCTATGGTCACTTAAATTTTGGTGGCTTGAAGACACTCCAACAAAAGAAGATTGTGAATGGCCTGCCATTGTTCTCTGCTCCTATGCAAGTGTGTGAAAAGTGTGCTATTAGCAAATAACATAGAGATCCATTCCCCAAAGGAAAAACACAAAGAGCAAGGAAGTTATTGGAAGTTGTGCACTCAGATCTTTGTGGACCAATTAATCCTGCTTCGAATGGAGCAGGATGTTCAATACAGGTGTTGCGTACTGATCGTGGAGGAGAGTATATCTCAAATGAGTTTGTAGATTTTTGAGGCTCATGGCATTCAGCAACAACTGACAGCAACCTACACACTATAACAAAATGGGGTCTGTGAGCACAAAAATCGTACTATTCTAAATATGGTAAGTAGCATTCTGACAAAAAGTGGTGTTCCAAAAACTTTATGGCCTGAAGCAGTCAATTGGAGCATTCATATTCTGAATAGAAGTCCTATACTTGTTGTTCAAAATATGACACCAGAGGAAGCGTGGAGTGGTCGAAGGCCTTATGTGGATCATTTCAGAATTTTTGGGTGTATTTGTTATGCCCATATTCCAGACCAGAAAAGGACCAAGTTAGAAGACAAAGGTGAGAAATGTATTTTTCTTGGTGTTGGTGATTGTTCCAAAGCTTACAAACTATATAATCCTATCACCAAGAAAATCGTCATTAGCCGAGACGTCATCTTTGATGAAGAAACTTTTTGGAAATGGAGTGTGGTTGGTTCTCCACAATGAATTCCTACAGATTTTGATGGTCAAGAAGAAGGAGAAAAGCAACAAAGTCCAGAGATAGTGCAGCAACCAATCACAACTCAAGATCAACAAGTAGTGGTGCAAGATTCACATGCAGCTGCTAAAGAACCACAAAATAGAAAGAGACCAGCATGGATGAGTGATTATGAGGTAGCAGGAATTGATCAATTTAAGGATCCACTTGTGCATTTTGCTCTTTTTGCAGATTGTGATCCTGTAACCTTTGAAGAAGCTATCAAACAATTAAAATGAAGGAGAGCAATGGATGAAGAACTTGCAGCAATAGAAAGAAATAATACCTGGGAGTTAACAGAACTTTCTAACAGGTAGAAAACCATTGATGTGAAATGGGTTTACAAGACCAAATTAAAAAAAATTGGTGGTGAATTGAAATTGGAGTTTTATGGATTCTCAGATAGTGATATGCAGGTGATGTTGATGATAGAAGGAGTACATCTGGGTCTGTGTTCATGGTGAATTCTGGAGCTGTCACATGGTCCTCTAAAAAGCAACAAATAGTAACATTGTCAACAATTAAAGCCGAATTTATTGCTGCAGCATCAAGTACATGTCAAACAATTTGGCTACGAAGGCTACTTGAAGCTTTGTACTTGAAGCAATTTGGCTATGATGCAGTTGTGAAGCTCCGCAGTATGCTTGGAGTGTGTTCCTCAAAGAATTTTGAAATTATTTCTTAAACTGATTATGCAAATATCAGTTTAAGGGAGGGTGTTAGAATTTGACCGATTCTTTCCAGATTTTCTATTATGGTTTATTATGAAGTAATTGAGATTTGATTTATCATAAAGTAATTGAGATTTTTTTGTTCTAGTGATTATTTTCTCCTATCTTTTAGATTCCATGATTTATACTTTGTATTGCCTATAAAAAAATCACATTAGTATTAAATAAAATGAATTCAATTGTCTCTATTTTTCTTCTATAATTAACATACATATCAACAAAAGCACTGCCAGTCGTAACATACAAACAAATCCCAAATCTCACAACCAAACAAAGAACCTGAACACCCGTTTCACGCTCTTCCAACATAGAGCACGCTTTAAGGACAAAAGCAAAGGCTGTCCGATCAGGCTCCACCCCGATCCACCTAATTTCCAAAAACAGCACCACAGATTTTGAGGATCGCCAATCTGCACATATCCCAAAATCAATGAATTCCACGACACAACATCTCACTCGGGCATCAAAACAGACAGAAACCGCGCAAAATTCACCCATTAATCCATCAAGTAACCTGATATAAGCGCATTCCAAGAAATGGTGTCTCTGTGAGGCATTCCATCGGACAGTTTGAGGGCGTAATTCAACAAAGAGATGCGTAAGTCCACGGGGATCAAACAGTTGGAGACAAAGATGGTCTGCGAGAAGCCGGACAAGAGCATGTGTGCGTCCGTTTGAGATTTAAAATTTAAAATTTAAATTTTTTTAATATTTTTAAATAAATTTTATTTAAAAAATAATAAAATTTAAATTTATTTATAAATAAGAGGTCTATTTCTAAATATATAAATATTAAACTTGTAATGCACTATTTACTTATAATACCCAAGATTTATCTTATTTATCTAAAATCTCCAGTAATTTTGGTATTTACCTACAATTCTCTTCTTTTCAAATTTATTACCTATAACTCCATTATTGTTATTTAATCAAAATTTTTTCTAAAAATTTCACTTTTATCCCCTATAATTCTCTAATTAAATCCTTTAAAAATTTTAATTTCTTACCCTCCACTCTTTCTCTCAAATATTTACAAATAAAACCTCAATTAAATTTTCAATTATAATTTATATATTTATATATTTATAAATAGACCCTTCAAATATTTTTATTTATAGATAAGTCCAAATTTCAATATTTTTCACATAAAAATTTACAAACAAGACTTTAAATATTTAAAAAAATTTACAAATAAACCCTCCATAAAAATTTAAATTAGAAGTTTAATATTCATGCATATACAAATCGACCCTTCAAATAAAATTTCACAAAATATATATTAAAGATTTTAAAACTTAAAATTTTTAATTACAAATTTAATATTTGTATATTTACAACTAGACCCCTCGAATATTTTTATTCACAAATAAGTCCAAATTTTATCATTTTTTTAATAAAATTTCACAATATTGAAGGTTTCAAAAATTAAAAATCTTAAATTACAAGTTTAATATTTGTACATTTACAAATAGATCCGTTGAATATTTTTATTTATAATTAAGTCCAATTTTAGCATTTTTAAAATAAAAATTTATAAAATAGATATTGAAAGTTTTAAAACTCAAAATTTAAAATTATAAGTTTAATATTTATACATTAACAAATAGACCCCTTGAAAAACTGATTTTTATTTATATTTAATAACCCCTTGTCTAAATTTCATACTTTTTAAAATAAAATTTGACAAAAAAGATATAAAAACTTAAAATTTTAAATTAAAATTTTAATATTTGTATAAGACCCCTTGAATATTTTTATATATAAATAAGTCTAAACTTTATCATTTTCAAAATAAAATTTTATAAAAAAGACATTGAAGGTTTTAAAACTTAAAATTTTGAATTACAAGTTTAATATTTATATATTTACAAAATATCCCTTGAATTATTTTTATTTATAAATAAGGCCAAATTTTATCATTTTTAAAATAAAATTTTATAAAAAAGATATGAAGGTTTTAAAACATAAAATCAAATTACAAGTTTAATATTTATACATTTACAAATAAACCTCTTGAATAATTTTTATTTATAAATAAACTAAATTATAAATAAAAATATTCAAGGGGTCAATTTATAAATATTCAAATATTAAACTTGTAATCTAAAATTTTAAATTTTAAGATCTTCAATACCTTTTTCATAAAATTTTATTTAAGAAATGATAAAATATTGAAAGGGTCTATTTGGAAATGTGAAAATATTAAACTTTTAATTTAAAATTTTGAGTTTTAAAACCTTGAATATTATTTTTGTAAAATTCTATTCAAAAAATGATAAAATTTAGAATTATTTATAAATAAATATATTAAAGTGTTCTGTTTGTAAATATACAAATATTAAACTTATAATTTAAAATTTTAAGTTTTAAAAATTTCAGTGTCTTTGTTGTAAAATTTTATTTTAAATTGATTAAATTTGGTCTTATTTATGAATAACAATATTCAAGGGATCTATTTGTAAATATACAAATATTAAACTTATAATTTAAAATTTTAAGTTTTAAAACATTCGATATCTTTTTTGTAAAATTTTATTTTGAAAATAATAAATTTTGGACATATTTATGAATAAACATATTTAAAGGGTCTATTTATAAATATACAAATATTAAACTTATAATTTAAAATTTTTAAGTTTTAAAACCTTCAATTCTTTTTCGTAAAATTTTATTTAAAAAATAATAAAATTTAAACTTATTTATAAATAAAATACTCAAAGGATCTATTTGTAAATGTATAAATGTTAAACTTGTAATTAGAAATTTTAAGTTTTAAAACCTTCAATGTTGTTTTTCAAAATTTTTATTTTTAAAATGATAAAATTTAGGCTTATTTATAAATAAAAACATTCAATGGATCATTTTATAAATATACAAATATTAAACTTGTAATTTTAAATTTTAATTTTTAAAACCTTCAATATTGTGATATTTTAGTAAAAAATTAATAAATTTTAGATTTATTTATAAAAAAGAAATTTCAGGGGTCTATTTGTAAATATACAAATATGAATCTTGTAATTTAAAATTTTAAGTTATAAAACCTTCAATATTATAAATTTTTTATTAAAAAATGACAAATTTTGGACATATTTATAAATAAAAATATTTGAGGGGTCTATTTGTAAATATACAAATATTAAATTGATAAAATTCGAACTTATTTTTAAATAAAAATATTCACGCGGTCTATTTATAAATGTATAAATATTAAAGTTGTAAGTTAAAATTTTAAATTTTATAGCTTTCAGCTTTTTTTTGTAAATTTTTATTTAAAAATAATAATAATTTTGGGCTTATTTATGAATAAAAATATTTAATATGTTATACAGATTAAACTTGTAATTTAAAATTTTAAGTTTTAAAACCTTTAATATCTTTTTTGAAAAATGTTATTTAAAAGATAATAAAGTTTAGACTTATTTATAAATAAAAATATTCAAGAGGTCTATTTGTAAATGTACAAATATTAAACCAGTAATTTGACATTTTAAGTTTTAAAACTTCCAATGTCTTTTTTGTATAATTTTATTTTCAAAATGATAAAATTTAGACTTAATTATAAATAAAAATATTCAAGGGAGTCTATTTATAAATATATAAATATTAAACTTATAATTTAAAATTTTAAGTTTTAAAATCTTGAATATTATAAAATTTTATTTAAAAAATAATAAAATTTAGACTTATTTATAAATAAAAATATTCAAAGGGGTTTTTTTTGTAAATGTATAAATTTTGAACTTATAATTTTTAAAATCTTCAATATTATAGAATTTTTATTACAAAAGATAAAATTTGAAATTATTTATAAATTAGAATATTCGAGAGGTTTATTTGCAAATGTATGAATATTAAACTTGTAATTTAAATTTTTAGGAATGTGTTGTGAAAAATTTAAAATGTTTGAGATTCGTTTTATAAACTTTTATCTAAAAAATATTAAAATTTGAACTTATTTATAAATAAAAACATTTAGTAAGCTTATTTGTAAATGTATGGATATGAAAATTATACTTTAAGATTTAATTGAGGGTTTATTTGTGAATATTTGAAAAAAAAATAAATTGTGAGAAGTTAAGAATTTTAAGATATTTAATTGTAAATTTGTAGATGATGAAAGTGAAATTTTTGAAAAATTTTAATTAAATAACAATAAGAGGATTATAAGTAATAAATTTTTTTAAAAAAGTATAAATAAATATTGATATCGCGGAGGTTTTTGTAAATAAAACAACTCTCGGAGAGTTGTAGGTAAAATTTGTTTCTGAGACAAATGGCAAAGAGAACTGTATCCCTTCAGTTAGTGGTAATGTGATGCGAAAAGCTTCTGACTTGCTTTCTAGTAAGCCAATGATCGCTGTTAAAGGTAAAGAAAGGATTACGAGTCATATTATTTTGGGAAAAACTAGCAAGCCCAGCAATATAGTATCCAATATATAAATAAAACAACTGATGGCCCTCTACAACAATACACAAACCCTCCTTGTAGTGGTGATGGTGTCAAGTTGTTTGATGCATTTGTGGAAGTTGGCAAGGCTGAGAATGCTGCACCAATGGAGGAGAGCAGTGTTGAGCACACAATTACATATGGAGATGCTACTAATCTAAAAGCTATTCTAGAAGCTAGACAATTGTCAGCAACATCTAACATATCAGCTAAAAGCTTTTGTTGTTGTAAAGTAAATGATTCTGTTTCAAAGGCAAGTGGTGATTGTTTTAGACAAAAAGGAACCATTGATAACGATAATCCGGAGGATGTTGTGGAAAAATGTGTTTCTGGGCAGACACCAAGTAGCCATGAAGTTCCATATTCAATGTTGGATCCTCATCCGTCATTGAGGAATTCTGTCCACGCTGATGAGAAGTTTGGTTCTTGTAAGGCACATTCTTTCTCTTTACCGGTTTGTACCGGAAATGCAATGACTGAGGATTTTGCAGAAAAGTGTATGAATCTAGCCACACTGACGCTAAATGGAACAGAAAGTCAAAATGAACCTCCACTATATCACTACTCCTTAAGGAGCCAGGCTAATCGTGTTGATAGTTCTGCTTTTTCCAAACCACATGGCACTAATGCTACAAATGGTCTGAAACGACCACTGAAAGCTGTTGATGATGCATGTGAAATTACATGGCCAAAAAGGAGGAAATTGGTTCCATCAAAAAATATCCTAGCTACCTCTCCCAGGAAGAGACTTAAGCCCATACTTCCCCTTCTAGAAAGAGAGGATCTCACATGCAAGGTAACTGCTGGCAATGATTATCGGTCTACTATCGAGTTTCAACCTCTCCAATTGGCAAGCGGAACTGAGACCATGGCATCAGAAACTGTCAGGGAGAGCATTCCAGCAGAGCAACATTTCAACAAGAGGAGATGTATTGAGGTATTGACTGTAGGTAGTTGTTCTTTCTTTAATTTTCTGTAATGCTTTTGTTGCATTTGTGGTTCTAAATGGTAGCTAAATTTAGTTAATCTTTAGCATATCTAGAATAAAAAAGGTGATACTGCTTTTATGTTAGTATATTTAATTATTCTCGTCTGCAGAAAATGGCAATGGCTAAGTCGTTGGGGCTGTATGAATGATATGTTTCTTTCTTAGTTCAACAAATAAATTTTCCATGAGAACATTATTACCTTTTATATTAAGTTATATACTGTCATATTGCTACTTACATTCTATTAATTTGCCTCCTAACTATGTTTTGCCAGGATAACACCTGCTTGAAAGGAATTGACGGGACATGGATCACTTCTTCACCAGTTAAATATGCACCTGCAGTACCTTCTCTTGATGAGGCATATGAGGAATTAAAAGTTAGCACAGAGGATGATGTGGGAGTCTCTGCATCTTTTATTCAAAATTTGGAAGAAAATCATACTTCAGAAGATGTTCAAAACTGTCAATTTGCTGGGAATGCATCACGACATCAAATTCTGAGGAAATCTGGCCTTTATGAGGAGTCCAATCAAGGTATGATAATTCATAAAGGAAAGCAAATTTTGCCCACACATGATTCAGTCAGGTTGTCATTTAATGATTATGATCTGGTTGCTAGTAATGAGAGCATGCCAGAGTTTGAGGGGTTCAATATAGGTGCTTCTTCCGTGATAGAGAATGATATCACCTCCAACAATTCTTTATTTTCTAATCTTGTAAGAAAGCAGGAGTCATTGCTTGAGCAGCTCTGCCCATCTTCTGTTATTCTTGGACATTTGTCCCACCCTTTGATGAATTATAAGATACATGAAGTTCCTGACATTTATCAGTCTTTACCTGCTGGTGTCTTGGAGTCTATGCACTCGAGCAGTTCTCTGAAATTCAATAGCACTGGCATGAAGCAGCTTGGATCTGGTGAACGTAGCAATCTCACAAGTCTTTGCAGTAATATGGAATCTGAACCTGATTCTTCTTTGTTGGGCAGACCACATCCCCATAGTTTGCCTTCATCAAGTACTAGATTTGGATCCAAGGTAAGGAGGCCTCCTTTAACGCCTCCAATTGGAAGGACAAGTCAGAGAAGTATCATAGGCCAAAGTTGTTCAAGCTTAGACAAAGTAGGTTCCAACCCAGAACTCACATGTTTTCGGATTGATGAGGATTCCTGCACCACTGAAGAAAATGGGAATCTAAGTGAGCTGGAAGACACCTCTGCACGCAAAGTTCAACCAAGGGGAGTTAAGGTCACAAACTACAGGAAAATACTTGGTAATATGACTTTAGGTTACCAAAGTTTGGTTTCTTTGGTTTCTGAATCCAAACATTCTCCAGATAGAGGAAGTTTGGATTCTGTAAATACAGAGATCTACTTTGGGTCTCAAATGGATGCATGTCCTCCTGCAGAAGACACACACACTTATGATAAGCAGTCTAAGACAAATGGCAAAGAGAACTGTATCCCTTCAGTTAGTGGTAATGTGATGCGAAAAGCTTCTGACTTGCTTTCTAGTAAGCCAATGATCTCTGTTAAAGGTAAAGAAAGGATTACAAGTCATATTATTTTGGGAAAAACTAGCAAGCCCAGCAATATAGTATCCAATATATCATCTTTTATCCCACTTGTCCAGCAAAAGCAACAAGCAGCTGCACCTGCTGCAGGTGACTTTCTCTGTCTTCTCCTTTAGCATTATGTCCCAATTGATTCTCTTAATCAGCCAACAGGACTGGAAGATGTTCTGGAGACTCCATATGTATACCTGCAATATTAGATTTACCAAAAAGTAACATCCATGGAGGCCTTTCTTTATTCACAATGTAACATCCACAGAGTTGTTTGAAACTTTTGGAACAATTTGTTGTCTCTTTTATTAACTGTAGAGCTTAAGGTGATATTCAATTTCTTATCTTAGTTTTATGTGCTAGTGAGTTTTCAAATAAAAAATAAAAAAGGGAATTTTGTTTCCCTGTAAAAGGAAATGTAGTTTTTTTTTTGTTAAGTTGTAAGAAAATATATGGGGTAAAATTCTTTTCTTTCATGTCCTGCTTTTTTTATTGGGGGAAGAAAATATTCCTCACTATTAAAAATTTTAAATGACCTTTACTTTTTCTTATTTTCCAGGAACTGAAGTACTTGAAATATGTATTTTTTTTTTTTTGGATGGAAAGAGCCTTTCCGCCTCTTCTCCTTGAGATTCGACACACTTTTTGTAAAAACATAAGTAAAAACAGTAAAAACGAGGTAGTTTTCTGTAATAAACAAAAAAAGGCTGGCATTTTCTTTTTTTGCAAAAAAACCCTTTCAATAGTACAAGTGACCAAGAAGTATGGTTTATGATCACTTCATTGATTATCTTTCCATTTCATTGAAAGGGTTTTAGAATGTGATGAATGAGCATCATATAAATATTTTTCAGTTTACACTTATTTGTATTTTGGTGTTTGGTGTTTATACCATCTCTGGGCCAGAATTCAAAATTAGTTGTAAGATCTTTACTTGGAAGCCAGTTAGATTGTAACACACAAATTCTATATAATTTTACTTTCTCTGCATTGACCATACATTAGGTCATTTACAAACTGACCAAGAAGTATGGTTTATGATCACTTCATTGATTATCTTTCCATTTCATTGAAAGGGTTTTAGAATGTGATGAATGGGCATCATATAAATATTTTTCAGTTTACACTTATTTGTATTTTGGTGTTTGGTGTTTATACCATCTCTGGGCCAGAATTCAAAATTAGTTGTAAGATCTTTACTTGGAAGCCAGTTAGATTGTAACACACAAATTCTATATAATTTTACTTTCTCTGCATTGACCATACATTAGGTCATTTACAAACTGAAAAATTGCAATTCCTGTTTTTATTTTACTTGGATTGTTGTATAGAATGTTTATTTCCATTTCTTTTGCCTTCTAGAACTTCTACCTTAAACAAGTATTTCATTCCTTTCTGACTAGAGGTTCCCACTTTTGTGTTGTTTCATCATGGGTTTGTGTATGACCTGGAACTTGAAAATCTTCAATTTGACCTATAAATTACTAAATAAGATATTAACAGTTAATATCAGGTAATTTTAGCTTTTAGTTTCATGATGATAGCTTTTGAATGGTTAAGTCATCATTGGAAGCCAGAACTACATGAAATTTATTTGGTCTGTGTGTCAAGTTGTTTCTTGGGGCAAGTTGAGTGACTGGGTTACCATATCTTCTATTGCTTTCACTATCAAATGTTATCATGGGAAATACCATTTGAAGATAGTCTTTGGAACACTTGGCCACATCTGTAATAGAAAAGATGTCATACCAATTTCATGCTGCCAAGTATCTATGTTTTAGTGTATCACCTAGATCAAAAGCTACTCTTTGCTCCTTTGGTTTTTGATATCTAAGGTTTTAGGCATCTACAAATATAGTTTAACTTTTGCTTTTCTGCTCCTATTTGCCTTGATAGGGAAGAGAGACATCAAAGTTAAAGCACTAGAGGCTGCTGAAGCTGCCAAGCATCTTGAAGAAAAAAGACAAAATGAGCGTGAAATGCGGAAAGCAGCAGCAAAAATAGAGCGTGAAAGATTAGAACAGGAAAATGCTAAACAATTGGAACTTCAACAAAAGCAGAAAGAAGAAGCAAGGAAGCAGAAGGAAGCTGACATTGCAGCAAGAAAGAGGCAGAGAGAAGAAGAAAAGAAAGAAAATGAAAGGAAACGGAGATGCATTCAAGAGACAAAAAAGCATAAGAAGAAGGGTGGAGAATGGTTACCTGTTGGGAAAGCAGAGAAAAATCTACATCAAGAAGCTGCAGTAAGATTCTCCCTCTTTTCCCTTAATTAATATTCTAACCCATTTCTCCTTTATATCAATGTTCTGAAAGCCATTAATGACTGCTGTAGGATGAGAAAGAGCCAAAGAGAAAAGAATTGGTGGAAGGTGAAAAGTGCAAGGATAGACAAGAAAATGATGGAGAAGCTGCAGGGAGTAGAAAAGCCACAGCAGTGGAACCAAGCATCCTTGAAGTTGCAGCAGTTGGGAACAGACATGGCAGTAATAATATGGAAGCTTATCATTCACTCGAGGAATCAAATGATAGCAAAAGGGTATCTGCTTATTAGTTATTTGTAAATCATAATTAACTTGTTACAGTATTTTTCCTCAAAATACACCAAGGTGTGGGCTTATATTCTTATACTATACATCACAGTTGTGGGCTTATATTATATGTCACAGTTTGCAATCATTGACCACACTATCATGCAGAAAAGAACTCTTCTCGATCATGTTGCTAGCATTTGTTTTTTATACTCTAGTACGCTATCTGCCTAATAATGGTTTCCCTTGTAACTTGCTGCAGGTTTGTGGCAATCTATATGATATGCAAAAGGCAATTCAAGACAGGATGTCTTTCACAAAGCAAAGTCAGGCTCTAGAAACATATGAGATTTCTCCATACAAGGACTCTGATGATGAAGATGGTGAAGAAGAAGATAACAGGTGCAGAAAATGTATTCCTTCATGGGCAAGGTAAAAGGTTGCTTTCTATTGAGAGTTACTGCAGTAATTGATTTAATTACTATCTTCACATATGTTGCTCATAGGGCTTCGTGCAGTTTAATTCAAGGCCCTGCAACAGATCCACTTGCTTAGTAGTTGGTTGTAAAGCCTGCAAGCTGGATTATGCACTGAAATTCCTTGTTCTGATAATGTCAATGAATGTAGCATTTTATTTTTAGGGCAATCGGTTTTTGCTATCTTCTTTTGTCGCAAATGTGATGCCAAATGGAACTATGCATTGTTCCTGTTAAGAATTGATCGAGATCACTAATTGTTGCATATCTGTCTTGTAAAGCACAGGTCTAATGTTATTCTACCTATTCCTTCGGGGAATATGGTTTTTTGCAGGAAAGAATTCTTGGACCATATTTTGCTCTCTACTCTGCATATAGAACCTATGAAGGTTTTCTCCCAGAAGAAGTCTTCCAATCTGACTGAAGGTATCTTTCAGTTTCATCGAGAATGCCTTATTTCATTAAGTATGTCTCATTTTACTCTCTACTTCCATTTTGCAGTTCTTACATCTCGGATCCTTCGCCGGCCGTTATCACAACTTCAGTAGAAGTGACAGATTTCTGGTACAATGAAGCCCTGATTGAAGCTGTAGAGCTGTGACCAAAATACTTTTCTGGCCAGGTCTTCAAATCCAGTTTCTCGGAAAGACATGAAGTGAGCCAAATGGTAGTCTTGCTGCAGTATTTGGAACTCTCAAATTCCTTAAAAGCTCCAACATCTTTAGATGGACAATTGCTTGAAATAATTGAAGATATTACCTATAGTCAAGCTTTGGAGTGGTGCACAAACTCAACTGTAATTTGGGATGAAGGACTAGTTGCTGAAACTTTAAGAGAAGCCTTTTTGGCAACATTATGTCCAGGTTTTTTGTAACTTTCTACATTTTTTCCTGGGTTGGCGATTTACTGCATGTTCTGTTGCCAATTTTGGCATGATCATAGATGTCACATTTGTACCAAGTGCAGTTTGTTAGTGTTCAAGCATCTGGACTGCTCTGTAACTGAAAATGGAATCCCAGTTGTTCATTTTGGTTGTAGGTGAGCCAAATTATGTAAATCATGCTGTTTTGTCTCCCTTTCTTGGCTGGATTCAATTGTTGTTTGTGAAAAATTCCATTGTCACTGATAGACAGAGGATTGTGTCTGAATGAGTGAAACTAGATGTCATTTACTCCAACTGAATATGCAGAAGCAATATAGAGATCATGATCGAATTTACAGTGCATATATTACCTGTACAAAGTGCAATATGAGAATACTTGTGTATGCATCCTCAGATTTTTAGGCCTAGTCCAATTAAAATATCACAGAATTTATGTGCAAAATATTGAAGCACCCTCCATGTATCCCTGTGATGTATCAGATTGCCAATTTATCTCAAAGATCTGCAAATATACCTTGAAGACTACTTGTTTGGCTAAGAATTCCCGCCACCTGGGAAGTCATCCAAGGTTTTGTAGGCAAATCATAACCAATCCGTCAACCTGGAAGATCTAAAAGGTTCACAAAAAAAATCCCAAACAATCTGTAAAATTGGAGTGGTAAATATCCAAAAATTTAGTAACCGAAGATTAATGAAATCTGAGACTCACTCTCTGTTCCTAAAACAAATCCAAATCCTACTTGTTAAGAAATATTAGGCCTGTGACTTATATTATCTCAGAAGATAGGGCTTCATACAATCAGATGTGACTTAGTGCCAAAACACAGAAGGTAATAACTCAAGCTGCAGCAATGCCTCTCTTCAGACATGGATCATTTCCCAAAATTGTTGAAGGAAAATCCTTATTACAATAACAAGACACTTCGTATACAGTGATCATAATTATATTAAAACCATCCAAATACAAACAGTAGTATCATCAGAACAACTTTTGGTGCTTCCATATTTTACGTGAAATATAGCAACACACAGAGACATTAGCTGAAAATCATATTATTTAGTGAATTACAGGTGAATTCCATGTCCTAATCAGCGCACCATTGCATTGTAGACTGGCTCACATCCGTGTTCATGCAAATATCATATCTTTTAATTCTTTTTTTGTTTTCGATAGTTTATTATTTATTTTTTAGAGTTTTTAATAAGAAACTATATATGGAAATCCGAGCCCCATTGCAACATACCCGATCACATTATCTTTTTGCTTTCTATAAAAGGAAGCCGACGGGAGTTTATATAGAAATTGGATATGAAGATCGGATGGCTTCAATCATTTGGCGGGAAAGTAAACCCAACCACTAATCTTAATCTCACGCTTATAATTGCAGCATGCCCGATCGCATTATCTTCTCGTTTTGTATTTTGATCACTCACTTTCCAGTTTCTTGCGTCCAATCTCAAAGATCCCGAAGGAGAAAAGGATCCGGATATAAAACAAGAAAAGCTTGGTAAGAACCGACCAGAAGGAGAAGAAGGTGGCTTGCTGGTGAGTGAGCGATCTTCTTGATCGAGAAGAAGAAGAAGAAGAGGAGGGGGCGATCATGCAAGGCTACGAGTTCAACCCAACCGATCTTGATCTCGCACAAGTCCTTCGGCGCCGACCTGCAACGCCACCACTGCCCCATCCTCGAGGTCGAGTTTACAGACAGGCCCGAGAACCTGGTGCCTTCCGGCCAGACCATCGCTTAACCACCCCTCGATCAGCTGCAGCCATCTTCTGCAAATTCAGATGCCCTTGATCGCAATGCCGTCTTCTTCTAATGCAGGTTCCCTAAACCCTTTGATCGCAATGCCTCCGCAGCCATCTCCTTCATTGCGGTCTTGGGGGGACCAAGAAGGCGTGATTCAGCAACAACTTGTGATGAGCGTCGGTGCAGAGGCCGCTCTAAACCCATGTTCGGCACCTACAGTGGGAAACAACAAGCACCATGAGGAAAGTGGTCGTCCAGACGCGCTTGATTATCAGGTGGATGATTCTCTCTCCATTAGTTTGGAGAAGCTTCACCAGATTATGAATGAACCTTCACAAGGAAGCATTAGACCAGCCCAACCTTCCAGCTCGGACCCAGCTGCTCTAAACCCATCCGTCACAGTTCCACAGTCGGCTTCTTTGCAGTCATTGACAGAGCCAGAAAGCATTATTGTACCACAACCTTCGAGCTCTGATGAAGCTGCTTTGAATCCACAGAGAAAGCTGGTCAGCTGGGAAGTAGAGGAAGACGATATTTTGCGAGCACTTCTGGCCCCGTAAGATGCAGCTGCTTTTGAGTCCGTTGGAATTGTTTGTACTTGGAACAACCTTGGAGGTGTTAGCTGCTTATTTTTTGTCAGTGGCATTGTAAATCTTTAATGTTTCATCTCCAGTTACTCTCCAGTTGATGTATTTGTGTTAGAGTTGAAAAGCACGACATAATACAAGTCATTGATCATGCTTATACTCAGGTCAAGAATTGTTGCAATCTTTCATGAATATAATCCAAATTGTGAGATTCTCTGAATTTTTTTTGAACTCACCTCAGAATTGCATGTTGTTGGTTTGAGACGATAATGTCATTGTTATTGCCAGGGGCTCGAGCTCCGCTCAGCTCCAAAAAACAGTGGCTCCAGCTCGAACTCAGCTCGCCGAGCTCCAGCTGATGCATTTATGTGTGACAACTGAAAGGCAACACGTAATAATACAAGCCATTGTTCATGCTCGTACTCAGGTCAAGAACCGTTACGTTCTTTCAGGAATATAATCTAAATCGTCAGATTCTCTGAATCTTTTGTGAAATCACATCAGAGTTTAATTTGGTGAGGGCGCCAGAGGCCGGCTCGAGGGCTCGGAGACGGCTGCGCGAGCTCCCCGAGCGACCTCCCGGCGCGAGCTCTCCCCGCGAGAGCTCGCCGCTCGAGCTCCCCGCGCCAGCTCCCCGAGTCCGAGTGGAAGTTTGTACAGAGATTGGATATGAAGATCAGACGGCGGGAAAGTCTTATAATTGCAGCATATCCGAATCACCTTATCTTCTCCCTTTCTATTTTTGGTCACTCACCTTCCAGTTTCTTGCTTCCAATCTCAAAGATCCCGAAGGAGAAAAGGATCTCGATATAAAACAAGAAAAGCTTGGTACCAACCGACCAGAAGGAGCAGAAGGTGGCTTGCTGGAGAGTGACTGATCTTCTTGATCGAGAAGAAGAAGAAGAGGAGGAGGGGGCGATCATGGAAGGCTACGAGTTCAACCCAACCGATCTTGATCTCGCTGCCTTCCTCCTCCACAAGTCCTTCGGCGCCGACCTGCAACGCCACCACTGCCCCATCCTCGAGGTCGATGTTTACAGCTACAGGCCCGAGAACCTGGTGCCTTCCGGCCAGACCATCGCTTACTTCTTCACCAAGATCACCCGGAAGAGCAACGGCCGCCGGAACCGTGCGGTGGGTCCAGAGGGGAGAGAGGACGGCAAGTGGAATATCAGTCGGTGCATTGACGACATCCCCCTCGCACTCCCATGCGGCGCCGTTGTCGTCGTCACCAAGACGCTCTTGACCTTCTACGAGAAGACTGGAGAGAGAAAGAGCATCGGCTGGGTCATGCACGAGTTCGAGTTGGCCTGCAACAAGGATCGCAGCTCCAAGAACTCGACCCCGGAGCCCGAGTGGATTCTCTGCAAGATAAAGCTCAATCCGTCTGCCGAGAGGGCCGAGAGGGAGGGGAAAAGACGGCGACAGGGTGACAGCGAGGCACTGCAAGCGCCCTCCAATCAGCGGCGTCGACTGGCAGATCATCAAACACCACCGGCGAGTTATTCTACGCTCCTGCCGGGGACTTCGAGCGATGCCCTAAACCCCTCGATCACAATGCTGCAGCCATCTTCTGCAAGTTCAGATGCCCTAAATCCCTTGATCGCAATGCTGCCGCCGTCTTCTTCTAATGCAGGTTCCCTAAACCCTTTGATCGCAATGCCTCCGCAGCCATCTCCTTCATTGCGGTCTTGGGGGGACCAGGAAAGTGGTCGTCCAGACGCGCTTGATTATCAGGTGGATGATTCTCTCTCCATTAGTTTGGAGAAGCTTCACCAGATTATGAATGAACCTTCACAAGGAAGCATTAGTCCAGCCCAACCTTCCAGCTCGGACCCAGCTGCTCTAAACCCATCCGTCACAGTTCCACAGTCGGCTTCTTTGCAGTCAT
Organism: Trichopus zeylanicus subsp. travancoricus; assembly: GCA_005019695.1. NCBI lineage: Eukaryota > Viridiplantae > Streptophyta > Magnoliopsida > Dioscoreales > Dioscoreaceae > Trichopus > Trichopus zeylanicus. The sequence continues at coordinate 923,793 of RXID01014367.1, forward strand.
TGACAGAGCCAGAAAGCATGATTGTACCACAACCTTCGAGCTCTGATGAAGCTGCTTTGAATCCACAGAGAAAGCTGGTCAGCTGGGTGGCACCATTGACAAGAGAAGTAGAGGAAGACGATATTTTACGAGCACTGCTGGCCGCGTAAGATGCGGCTGCTTTTGAGTCCGTTGGAATTGTTTGTACTTGGAACAACCTTGGAGATGCTTATTTTTTGTCAGTGGCATTGTAAACCTTTAATGTTTCATCTCCGGTTACTCTCCGGTTGATGTATTTGTGTTAGAGTTGAAAAGCACGACATAATACAAGTCATTGTTCATGCTCATACTCGGGTCAAGAATTGTTGCATGTTGTTGGTTTGAGATGATAATGTCATTGTTATTGCCAGGGGCTCGAGCTCCGCTCAGCTCCAAAAAACAGTGGCTCCAGCTCGAAGCTCGTGAGCTCAAACGAGCTGAGGCGAGCTCCATTCAAATTTGAATTCGAAAAATTAATTTTTCTTAAAATATTTTTATGTAATTTAAATTAAAATATTTTTAAAATTTATAAAAAATTATAAAATAATCAATCATAACATCACAAATCATAATTCACTAATTCACAATAAAAAATATTAAACCTAAAAATTTTATATGTAATACTAATAACAGATATAACCTAAAAAATACAAATAATAAAAAAATTATTCTAATAGAATGATATCTAAATATAAAAAATTATATCAACTATAATATTATACTTAAATAATTAAATATATATTATAGAATATAGAATATATTTTTAAAATTATATTTTTTATATATTAACTAAATAAACGAATTCTTAAGAGTTGGGTCCAGCCTGAGCTCGACTTATTTTACAACGAGCCGCCGATTTGAATTTGAACTCTACTCCCAAGCTACGAGCTAAATTAACATTCCTAATTATTACTATGGATCTATGTCATATATGGTTGATAGATAGATTTGATTATTTTGCTTAATTATAATATTCTTTTCGATATGATATATTCTATCTTTCAGGGTGCAGCATTTTGGTTTCTGCTTGTGAGGGGCCTAAATTATCATCCATCTGTTCCAGAAGTGCATGTCTTACATTTTCTTCATGTGAACCATATCGTTCACCAAATTTCTTTTCGTTCAGCTGTTAATAACATGGATACGGTTGCATAAATCCATTCTAATTGCTGGAATTCTGTTTTTGCAAACTCAAAAAATCTAGATTTCAAATCTGATTGCTGGGGTTAACTCTCCACATTGAGTGGAGTATAGCAATCAGGTACAATATAGAGAACAGAGAGCTGTTTGACTTCATTTTACTGAATAAAGGGCCATTGATACCTTCCTGAAGAAATTCCAATTGTAGGCTGCATGTGAATATAAAAATTCTGGGGGTTACCTACCAGAGTCCATCATTGTATTCACAGCAAAAAAAGAAGTCACCAACAAATGCACTATTTTTTTTTTCCAGATAATGTTCTTAAAATCTTTACATAAAATATACACAAACCTGACTTGAAACCACTGCATAGTAACATATACTGAAGCTATACAAAAAAATTTAAAAAGAAAAAAATGCTCAAGAAGAATGTTACAAAGTAAACCACTAATGTTCACATAAACATCTCAAGATGAGAACTTAGCAAGGAGGTTGTCCACATGAATGATGATGTCATCAATGTGAGGACGTATTGCAGGCTGAGGCTGCAGCATCCAGACGACAAACTGGTGCAGAGCTTCTGGGTAGGGAGGGTTGGGTCCTGGTGGCCATTTTATTTGGCCATTAATAATGGCTAATTGTAAACTCCCTCCAGATTCACCAAGAGCATACTCAAAAGGAGATACACCATACCTGTAGGAAACATATTAGTGAAAAGGTCTTCTAATTCAGTTAATTAGCGATGAGAAATTTTTTTATCAATTTTGCATTGAGATCTCATAAACATCATGAAATCTTTGCCGCTCAAAAAGATGCAAGTTCTTGTATTCAAGATTTTGTTGACACAAATAATAAAGAGGGCATAACAAGCAAGAAGCTACAGAAAAGTAGTAAAATACCACAAAAGTAGGAAGACTTTGCAAGAATATAAAAGTGCAGCAGGGATTAAAAAGCCATACATGATTGCATACAAGGTACATCCCAGAGACCAAATATCTGTCCTTTCATCAATTCTTGCATCACTTTGGCAATCCCAAAACTCTGGAGCTCGGAAAGGTGCAGAACAGTGTTCAGCTGCCCATTCCTGTATAAATATCCAAAACTATCTAATGAATGGACAGCATGCTTAGTCATCTTACTGATAAACAATTTCATATTAGACAAATCAGATTTTGTATTTAAAAAATCTCAAAATGCAGGATTATAAATATGTGATTACATCCCAGAAACTAAAATTTGTAACTAAGAAAGCAAGAACCAAGTAGTACAGCCAAAAGGGTGCCTAATTTCATTAACTCCATTTAACATTATTTTCACAGAGACAAATATCAGAAATTTTACAGCAATAAAGTGTGATTAATAAGCTATTAAAGTGACTTAAGACCAATAGCAAACTTGAGAAATACTTCTGAAAGGAGTAACATAAACCAAAAGCATCAAGTTGCTCACCCAAACAAAGCAAAATAAACCAAAGTGCTTATCATGTGCTTTGATTTAGTACACAGTTACTGAAACTACTCTTGAATTAGAAATATTCACATATATCTTATTAGAAGGATGCTTTTGACAGGAATGATGTAAGAAGGTACCAACGTTACTAGGAGTACAAAATGTCATGAAGTATCTAAGAAAATAATAACACGGACCAGATGCAGGGACAAAGCCACACATTCTAATATTACATATCTGTATTTAAGTTGCTTCATATTTGTATTCCAATACATTAAATGTTTAACTTATGTTTGAAGAAAACCTCAACACTTAAACCTGGTCAATATTCATCAGTCAATAGAGATAGGATGCTGAATTTTTGAGTGAGTATGTGAAATTTCTGATCACAGAAATCAAAATTAGTAAAATATCAACACAGTCCAATGAAAATTAAGACTGTCAAAGAGCAGGGGCAGCTTAGGCTCAGTCCTAAGAAACCCTTACTCAGGTCTAGATCGGATGATAGGCCTGAGCCAGGTCTAGGCACAATTATTCTATCAATTATATTTTCAATCATGCCTGTCCTAACTCTGTCATACATTTCTGCATTGACAGATGGGAGAACAACAATAAATGTGCAAAAGAAATGAATGATACTGTTGAACATAGAGAATATCAATTAGTTAGTGGAGAAACTTGTTTCAACAATGAAAGGAAGAAAACCACACCTGAAACTGTAGTGCCTCGGAACGAGAATGGATTTCCTTCCTAGCTGGCCGAGCACTTCCAAAGTCCATTAAAATAGCAAGAGGTGGCTGGCCCTTCCTATGTGTTATCAGGACATTGCCAGGTTTGACATCATTATGAGCATATGGAGGATCAAAGGTGTGCATATGCTGAAGACCTGCACAAAGCTGTAAAAGCTTATACATTAAGTAGAATGTCATTCTAATCAAATCAAATACAATCACAAAACGAATTACTACAAATTGATCAGTACAACGGCAAATTTTCATTGTTACTACTAAGAGTATGGGGAGCACATTAACATCTTCGAATAATATTACATATAAGAAGCACCACTAGAAAAGTTCTCTAATATTTCCTTCCCTTATATTCAAGTGTTTTGAACTATAATCCACGAGGCTCTACAGACATGTCAACCACTTCAGACTTCATCTGGGACATATTCTACCATACACTTGATCATCTGAGCACCAATCATGTGCTAGAGGCCATGATTCATCATTCAGTATTAGATTTAGCAACTCAACAACCTAAATAAAAGATATAATGAAAATTGACTCCTTGGTACACTTACTTGAGTGTCAGATATATTTCTATCAGCTTTGGCTATTTTAAGCCCCCCCAATCCTTCAAAGCTTGTTATATGAGATCACAGTTGCACAAATAATACATTTGCTAAGGTAAAGAATCAAAAAGGTAAGAACAAAATAAAATTTGATCACTAGTTATATATACAGACTTAATCAGTTACATATTTTAACTACAAAATATTCTAAGCAGTGATCTTCCATAGAAAATGAATCCAACTAGAATATGAAAGAGGATCTAGATATGTTCTGTTTAGAAAAGAAGCTTTGTAAGCATAATCTTTCATAGTCGCAGTTTTACCAGAGTAAGAGGTGGAATACTACAACTTTTCTCCTGAATTTCTTATGATAACCATGGAATTGTATAGAAATTTTCAACAATTTTCCATGGTTATCATAAAAACTTTTCCAAGGTTATAAATGCATATCTTTTCGTTAATGAGAAGCTTACTTGGGAAACCATGATTATCAAAAACTCCTCAAATAACTAAATTTTCCATGTTTCACAAGGAAGCTTCTCATTAACAAAAAGATGTGCATTTATAATTATGAGTTTTTGTAAATACAGCCTCTCAGTCTTACCGAATTACATACTAACCACTCAGTTCATTATACAAAAGCTCTCAGGCATGTTTGGCTAGTGGACAAGGGGGTAAGTTAAGTTGTGTTATCCTAGTTCAACTTAGTTTACGAATTCAAACACACAACATTATGACTCGTTCAAGGTTATTCAAGGCTAATGTAACCTTGGATAAGTTGCAATCATTTGTAATGATGCCATTGAAAAACCACAAAATATCTTCATGTGAGAATCAAGTCAACCAACAACATATCCAAATTATTGAGTAGACAACAGAAGAAGCCCAAATTTCAGACTGTCTCATTCCAAGTTCCAAACAAAGTTGAAAGAAGAATATTAACTTGTACCAAATCACCTGCCCAAATATTTCAAGAACAGTAACTGTTGAAAAGAATTCCTTCCTCGCTTGCATAGCTTTGGTATTGTCCAATAAAGTTCCATCGAGATGAACTGGGAATAGCAAGTAAGCTTCATAATCATTTGACTCTTCTTGCTTACCCTACATGAGTGCAAAAGACAACACATCAAGACTGATGGATAACATTGCTCAGCTAAGAATATCGTCCAAACAACACAAATGCAGAAATGATGGCATCTCCAGAGTAATCACTGATCTGCTGGTAATTTTATGATTTTACTTGCATGAAATAAAATGAAAAAACTATCACGAGAGTGGGCACCTAACAATTTTCCTTACTTCACTAATAAACTTGAAAGTCTCTTCTACGCTTTGTATATGTATAAGGTGTTATAAGATGTTATAATCCTATCTAAAATGGAAGAAGTATTATCACATAGAATACTGTTAGATGAATTAATGCTTGAAACAAGATCTTGATACAGATAATATGGCTTAGCCAGCAAAAAACACCAAATCTATCTGAAGATAATCTTTTCTCAAAATTAATGGATGCTCCAACAGATAGGATTACATTTCTTTGAGAAAAAACAGGATCACATTTCTCGTGTGGAATTTCAAAATACAAGAAACTTTGCACCTAAAAAACAAATAGTCATCACCTATATATAAGTAACTGCCTTCATTTCATGAAATAGTAACTCGTATTATGCATGTTTATAATCGCTGAATACTTGGCCTGCTTAACATGGTACTAGCCAAATGCATAAATCCAACAATCAGCAGTAGTTATAAAAGGAATGCCGATGTCCGCTTCCAAAAAGAATATGCAGTAACATTTGAAGGGTTTTAAATTTGTATCAAATTATCACCAAAGAAAAAGTTAAAGACTCAAATTTGTGTTACCCAAGCAAGATAAGCAATGTAAAAAGTGGTTAGGATATAGCAAGTGCGCAACAGAAATTCATAATATTAGGACATAGGCACAGTCTTGATGGTTGGTACATACAAGAGAATGCAGATGACAAAGATAGCTTCAAAAAGAGACATTGAAACTGTCTGTTTTTCAGATTCTAGGGTTTGTTCTTGAGGAAGGCTAGGGGAAAAGGTTTTGATTTCAATGATGAGTTCTCTTTACTCTGAGAAAAGGGTTACAAGCTCTATTCCTGCTTGCTGCTGCAGGTTCTATTTATACTTCTCAAAGCCCTAGCACATTCGGACTTTAACCTAAACTCCTATTTGGTTTTGAACTTGACTTGGTTTTCAGCTTTACTAATGACCCAAGTACCACTCTTATGGGCTGTGATAAACCCAGGGTACTAGAGCATCTGGAAGGCACTATTCTAGTGCAACCATGCCATGTATTGCTCGGCCCAATACGGGGACTGAGCTCAGATCCTTATTCTTCAACAGAAGCAAAAAGATGCAATCACTCAACACAGTAATTATGTTATACTTGCTCTAGCAGCTTTGATATTCTTGCTTTAGCACAACATATTTTTATTTGCTATAAAACATAGCTGCCAACAACAAGATGGTTGATGTATATTAGCTAGTTCACACTAACTCTGATCATCTTTTGCAAAAGGAGAGGCTGATCTCATCACCTTAAGCCCAATATCAATGGAAATATAAATGCAGCAATTGCAATCTTTAGACACAAATCCACAGTATTAATAGTGATAATTGCTGCTTAAATTTTTTTGTTAAAAGTCTTGCAATTTGGAAAACATAAATAATTTTCTGTATACTGTAGAGTAAATAACTGCATAGTGTTTTGGTCACAAAGTTCTGTTTATTGCATAAATTACCTTAACTGGAATGATTGCATGATCAAGAAGAGGAAGCAGATTAGGATGGTTGAAAAGAGAGGAAACACTGATCTCCTGCCTGACTAGTTCTAGTTGCTCCTCACTTTGGATCAGGACTTTCTTTACAGCATATATTCCATCAGCTGAAGCCAGAGGAAAAATACAAACTTAATTCAATTCATCTAATATGTTTCAAAAATTACTTTAAGTATGCAAACCTCAAGAATCATCCTCGCAATTAAAGAATGGAACCAAGTACAAAAGAATAACGCTAGAAACCAATAACCATCAATGGCATTTGTGAAGCCTATTACTAGGTTATTTTTCCCGGTTGTATAGTTTGCTCATCACCTGATAAGAAGGCCAATGTGCAAACTAAGAAAACTCCCTACTACATTCTTATCGCTACAAACATCTGCAATTCAATCTCTTTCTTTTTTAATTTTCCAGGAACAGTCGATGGGCTTCCACTCATTAGAACTGCATCCTAGAAGGAGCTACCCATACTATCTTTTGATTCATCAATCGAGTATGCATAAAGAACTAAATAATGCATCTTTCTACTTTCTCCTTGTTATCTTTTGATTCCATAAAATCTTATTTATCAAGTCTGCTGTGGAGAACAACATGATGCATTTAATCTTAGATAAGACAATTGATGTTCACTGATTGATTCCTCGCCACTATAGTTCTCCACTGTGCAATCACATCATATGAGGAAATCAAAACAAATTAACCCTCCAAATCCAATAATTGGAGAGAATTGTGCCAAATTCCTAATCAAGCAAAATCCAGAAGCCGAAAAAGGCGAAACCTGAAACATGGGCGGAGTGGATGGGCTTCTTCCTGGCGAACTTGCCGGCGGAGGCGCCGTTAGCGACGACCTCACGGACGAGGAAGACGAAGGCAAAGCCGCCCTCGCCGAGCTGCCGGACGAGGCGGAAGCGGGAGTCGTTGATCCAGACGTCACCGCCGCCGTTGACCGCGTCGTAGAGCGCGCTGAGGCCCGAGATCGTGCATCCCATTAGGGTTTAGGGTTCGATTTGATCCTCCTCGATCACTCTTCTTCTTCTTCCTCCTCCTCGCCTCGCAGCTGCTACTCGCGGAACTCGTATGGGACTACTAGTCTGATTAAACTTTTCTCTTTTTTTCAGTCTTTTTATTAGAGTTAGAGGAAGCAAAAGATTTTCAAGGAAAAACGAAAGAAAAAAATTTTTAAGTATCTGGCGTAAGGTGGCTGAAACAAACCTTTCGTCAATGTCAAACACCTTAAATATCTTTTTTTTATAACTTTATTAATTTGATAAATAACACTATTTTTTATAAAATTTTTTAACAAATAATCAATTGACTTATTAAGCATTTACAAAAAATCATCTAACTTATCACTCGACTTATGTTATTTTAATTCATCTTTTTATTAAAACTAATATAAAAAACTAAATTATCTTTATTTAAATTTAGTTCAAATAATTATTAAATTAATATAAAAATAATTTATTTTATTTTAATTCGTGTAAAAGATCGGTTATCCGGTATTATAAAATTAAAATTTTTTTATCATACCAATTGTTGGTAATTGTAAATCAAATGTGTGAAATAAAATCAAAATGAAAACAATTTAATCTTTTTATATTAATTTAATTAGTAAAATCAAAATAGAATAAAATATTTAAAAAATATTTTAATTGATGTGATTTTTTTGTAAATTTATAATTAAGACTAGTGATTTTTTGTTAATAACAATAAAATAAGTAATTTTTCTATAAATTTATAATAAAAAAGATGGTTTTTTAAAAAATATTTTTTTATAAAAATCTTGAAAACAGGCATGTGCTATAATATATATATATATAATTATTTTAAATTACGTCGTATGAGATTTAGATAAATTAATTTTTGATAGTTAATAAGACAGATTAAACTCGTGTTTTCATCGTTAACATATATATAGATATGACTGAATTGAAATAGTGTTTGAAGTGGTTGAAGCGAATGAATTGGGCGAATTCCACCCTCTTCAAGCTGCTCTTTTGTTACAAATGCTTCATAATCAGCTGCTACAGATCATGTGAAGCCTGCAAGTCTTTTCCTTTATTTTTATTTTTTATTTTCACAGGAAGTTTGTGGAACCAATGCTAATGCTAATGTAGAACACCGTGGTTGGTTTGTCCACAAATTTTGGCTCTATGAGCCATTGTCATGCAATCACGCGAGACATTGCAAAAAGTTAAATGAAGTCTCAAAAACCGAAAATAGAGGCTTCTAAGTAATATAAACGATAACTGGGAGAATAAGTAAAGCAAAGGAGTGTTTTTTTCATACACCAAAGGTTCCAAAGTGAATGCCTCTCTGTTTCTTAAAATATTTTTCAATTTTGTTCAGAAAAAAAAAATCCTGAAGCTGGAGGCTATTAAGAAGACAAAAAATTACAATTTGAAACTCAACACTCTGCAGCTCCATGAGTCATGATTTCTAACAGAACACTGGAGCTTGCCAAATTCAACTCAGTTACATAGTCTAACATGTCTCAGCAACCATGGCGATTGACAACCAAAAGTGAACTCAAACAGTAATTAATTCCAATTTTCTAGCATGCAATTGAATCCATTCAGAAAAGGGAGGAAAGTAAGCTCTACCACATCCAATACAACCTGGCTGTAGTCCACCTGCAGCTTCTCCTTGTTCTCTTTATCCAGCTCTCCCTTTACCGGCTTTGTCATCACCAGGATGCAGCAGGTCAGCCTCTTGGTGGCCCCTGCAGTTGCAAGATCCTGGAGACCAAGAAAAACAAAACATAGAAAAGACATCAGCAATGGAAGGAGCTCATTTATCCTTGTTAGTCAATTAATTGGTTTTTCTTAGTTTCTCAAATAGTAAAGATTTCTCGGCAATAAACAAAATGAAGTTGATGTTTCAAAAGCCATCAAGCAGCTTCTTCTAAATCACATTGCAGTTGTTTAGCATGTTTGCTCAGTATAGTAAACTAAAAAAGTAATTGGCCTATATGTAGCTACCATATGTTTTTAATCCGAAGCTCATTTTGAAGAATGAGAGGAGAACATTGAGATACATATATTAGCAGCGAACCTTTTTGAAGGGGCATATAAATAAGGAATATCACATATATTAGCAGCGAGCCTCTTTTGAAGGGACATATACATAAGGAATATCTGCTTCTTCGCATAAGATGGGTACATCTGTGATTACATCAATTGGCAAAATATTTCCTGCTATCAAAACATAATATGCAAAACCAACATAAGATTTAATGAACATATAGCAGCAGAAGCAAACATTTTATCCAGTAACTATAGAACTTCAAAGAAGAGCAAATCCAAAATGAATTTCTGTTTTCTTACTCCATTGGAACAAGAAACACCACTGATGCAGTACGACATATGTGCCTATCTTAGTGCTTCAATAGAAGAGCATACTCAAAGCAATGTGCAAATCTTAATGATACTAACAATGGTCCAAGTTACATAGGTCTTTGGAATGTAAAGAAATGTGATATTCAAACAAACCAGCCCATGCATATTTCAATGCACAAAGCAGAATATCTAAAAAAAATATGGAGATCGGCATGAAGTAGAGTGTTTCTCAAGAAGAATTCAATCAACAGGTAAATGATCCAGCTTATGAAAAACCTGTCAAGAAGCCCTTTTATTTTTATGCTGAACAGATTCCTATCAAATACCCAAATAATGGATCAATTTATGAGGTTGCCATTCTGATGTATATAAAAACAGGTTGCGTAATTGTCATGGACCTATTAGCTTATTTCATAAAGTTTGAATCAGAAGTGGGAAAGAAATATTTGATCCAATTTCAGACAAGTGTAAGATCTTAGGGTTCTCTGTGTTGCAGGACAGTTAGCATGAGCTAGTAACCTCTGGATAACTCGATGGATATTCTAGTTAGATAATGACTGCATCATCCAAGTGTTGTGCATAAAGCAAGAGAACCACAATAGAGTAGATAGCAAGGAATAGTAAAACCCAAAAGATCCAATTGGGATTTAGATTAAAAACTGAATTTCCATTATTCAAAGAGAAGAAATGGAGGGAGACATATTCCTAAGCGAGTTCATGAAAAATAAAACACAAGTTTGGTTTATCAGGTATCCGAAAGGAACTGCAGAGCAAATAGAATGCCTTCTTCAGTTGATTTGGTACATTTATGTGGATTGCAAATTTATTAGTGTGGAAGAACCAAACCTTTCATTTTCCCTAATGTAAGAGGTAATAATGATACAAAGTCATTCAGGTAATCACCTACCAACTTGAGCTAGTACTCATTGCACTAGGTGTTGTCACATGTGTCACTAATGCATCATTAAAGAGAGATTGTAGCCTCATGGCATTATTTGAACACATCTTTTTAGATCCCCTGAAGTAATAGTATTAGTAGTATTGTCATGAACACAGACACAAGAGTATCAAGGCCCCAAAGGTATCCATGCCCTGTTAAAATGAGACATGACCAAATCCTATGCTTGACAACAAAATATCATTGTTGTGTAGTCTGACCACGAGCAGAAATTGAAAAGCTTTCATGCATACTGTACTGATCCAATAGAACAGATGCTTTCTTCTTAAGGATCAAACTTAGTAATAACACAAGTTATAATCAGGTTCCAATTTCGTACTCCAATCTGAAAATTTGAGACAATCTATAGATAACAGATGTAGAATGAGGGTGTCTTCACATGTGATCAATCATCAACCATCAACATGATTTGAAAACATTTTCAATAATCCTGTAACTTTCAAAAGACTTAGAAAAATCATGTGCTTAATTCTTTTTGGTAAATACCATGAATAACAGTCCATGAAGAAAACCACACCCTAATATAACGGCCTCAAAATTCATATAAGGAAAATGAATGAGGATGAAAAACAACCCTTTGTTACCATGACGGATGCTCTTCACCACTTCCTTCACTCCTCTTTTCAGGCATTTAGACTCAGAAGCTGAATACAGAGGGCAAACACATCAAATTAGTTGATATTAAGGCACACATGAAACTAATTCGCTTCATAAACTAGGTAATAAAATGAATTTATTTTAAAAATATGCAGAAAAAGGGGAAAATTCAACTTATCAGAACAAGTTGAAAAAAATACACCATCATGTTTCCTAACAAACCAAAAAAAAAAATCAAAAGAAAGACAAACTCGGCCAAATTGCTTCACAAGGAAATTCAATTCTACCAGTCCACCAGATTAATTTAAGAAATGTTTTACTTGGGAGGACATGATTATAACTACATGTACCTTAACAATGAAGAATTCACGCAAGAGAAAATCAAACAAGAAAGAACCAACTTAATGTTAGTAAGAATCCAAAAATCTAGCTTTCTAATAGATCATGACAATATGAACACTATTTCAACACACACACTTTCCTTTGAACTATTTCAAATCTCCCTCCCGACACACTCCTGCAAGCATGCACCCACAGGGTTCCAAATTGATTACAAAAAACCCTTATCAGTGAATAGAATCCAGATTTCTAACTGAATGTGCCAGTATGCAGACAGCTTCAACTTTTTTCCAAGAAATACACAATAACAAAATGAACTTAAAGAACCCTCAACACGGTAAAAAACCGCAGCTTTTAACAGATTCTACCGACATACATCTACAGCACCAATTTGGTCAAAAACAGCACTATTCCACAGCATGCCCAATAAAATTACGAATGAGACGAAACATGTGCCTCAAATACGAAACAAAGAAACAAAACTTTCAACGAAATGGGGGATATATAATACCCAAAAAAATCAAAAATAAACAAGTAAAAAAACGATTAAAAGAAAAGGAAGAGAGAACAAGATGGCTACAATAGTATGGTACCTCTGCGGACGAGCTTGAGGGTTTTCTTGCAGAGTTTCTTGCTGGCGAGGGGCTCGGCGATGGGCGCCGGCGATATGAGCTTCTTCCTCTCCTTCACCGACTACTCTGTCTCGCTGTCGCTCCCCATCTCTCTCCCTCTCCCTCGCTATCTTGGGTTCGCGAGGATGGATTTCGGGCTGGTGCCGCAGTGGCGACGGACGGCACCGTTCGGTTGAGAAAGATCTGGATGGTGGTTCATTTTCGTAAATTAATATTTTTTTTATTAAATTTAATATTTTAATAATTTAAAATTAGAAAAAATATTTAATATTTTATAATAATTTAATTTACTAATAATATAAAATAAATAATATTAATTTTATAAAAAAATAATTCTGAAAAAAAAATGATAAGAGCGCTGGTCCCAAATTAATGGGGAAAGCGTTGACTATGTTTTTACATATACCCCCCTGAGAGTTGAGAGTTGTTGATATTCATAGAGCCGCACTCAATTGTTATGCTCGTATTATAAACTCGGTCTTTTCGTGGAAATTACACACACTCTGTTGCAAACTCGCAATCTTTGGAAGTTACATATCCACCCCTGGCTTCCTCATAATTAGGTAATACCCCTCGAATCCCAAATAAATCAGGCTAAATCAAAATGGCGTTCCAAGCTTGTGTAGTGGGCCCCATTCCTGCGACGGGATTTTCTAAATTTTGCAGTAATAAAAATTTCACTTTCACTGCTGATTTTCATCCACCTGCCGAATATTTTGCTTGCTCTCCCGCTTCCACAGGATCCCCTTATCAGGCTCGATTTTCTGCTCCTCTTTTTCCTAATTTTAAGGCTAATTTTTTTCTATTTTTGATTTTGATCTGTTCTTAGAGGATGGCGATTTTTTTGCAGGTTTTTGCGATACTCGTGCTCCTTTTGTTGTAATTTCGGGTTTTTATTGGTAAATTTCATAACTTTAAGCTTGGAAGAGGTCTGGGATTTTTTTCGTCCACTTCTATTCTGTTTTTTATTTCTTTGAAGAATTCCAATTTGCACTGTTTTGTTTAGTTTATTTGTTTTGATTGAATTGTTTCTGTGGGGTTGAGCTAAGGCAGCATTGAACTTTAGGTATTAAAATTATTTTTTGCTGATTTGGTAAATTAGAGAAATTTGCTCTTCGATGTTTTCACGTGGTTGAAATCAGAGGATGGAGCCAGAATTATGCAATTCACTTGCTGAGCAGGACTTTTTGCGTTGGGTTCTTGAAATGAGAACATGTGCTGTGTTCTGATGTGTTTCTAGTTTAAAAAAAATCAAACAAACTTGATGTTTACAGGTTTTTTTTTGAGATACAATATTTTAGTCTTCTAATTCAATAAATAAAATGCAAGAGAATCAAATAAAGAGGATGTTAGAAGTGGCTTGAGATGTAGAGGCATGATAAGGCACAATGCTGGAAGTAGATCAGAGCCTCTCTTCAGTGCACAAGGGCATTTGTTCACTTTTACTTCCAAGATACAACTGCAACCATCCACCATATTATGTTGCTTGCACTTATTAAGAATAGCTAAATTTAGGATGACAGCTGCATTTAGTTCCCCAAAAATCGCTAAACAATTGAAAGGCTCTGAGTGAAAAAGTTTTGAGTGTGGAGAAGAAAGTGAGAAGAGAGAGAGATCTGCAGCTGTATCTTTTCATGCTAAATGTGATTTTGAAAGAAGTTCCAAAAGTTTCTTTTTGTTGGGTTCAACAGTTGCTTTCATCAGCAACAGGTTGAATTAATTATTCACAATGCTGTAGATGCTATCATGTCTTCCTTGTTCCAACTGAAAAACTGCAATTCTGTTGGGTACTTTTTTACTAGGTGTGTCAGTGACGATATCACTCTTGTTAAGGGCCTGGGGCGGTGGTATTGTTTGTGGTCATTGTACACTTCTTCCTGTCTTCTGCAAATGAGAACCACTTATTTATCCTTAGAGTTCCCATTTCAACCAAAAATACACAGAATTTTGTAGTATAGGTATGAGTTGCTTCCTCTGCTTTCTTGCTCTTGCTCATTATTCTCTCGTCATACTCTCCAATCAAATGAGATGTACTCCATTAGGGCAATCAAAGCGATACACTTAGAAGCTTAATTTTGTTATACTATCATAATGGTTTTTTTATTTTTGGTTCAGTTCAGATCAGAAAGGTCCTAGTGGAGGGTTGAGGTCTGAAAATCTAGGAATGCAATTTTTTGATTAGCAAATTCAAACTCAATTCTTGCTTTTCTGTTTCTGGGTAACATATTTGCACTTTTCTATTATTGCCTAGACTGGCATTGAGAGAACGATAAGATGGTGATATCAAGTTATATGATAGACAGGTCAAATCTTGTAAGTCAAAACAAATAACAAGCTCTCATATAAATGAACATAATACAGTTTATTGATTTTATGAATCTATTTTATGTTTACTTTTACTTTTTATGAAATATTCTTTTTCTCATGTTAGATATTAGTATTTTCTTGTGAGAAGTAGTCCTAAATTAGATTTGATACTCCTCTATGGAGTGGAGCTGCTCTGTACGAAGCTTCTGTAAGGACTCTAATTAGTGCCTTTGGACCAAATCTGATACCTTTCATATTGTCCAACATTGTAGATACCCTTCTATGCAGCTTCCTGCTTTTTATGCAATCTGTTCTTCTGATACAGTTGTCTGATGCTCTTTCCGCTCTATTAAATTTTTAGTTGTCTAATTTAACACTACAATAATCTTCATAATCAGGTGAAAGCGAAAACAATGGCATCAGCCTTCCGAGCTTTCTGGAACAGTCGAACAGGACCGAAAACCACTCATTTTTGGGGACCTGTTGCCAACTCAGCCTTCATTGTTGCAGTAAATTTTCTAATTTATTGATGATTACACCATTACATTATTTTTTTCCTATTTATATTCCCTCGTATACAATAGAAAATGTGATATTCTCTTATAACTTTGTGACTGACTTGTTCTGGCCAATTTCTTTCCTCTTGCACTGATAGACAAATGCAAGAGCATCACAAACATATTTCATCAATTAATGGTTTTTGTATAAGCAGAAAACAAGATAGATGTCAGTTTTTCTTATTAAATTCTTGGCATCAAGGCATGCAAAATTTATGAAGTGCTGTGTAAGCTTTCTTACTGGAACTTTTAAAGGTTTTGAATCAAGAGCATAGAACAGGTATTGTTGCTTATCATATGATTGGGAATGGGTAGGTCATCTTATGGTCATCTACAGATAAGCACCAGTGATAAAAGCATGGATCAGGAGTCAAACGTTGGACAATGGCCTGAGGTATTTGGCACCAGTGATAGAAGCATGGAACAGGAATTGAAGCTTGGACAAATGCCTGTTATATGTAACTTTTAGTTGGTCTTGAAAATTTTGTGAATATATTTGTGTGATATTAAAGGTAGTAAACCTCCAAAGTTGTCATTTTTACCTCATCCTGCGGCATGCAGCTGACTCCAAATTCTGTCTCTGTTTATCATGCCATGTACCACTGTTACTGTCACTACCAAAATACTGCACGAAGCACTCATCACTGCCAAGTGCCAATTCATTTGTCATAATCCCTTTCATCAGTAACCGGGCCCACTCATCTACCATTGGAACTAAGGGGGTGATAGGAAATCCTTTCAAGAATCTGAATCCTTAGGGCCAAAAATGGCATATAATGATGGTACTAACTTAAGACTAACTAGTTCAATCAATGGTTAAAAGGTTGTCAAAATCTTTTTCATTGCATTAAACATATATGCCCTAGTCCAACTCTTGTAGTATTTGCTTGGGAATAAACATACTTTGGCATAATTGGATGGATATGTGAAAGAAAAGGCAAAATTATTTCAACTGGGATTGCAGATAATGTGTTCAGCATCAGGCAAAGGTGTCTAATACATTATACATGTAAGTGATTCAAACTCTAGAAAGTGAATGCAGACTAGAACTGTGAGTTGTCATCCAACTTTTCGATACATCTCAGATGCAAAATACAAGCTACTAATGCTGGTGGTTTGCAGATTGTTTGGAGTACATTTGTTTTAGTTGGTTATGAGTTAATGAAGGTGTGCCAAATAGATACTAAATACAAATGAAATTTCCATAAGGATTAATAGAATACCAAAATTGATCTCAGTGGACAGACATATAATGGACACTGTTAAGTAGCCATACTGCTAAGCTACCTAAGGAGCTTAACAGAGAACTGAGTAAAATGTTTATTTATGGATTATGCTTCCAAAATAAAATTTAATCCATGTCACTTTGTTATATATGCTCAGTACTGTCATGCATAGAAAATGTGAAGTGTCAGAACCTAGAGAGATAGTCCCATCTGTAGTTGGATTTGTTTTGTGTCTCTTTTTAAATCTTGCTGGTTTGTAAGTCAATGGATTAGAGCCATGAAAGTCATGATGAAAGAAGTGGCCAGCTCGAGAATGCAACTTCTGCATGTCTAATAATGCTGCATAAGAGACTACTTTGGAAAATTAATTCCAACTAGCCATGTTGGATGGCATTCCCATTAACGGTTTGATATCCTTTTCTGTACTTTTTTGCTTGCTTGATTGCATTAACATTGATTTATTTTCATTAGCCTTTAGTTGTCATACCAACTGATTGAATTTGCATACTGTTTTTATAGGATCTTTTATATGAGGGGAAGGGATTGTTAACCTATTTACTGATTCCTTCTTAGGGTTTAGCAGATACTCAGAAACCACCAGAAATGATATCTGGCAACATGACAGGAGGTCAGAAAGTATGTTCATTCTAAATGTATTTTATATACTTTCAAATTGACCAAAAGATATGTTGACCTTTGGTTCCTGCAGTCATGTGTGTTTATTCAGCCCTCTTCATGAGGTTTGCCTGGGTAGTTCTGCCACGCAACTATCTTCTCTTAGCATGCCATGCCTCAAACGAGTCTGTTCAGCTGTATCAGTTGTCTCGCTGGGCCAAAGCCCAAGGATGAGTGACCTAGACAAATAAACTCATTCGATCTCTCTTTTCAGCTCAGTAAATAATCAAAATTGAAAATTTGAACCCATTTATTGCCTACAATAATCACAATCTCTATCTGATGGTGATTATGTTTGGTTGTGAAATTTATTGCCATGAAGATGCATATGTAAGCTGCTGACCGATAAACACATGAAGAGTGGAAATAATGCAAATCAGTGATTTAAACAGATCTTTATTGGCAAATATTTTATTACTTTATTGGCTATCCAGGTCCATTTTATAGATTTGCTGTGATTGCTTGGTATGATGCAAGTAAAAGGTTTTGTTTACTCATGCATGACATTTTGGGAAAGTGCACACTGGGTTGGGTTAAGGCAAGGATCCCAGCCAGAAACCTACCCAAATTTTAATTCTGGAGTAGCATTTCTGCCTTTGTGTTGTGAATCTTGTGATGTTATCAGTGTTTGCTCATGCATGTTATTTTCATGTTTGGCTCTTCTTATACACAAAGAAAATCTGCATGGCGGTAGAGACGACTGTATATTAACATTAGATGTTTGTTTTACTCAACATATCAACACACTAAAATGCCAATATCATGTGATATTCTCATAAATTGCGCACTTAGGTCTAGTTCAGATTTGTATGGCTTTAATAGAACCTCATTTGCTCCATAATTATGATATCTCGAATATACTAGATATGGGTATGTAGATGGTGTAGCATATGCAATGATCTTTTATGCCCTTTACAGTTACCTGCAGAAGAACCAGATGCAAAATAATGATTCGTAGTGGAGGTATAGTTTATGTGCAGTGGAATAATGGACTCAGGTAAATCAAGATGTTTATGTTTGATTTATATGAAATAATCTCATTGGACCACGATCCACAAGTGGGGTCTGAACTATGTCAGATAGCTCTCACATGTTGCATTGAACCCACTATTACAATGACCTAAATGGCTCCACTGTTTCAGAATATTCAAGTAATATGCAATTTGTAACTTATAACTCTTTGATCAGCCAACTTTTTTTGATAGTTTTTTGGGCCTAGATTTAATTGCGTACCATAAAATTATATAAATCACCAGCAGGCGAAAGAGTGCATTTGGTTGTTGGATTTGGCCGAAATGAGAATTATGGAAATTCTATGAGTTCAATGGAATTGATGGATTATAGGAATTTCATAAATTTGGTTGTTTCTTTATATTTTTTGGAAATGTAGAGATCCTTGTTTTTTTCATTTATGGTGTTTGTTTTGTTAAAAATTTTTGGAGATTTTTGAATTTTATGAGTTCAATATGTTTGTTTAATTAAATTTTTGTTAGAACAAAAATAGAAAATTTATGTCTGATATTTTTGGTCAACCCAACTTGACAAAGACTCTAATTTGATTTCTGTTTGTTATATTCAAGCGACTGATCTTGACAAAAATATAAAGTTTTTGTAAGTTGAGGTCAGATTTGAAATTTTATCAATTCATTTTTGTAATTTTTCTTTGACAAGAACACATGGATTATCTCAATCCTTCTCTTTCATTAGAACTAATGATTTCAGCTCATCCAATTCAAAATTGAATTAACACCAAATTGAAGAGTTTTCCTAGTTTTCCCAATTTCTCGAACTCGAGAAATTGGATTCAGTTCCCTGGGTTTTCTGAGTTTGGAGTGCAATTGAACACACACAAAATGGAAACCCAACATGTCATTTGATTTTCAGTGTGGATTGGTTAAATATTTTGACTTTCATTTTATTTGTCCCATGGCAAGTTATGTGAATGCATATTTTGCAACTGTATCCATCCCCTTGTTGTTCGGGTTCCCATAATTTGAATGGCAAGTGTGTTAAGGTTTTGAATCCTTATACAGATCATGATCACCCGTTTATTTTCTTGATCCAACTTAAGAGCCAATTTCCTTTGTTGTATTTAACCCTAGGGCATATGATCCTGTGGGGATGTACATGCAATTTGTGATCAGTATGAGGCTACCTGTGCAAATATCAAATTTATAACAGTGCACATGGGATTTGGTGCTTTTCAGGGGCATACATGCAAAAAAATTCCTTACTTTAAATCATGCAGCACAGTAAACCTTACAGTGGCATTAACATGTATGCTCACTCCGAAATGTCATTTTAGTAATGTAGGGCACAAGGAATAGCTTGACGACTAGAAGACCGCTTATAACCTCCAAGAATGCTATTTGTTAGATTGCATGTCCAACTACTTGTAAAGAAATGTACACCTCCAGATGTTATCCAAAAAATTACATAAGTCAATTCTCAAATTGACATGACGGATGGTAGTCATGTTGTTACAAAACTGAAGATGATAGAATCAAACAGCTCAAAACAAAAAGGCCAAGCAGCAGGCAGTGCCATAATTTGGAGTTACAAAATTCAGAATAGGAAAAACTGTATTAATGCAGGAGCAGCAGCTTGGCCGGGTAGGTCGCAACCGGTAGGAATTGCAGAACGATTCCTATGTTTGCTCAAAGGTTGAAAACAAACATCTTGGGAACAAGGATCATTAATATGGCCGGAACTTTCTTGCAGCTCTCAACTGCTGGATCCGCTTCCGGTCTTGCTCAAATTTGTTCTGCAACATCATCAACTCTGGCAAAATATATAAACCAGAAGTCAGGCAATTGCACAATCACTAATTCAACAGCCCCATTGCTCATGACTGTTGCTTAAAATAGATTCAAGAGGCAAAACCTACAGCACGCTTTTCTTCTTTTCCAAAAAAAGGTGGCATATCAAACAAGATATTTCAGGCATACAAACAATTAGTGGTAAAGCATAAAAAACTATCAGAAGAAACCATTCAAACATAGGCATGTACAGTAGTTGTTCACATACAAAAAACTAAATAACAAACGTACACTGAACAATTCTCCTAAATTTCTCACTCTATCGAAGGAGGGGGGGGACTGCCTTACAAGTGATGCAACTCACAAATAAAACTGTGGCGTGTTTTAGCTCCTCTGGATGAATTATAGATTACAGCCAAAGGAAACTCTGAAGTCAGCCACGAATTGTAGTCCTAGATGAAAAACGGTTGCTAGTCCCGAAGGTTTCTTAATTAGCATACAGAGCACAAGCTAATGTGATGGTAAAGCTTGGAAAATACAAAGCTGCTGTGGATGAGAGAAAACATTAAAGATTAAAAGTTCTTATCCTAAACAAAGTCCTAAAAATATTCAATCAATTTCAGAACCTCAATTGGTGATGGAACACTTGCAAATTGCCCATACAGAACAAAACTTGTAACCATATTGGTATTTGTTTTAAGGGCATGAAGTCTAGAAGAAAAAAAAACTCTTTTCAACACATCGATAATTTTGTAGGTTGTATAAAAAGCTGTATAGGGGTGTATAATCATATGCATAACTTCAACGTACAATAACAATTTCTAACAACATAACTACTTGGAGTGTTTTAAGTCCAAAAGAAGTAACACAACAACTGCTGTTATCCTTAACAATATAACCTCGCTGCTTCAACTAATTCCTGATCATTTTATCTCACAAACACGCAATATGAACTTTTCCCAGGCCACCAAATTCCCTATCCTTTTACCCAACAACCCAACAATAACAAAATTAGACCGATGAGCAACCAGCATTGGAAAACATAGCATTACAGATTGAAACATGAACCTAGATCATCAAATTGAAGTGCAAGCCAGTGCTCCCTTCAAACCCCAAATGTCAGAAACTCTTGAAAGCTGTGAGACATCACCATCACTAATCCGCCTACTAGTGGTAGGCTGAACATGAATTTCTCATAATTGAAAATCAAAACATCAAGCATTTTACTTTAGAAATACCTATTACAATGTCTTACAAAAATCATGAAATTGTGAAACACTTTCAGTTTTCGAATTAGTTGGTTTCATCCAACTTTCAGATAACCATGAATGTTATAGCATATCAACCTTAGCATCATTTTAATATAAAGATGGGACTGATCAAACCAGAAATAAAGAAATATGAAATGTCACCAAAACAAAGATGTGTAAGCAATCTAAACTGAACATCTTCGCATGTTATGAGAAAGCCTCAAGCGTACCAGAAAAGCAATGTTGAACACAAAAATTTTTAAGGTTAGAAAAAAAATTGTCTGGTTTCTCGCCTTATCATTTCAGACTACAAGCAAAAAACAGCACATTCTGTTGAAAATTTGCACTTACTGGCAAATCAGATTTAGAATAGTCAATGTACTGAAATAGAAAATCAAGAAAAACCATATGCTCAGCCATGCAGGAACCAATGAAAGCTTATTTACACAAGTTCTAGAACAGCATGGAACAGAACACATTATATAAAAGGTAGGGAATACTAAAATGGAGCAAGTGCCTAGGAATGTCCTTAAAACCCTAAGGAGGTACTACGAGCTTATGTTAGGTTTTCTTTTTTCATATATATTTTTGATCAAGTAGAACTTTCCAGATTCCTTAAGATTAGAAAATAAAAAGTGAAACTACTATTACAAGGACAAGTTCCAAGTGTCAAACCATATTAATAGATGCATGTGAAGGAATGTGGGAAGATTAGAACAAATTTTCTGCAGCGAGGGTGTGCTTAGTTATTCACATAGGCACTGCAATCAAGGAACTGTAGAAGACAATTGACTTCTGCCAATTCCGGTGTTTGGTTAATATAGAATTTTATTTGGAGGGCTTCTTGGATCTACTGATCAAGTATATCTTGTGCCAAGCACAAGCTTAATTTATTTATATCTATCCTTTGTGCTGCGACAAGTCTTTGGTTGGACCTTATTTATTTTCTCTAGATGATTTGGAACAGGCCAGGCCCCAAAACTTAAGCTCAACTCATTTTCAGGTGTGCTTTGGGCCATACCGAGGAAGAAGACCAATTAATATTTTAATAAAAAAGTTAATTCTAAAAATTCTGCCACTTGTTTAATAGCAAGAAGTAGAACTCTAAGCTCTGGAACTCTTATTTCGAGGAATTGTCAGTTTTCATCGTCATTGGTTCTGCCAATTCCATCAAAACACACACTAAGTAGAATTTGAACACAAGTTCATTCTACAATAGGCACTCACCATTCCTCTTGGCTTCCCGTCTTTGAAATCTGTAAAAATTGGCAGGCGGATCTGGAGTTTTCTTATTCTCCATGTTCATAATGATAGCAGCTTCGGCAACAGAACCCACAGAGACTCCACTTTCCACGTCTGTAGTTTTCTTTCTACCTTTATGGTGTTTTACTACAGTCCATCCCCCTTCTGCAGCAAGTGCTTCTCTTTCTTTTCTGGCCTGCAGTTCAAATCAGAATTACGGTATCACACTTTCATGTCAAGAAGCAGACAAGACTTCCAAAAAAACCAGCATCCATGCAATAAATAGACAATGAATCTGAAAACATTAGTCAGTTTGGTGACACCATTACATGGTACATCTGTAAGTGTTGGGATATTGGGACTATAGAGTATAATGCAGTAGTATCTCATATTGTTGCCTTAGATTAAAAAGGTGGAAGTTCAATGAGTTGCATGCCTTTGAACACTCACAACATAAATAAATACCACCAATAGTTGAGGCAAAAACAAAAAAAAGAAACAAGAACATTACCTGTTCCTGTTGTTCTTCATGAGCAACTATGAACTCATCAATTCTTTGCTGAAGTATCTTCAAGCCAGGTCTACTTTGTTTGTGTTCAATAAGCCATTCTGTACAAAGTGAATGCCATGAATGTACAATGGTCATTTTTAAAACTTTACACCCAAACTCAGGATATATGATATGCAGAAAAAGGGATTAGAAGCTAAGTCTCATTACAATTCATCTTACTATGGGAAATGGGGGTTTCAAAGGTTTCTGTAACAAATGTTTTTGTAAAAACATGTGAACATATCAATCAAAAAGAACACAATGCAGCTCACATTATGACATTAATATATAGTATCCACTATATTGAAACTAAACTTCCAATTTCTGCCTATTGTTTTATAGTTAATCTGACTTACCTGTAATAACATACAAAAATTACTGTTATGTGGCATATTAGGTTACTAGAACCAATAAACATGCAGATCAGTAAAATAGTAATCTTGAACTGGATTCTAGTTACTCTATAACAATTAATGACCCTGAAAATAAAGCATCCATAAATCAAGATGTTCCTGTCATCCACATACTTCTCTAGGCAAGGGAATGTAGAAAGCTGCCCCTAGTTATTTCTTTCCTGATAGTACGATTGGATACCACCTATGTAGAACTTCTCACCTCGAGGTTGACTAAGCAGTCTGTCCAACTTAAAGTTGTGATAATAATATTGCTATGATTTCAAGACAAAGCAATGTTGGTCAATATAATTTATGAAGGCACATAAAACATGACCTGAGAGGATTTTAGAGAAAATTAACTGAACATAGATAACATAGGTCACATAGATATGAGTCCCAAAATAGTCAATTACTTTTCATCCCCCTTGAACAATCTTCATCCACTGCTGAGAGTTCATCAACCTTTTCAGCATCAATTTTATTGATGTTGTCTTGTAACCCTTCTCTCGCAGATGAATCAAGACTCTTCTTCTTACATTTGGCAAGTTCTTTTGTCATCTCTGCCAATAAGCAAAGAAATATGACCCAATGACTAAATTATTTAATTCAAATTCTTATGTATAAGAAAAGAAGATTACTGTGTTTGGCTTTCTTCTCAGGATTTGCTTTCTTGAGTTTTGCAAGATTGTCACCCTCTTTCCATGCTATGGAGCTGCTACGTTCTTTTAGACCGATTATATCCGTTGTCTCTGCAGCTGAAAGTGAGAATCTGAAAAATGAGGGAAGGAACAAATTCTATTGCATTCAGATAAAGCACACTAGCAACTATCCCTTATAAAGACACTGTTGCTATTTACAGTCCAAGTTGAATTCAATTGTGCAACTATATTGACTTCACAAAGATACCAGGCCTGAGATAGAAAAGGAATGCCTACTACACAATCCAACTACTTACATGTTGTCTTGCTCAAACCATCTGCATCCTTGTGAGCCCCATCAGCATCATTGACATTAACTTTGCTTCCCTTCCCGCCTTTTCTTTTCTTCTTTGATGCAAACTTGCCTTCTTGCTTTTCATGCTCCACCCCAGTTGGCTCGTTAGCTGGGATGATAGACTGTAGGATTAGCAATTACAATCGGAATTGTGTTCAAGTACAGCATTATTCGTTAATGATTGCTCAACAACACAGATAGAATTGCAAGCTTGGTCTGCAAAAAAGCACTTAGTCCTGCATTTTGCAGATGACCAGTGTCAACAAGAACACCACAGATAACTACTATGACATGAACTTTTTACCTAGTTATAGCATTGGTGTTGAAGTGATGTCAAACATGCAGAGCAGACAGAACTACAGAACATCTTATCTTATGATGCAAGCAGACAGGTGAAATGTCCCAGAAAAGCATAAGTTCAAGAAGAATTTTGATAATTTGGCTAAATTCAACTGAATGCATCAAATAAAGTTTTTACAAACTAATGCTATGATATAGATAAAGGCTTTGGAAGGAAGGGTTAGGTTCAATCCAGCTTTCTGGTGTAACCAAATTGCACACAGAAAAAATTATCAAGTTAGTTTTAATCCTTGGGATCATTTGAAATTATTTTAGTTGCATTTTTTCAATAGTTCAGTAACAGTTGCATGCAATTTCTAGCTCGAGTTCTATAATTTCTACTTATTGTCCTTCGTCTGGAAGGATACAACTAGGTCCTTTTGTGAACCCTTTCTTTGGTTATGCAGGCATTTCACATGGCAATGTTTGTTACATATAAGACTGGAAAATCACGGAAAAGGGCATCATAATATCAATCCCATTAAATAAACTTCAAATATCATGTCTTTTTGTTGATCCCAACAATGCATTGCAAATGAACGTCATTGATCAGGCATGGAACAAGTCAACCAATAACAACTGGATCTATCTAACACATCAAAAAGGATTATTCTGTTTTGAAAGTAGAAGGTAAAAGAGAAACAACTTGAGAAGGAAAGGGTTTCATACAGCAATTCCCCTTCAAATGATATCCTATGGACCATATTTGCAATTACTGGATCTAGCACTATATTACTTTGCAGCCAACACAATAAAAAACCTAGGCAATGTTAAGCAGCTGCCCATATCACGTACGCGTAAGAGCAGATGTACTTCAAAAAATATAAGTTGTACCATTTAAAACTAATATTAAAAATAGTAAGATGTAGGTATCTTTCAAAAGCAAAGCAGAAACCAATAACCAGATGAATGAATATATACATCTACTTGACAAAATAATTTTTCTCATTTTGCATAATTGGCAGCCAAATTTCCCATCTGCCTAGGCAGTCAGTCCTTACCACCTAGCCACCTAGGCACCAATCACCAGACAGATGAATAGCTGAGAGAGTGATCAGAGAAGCTGAAAATTTACAGTCAGCCTGTATAATGATAAGTCAAGCCATACCTTCTAGAATTGAAAGATAATCTTCATTCCCAAAGAAGTCATTATTAAGTTTCGCTGAGCCATCAGAGCTAGCTTTCTTTTTGAAATTCTTCTTTTTCAATTTAAGATGATCCCTTTGCTTAACTCTTGCTGCTTTTATATCCTTTTTCCCTATCAAAAACAATAGAAAAAAAACCATACAATTATTATTAAATGAAAAAAATTCATCTGAATGATTAAAAACTAAATGGTAATTAACTGATTATGCAACCTTACATGTCCTGTATGATATCATCAAGAAAATAACTAACAGAAGCAAAATTCTAGGTAAAAGTAGCAACCTTAGAAACAAATATTTAAGGTTTGTCTGTGAGCAGTCAGAAACTCATTTTCAAATATGAGAGGTATTTCAAACAGAATCAATGCTTAACAATCATATTGAAGTACTGGAGAAGTGTGCAGAATTCTTTAAATTTTAAGACAGCTTATTTGTCAAGTAGAATACTAGGAAAAATACAGTCCCACAGTAAACCACTAACCCATTTGGATATGCCCCGCTTGATCCAGAAGAATTTAGTATTGATACTATCTGCTGATTTCCCGCTCAAACTCGAAACTTTTCTTTATAAGAAGTTCTTGATATACTCGACCACAAATCCCAACAGTACAACAGAAGTTACAGAACACCTGCAAAATTTTCATAAAGAACTTCTTGAGATTTGCTTGCGTTCATTTCGGAATATCACTAAAAAAAATAGAATAATGTAGACTAAGCATTCATGATAAAGTAATCGAGAATGGATCTTCACCGAATTGAGGCAAAAAAAACAGATATGCTGAAACCCATATGCCGAATTTCAAGTAACTGGCGGGTCCAGTTCTTCAGTTTATTGCCCCTAAAAATCTGACCATCTTGTGCATATATTAAGGTAAATAAAACACAAATTCATGTGTTCTTTTCAAAACCAAACCAAAAAAGCAGTGAGTGTGTAGAACTCTAACGGAAAACCAAGACTCATAATATCCATAGCAAAACCAATAAAAACCTTGACCAAATCTATATGCTATACGAATAACACTAACACACAAATAACAGCAAGGAATGTTCCAAAAACCCAAGATCATGGGCTTGTGTCAACATGACAAACGACCAAACAAAAAGTATCAAAATAAAATCCTTTAAAAACTCACATTAAAACGAGTCGTAGATGTTGCCGTTGAACCCAAAAGTGCGTAACCGTATGAGGAACCGGAGTTTTCTGTTGATGACGCCGCTGCAGCCGCTCGCCGGCGAAAGAGAGCTGAAAGGATTAGGGTTCCGGGACGGAGCCGGCGGTCAGAATTGTGTGCGGGGTAGGGTGTAATCTGGTTATGGGTTATTTGATCGCCTAGGTTCGGTTCGTAGTAAGCTAAACCAAAACCAGCCTATTTGGTTACAATTTTCAACCAGAACCAAGACCGAATGGCCACTGCTTAGGTGGCTCACGACTGCCAAAAAACATGCCCCGCCAATCAAGACGTGCCTCGTCAGCGGGTGGGCTCCAAAATTAATTTTTAAGTTTTTAACAAACAACCCGATGCCTTATTATAAATTTAGAAAAAAAAACCTACTTTATTATTATTGATAAAAACTACTCGTCTTATATCATAAATTTACAAAAAATCATTTTAATTAAACTTTTTTAAAATGTATTTATTTTAATTTGATTTTTTTAATTAAATTAATATAAAAATATCAAATTATTTTTATTCGATTTTATTTTGGATAATTATTGAACAACTAATTTAATAAAATTAGATTTTAGATTTTTAATTTCATAAAATTAAACAATTGATTTTTCATAAAAATTAAAATAAGATAACTTATTTTTTTATATTTATGTATGAATAGAGTTTTATGAAAAATTAATTGTGCAATTTTATATAACTGAAAATTTAAAATTGAATGAAAATAATTTGATGTTTTATATTAATTTAATTGATAAAATTAAATTAAAATAAAATATTTTTTAATATTTTAATTAAGATGGTTTTTTGCAAATTTATGCTCTAAGGCAAGTGATTTTTTGCTTAATATTAATAAAATAGGTAATTTTTTGTAAATTCATAATAAAATAAGTAGTTATTTCCTAAAAAACTCTTAATTTTTTTAGACGGGATCGAGGAAATGTGAGACATTGGATCATTTTAAACTACATTTTAATATATATTTAATTAAAAATTACAATAAATTCTATACTAATTCTAGCCTTTTCAATAAAATTCACCCTATTCCGATCTTTTTTGAATTCCATATATTCTTCAAAAATTACAATTGTTTCAATATCTTGAAATTTAAAAGAGATTTTTGGCTATGTACACCTACAGAATACCCAAATTATACCTATGTCTTTGGAAAAAATATAATTGTTTCTATTTTTTGCAAATTCAATTTATTTAGATAAATACTCCTATCATTATTTTTGTTCATCTAAACTATTTTTTACCGATGTTTCTTAAAATTATTGATTTTAAAATAGACATTCTCCCATTTATCTTATATTAATTTCACTTTAATCTAAACAAATACTAACAAAACTAATTAAAGATATTTATGTAAAAAAAATGAATTTGGAAAAAATAAGTGCAATTATAATTTTTTAAAAAGAAAAACTACAATTTGAGTATTTTACAGGGGTATACATACAAAAATCCCAATTTTAAAAAGTAAAAGAGATATCTTGAAATTTATAGTGGTATATACGTAATTTCAAAGATTTCTAAACGTATCCAACAAAAATCCCCCCCAAAAAAAATTCTTGCAGCACCTAACTGCAATTTTGACTGACATTTTTTTGTGATGAATTTAAATGAATTTGTATACATTTCATACTCATGCACTTGGATGGAAACACCATTCACGCATAGGACTTGGTAAATTTAGCCTTACAGCGTGATCCTGGCTGATTTACACAGAATCTCAAGTACCCCATGCTACTATAGACTAATGAGACTAATGAACCATGCAAATATAGAATAATGAATCGACGAATGTTTACAGCCTACAACATCACCTCAGTGAGTTTGCAGCACAAATTGAACCAAAACAAATGATAGACACACATCAAGTTGACATCACTTATCAAACCGCCTTCTCTAGCCATTGCGGAAGTGTCAACCAAGCCTTCATCCAGAGTTTGGAAAGGAGCACAGCATAAAGAATGTGCAGCAAGAATATGAAGAATCCGCAGTTGAGCAGTAGATGTTGCAAGAATCAAGCATTAACAATCAAATCATTCTGAAAAGTTTTGGAATGTTCACAGCTAGCAAATCTGGGCATGGATGATTACCAGAGTTCCAAATATGGCATATATTGCATCCACGGATGGGATTGAGTTGACTCCTATGCCCACGAGGACATATGTGAGTGACGCGTGAATGTTAATGGTGATCTGAAGATAACCCAAGAACCCACAGTTAGAAAACAAATGCTTCTAAATTGTTCAGATAAAAACCATGTTTCTTGGAATGATGCCAAGTTGAGTATGTTTTCCCTTATCAAGAATGAAGATATCAAGACATAGCCAACAGCCCCCATTGCCCGGACCTGCATGATTATAAACTCCATGACAAATAAAAGCCTAAACACATCAATATGCTTTGTGACGAGGGAGCCAGGTATTACAAATGTGCTCAGGAAGACTGAAAGACCCCCCAATTCGCCCCTAACCTGTCAGACGCTAACAGAATTTGAATCACAAAAAGAAGGTGATATATTGCTACTAAAAGGAAGAGTGTGTTGGCCGGACTGTGAACCAATAAACCAAATTGGAGTAAAGGGAGATATTAATGATTGCAGGGGGAAAGAACCATATGGAAATGTAGATAGCAAATTCAAAGAGTTGCAAGCATCAGATGCAAACCCCCAAAGAGAACCCATAGTCAGTCCAACTAATCCATGCATAAGCTGCAGATAATACAGAGCAAATGAAAGAAATGGTTAATGTTCTTCGACTGGTATCTTGGTGTCCAATTTATTAGACATGAACTTCAGAAGGAGAGGAAGTGCATGGAAGCAAAAGTGGGACTTGCTATACAGTAATATCATAACCAAAGGGTGCACATGGTGTCGTCTGTTGCATATGATTTTGCTATTGGAATTTGATATATTTTTTCAAACAGTTGAGTTAACAAGCTATTTTGTTCTTTACACATGCTTAAGTCTGTAACTAAATGTTAAAAGATCATAGCTAGAAATACAAACTCAAAACTGTTATAGAATTATCATAAATTTTTGCTTGAAAAAAAAAACAACTGGATTTTACCGATACAAATTTTTAATTTCTCACCAGATATATGGATGCCTTTACCAGACCAGACAAGGTTAGCAATAGCATTGCAGTAGCCACCTACAGGTAAGAAATGTCACTTATATCTTATCATCAGCAAACAATACAAAGCAGAATGCATGATGAGAAACTAACCATAGTTTTCCTACCAGCTGCTACTCCCCATCTCATTGAAGAGATTACTATTGGCACTGAGAAGAAACAAACGAAGTAATTCTGCAGGAGTTTCATAAACTTATCAGTTTCCTAATGGAATACTAGAAGCAGGTTAAAAGTACATATTTGACAGAAGAGCCCCATTTTATGTGCTGTGAGAATTCTCGGAAAAACAGAGTTTCAGCTAAAATTTTGCAAGTTTCGGGAAAGACAACAGCAAAGAACTGAAAGCCTTGTCAAGCTAATCAAGAAAATGACAATGGGAGTAAAAAGACACTCAGAAATTGATATACTTACCAAACAAAATGCAGTTCAAATTTAAAGAAAGACAGATGGATAAATGATGCACTTCAAAATTACAATGTGACTGCCTTTGGAAGGTTCTAACCTAGTCATGTTCTATAAGTTTAAATTTTGCAATGATTTATGCCATTAGAAAAACTAATTCTCCTTATAACAAAAAAATTCAACATGTAAATCATGAAGAAAGCAGCTCTAAGGATCTAAATGAGACATTCGCATAGCAAAGAACATAGAGGAACTCCAATTCATGAAGAGGAACATTTTCTTATACAGGGTTACACTAAAAGGCATTTGGTGTTGAGTTTTGAGTGTCTCGAAAGGATTAAAATTAGAGTTAAAGTAGGAATCTAAAGTTGGATTCAAACTTACGATTGATTTGTAATATTAGAAGTTGTAATTAGAATAAAACTTAGATTCAATAAGAATCTATAAATATACTATAATACATAGGGTTTAGGTGTAGTGCAGTATTAAAATTGAACTATAGAGAAATAAAGAAAGAGTTTAGTTAAGGAAAAAAGAATGCAACCTTTCTTTAGACTCTTGTAAAACCTTTTGATAATGGATCTCTCGTTCCTCCCGTAAACGTATCCCGATTTTGGGTGAACCACGTATCTTGCTGTCTTTTCTTATTATTTTTTTTTATCTTGCATTAATTCTCGTTTTTTATGTTATTTGAAAATAAGGTTATTCGTAAACATTCCACTGCGAATATCAACAATTACTATCAGAGTTTATGAGCAAATAACAAAAATGAAAAAATTTTTACTCGATATGGAGAAATTTAATGGTAAGATAAATTTTGTCTAATAACAGAAGAATATGAAGTTGGTTTTTACTTGTTAAGGTCTACAAAAGAAGTTAAAAAAAAAAAAGAGGGCAATCAAGATAAGCGATGAAGACTAAGAGGAGATAAATCAGAATATATTGAATTTAATTATTCTAAATATAACTGATGAGATTTTGTACAATGTCATTGACGAATAAACGATGATGAATATCTTCACAAAACTTGAGAAGTTGTACATGTCAAAAAATCTCACGAACAAATTCTACATGAAACAATATTTGTACATATTATGTATGAGCGAATATACAATTATATTACATTACTTGAATACCTTTAATAAGATTATCAATGATTTGCTAAAAATTGATATGAAGTTTAAAAATGACGATGAGGCGTTGATTTTCCACCTTAGACGACATTACCCCGAACATGAAAAAATAGAATCTTCCAATATGACGATAGTAATAGCGAATGATATTTATGAGAATGATACGAATAGAGACGTTCTTACAGTATTCGCAGAAATCAAAACTTTTGGTGAGTGAATTTTAGATTCTAATAGTTCTTACCATATTTGCTTCAAGAAAGATTGGTTTACTTCTTATAAGAAAAATAAGAATGAAGGCACAGTTTGGTTGGGCAATAATTTGACCTTTGAAATTACCAGTGTAGGAATAGTTCAAATCCAGATATTTGATAGAGCGATTTGTATTCTTACTAGGGTGAAACATATTTCCAATATGCAGAAGAATCTGATTTCATTTAGTGTACTGGACTCAAAAGTTTATAATTATTTAATGAGAGATGAAGTTATAAAGATGACACGCGGTATTAGAATCCTAATAAAAGAAAAGAAGTGTGACAATATTTATCAAGTAAGAAATACTATTGTAGGTGGAGTTCTAATGACTACAATGATAAAGAGAAAATATGATATTTGGAGTGATTTGATGGGAAATAAACGTTCTTCTCGAATTACTTTTACTATAGTAGCAAACACAGCTCATCCGAAAAACTTCAAAAAATACAAGACTTTAGCATGAAAAACGAATTTGAGGTTGGCTCGAGCTCGCATCTTGCGATTAACTGAATAAGTTAGTAATTCAGGGGGACGGGTTAGATGAAAGATGATGGCTGAAGTTTCGTGATGATGACACGCTCGAGTTCAAACCAATGTGAAGATTATTGAGTTTTTGGTGTCTTAAATTCGAGTTAGAGTTTGAGTTAAAGTAGGAATTCAAAGTTAGATTCAGACTTACGATTGATTTGTAATATTAGAAGTTGTAATTAGAGTAAAACTCAGACTCAATAAGGGTTTATAAATATACTATAATGCATAGGGTTTAGGTGTGCTGTAGTGCCGAGGTTGAACTATAGAGAAATAGAGAACGAGAAATAAAGAAAATAGAGAGAAGAAAAAGAGAAATAGTATCGGCTATCGTGTGTGGGTCTTTCTAGTGTTTCTCGATAGTCTCTCTTGATAGTTTATCGTGATGTTCTATTGGAGATTCTCTCTAAAAATAGAAATATTACCGAGGCTTGGTGAAAGAATTTAGTTGAGTAAGAAAGAGTGCAATTTTTTTTATAGACTCTTATAAAACCTTTTAATGGTGGATATCTCGCTCTCCTCATAGATGTAATCTGATTTTAGATGAACTACGTATCTCGTTATTTTTTTATTATTATTTTCTTTTCTTTTATATTACTTTTCATTTTTTTTGTTATTTGAGAATAAAATGATTTATAAATCTTCTGCTGCGAATCCCAATAATTTAGGTCGTATTCGCTAGATTTCCACCACGTCAATTGTACCAAGCAAAACAGCAAACATAAACCTTGGAGCCTCATCAAATTTGTGATACTTCACAATGAATTAAATTATGATGGGGCTAAGTTTTATGTGTCATTCAATCCGAATAAATATCGCGGGAAGCTAGAATTGAGACAATAAAGAGATCAACATCCAAATTAATATGAAAACTCACGAGGTGCTCTCATTCCTTATCATGAAATTATTCACCTCCCAGTGATTCAATGCCTATGTTTCCAACCAATCATCGGAGACATGCCCCTATTCAATTCCTACACTAATTACCATGGTTATAGAAATACCAGTTATCAGCAAAATATATAGAACACATGCCCCAAAATGGTGAACTGTGCACTACAAACCCTTAACCCAAAAGTCTCAACCAACTTCATTTGACATTTCAGAACAACAGCGGTAGTCACCTGCTTTTGGTCCTTCCAAGTCCCAAACAATGCTCCCAAACAAGCAAAGCATTAAAGTCTTTCTGATATGAAAAACCAAGTTTTCATAGCCATTCAACTCATTGAGCTCAATTCAATTAATTTTTCCTTCTTGTTTAGATAGCAAATAATAGAATCCGAACTTGCAGCACAAATCATTCCTATTAAAACTTAAATCTTCGCTGCACACTACTAATAGCACAGCCCCATAATATCTAGCCATTAGACTACTCTAAGTCCAATCCTCATTATATTTTCATCAAAGAACCTAACATCCTAACCAGCAAAACATTAGAAGGAAAACAAGAACAAACCAATTCATAAGGAACCTTGATATTAAAAATCTTCGTTAAATTTTAGAAATAATCACGAACATATACTATGAAAAATGCAGCAGATTCACAAATTACATGGACCCAAAGCAACCAGCTTTCACAGAAAAAGATGCATGTGAACTTGCAGCACCACTTAATCCCTTTAAATTCCAACGCCCGCAGCTCTGCAAATAATATGGTACTAAAGGTACAAAATTTCCTGCGCAAATGGCATTCCAAGCCAAAACCCAAGGCCACGTGCTTCTCCCATCTCTCTCTTCATGGGTCTTTTGGACAGCACGGAGACTAGTGAGTCGGTGAGTCTGGTGCCTTTTATAATAAAATGTTTTGGCTCAAGGTTGTGTCGGAGTCGGAGGGAAACTCGGTATTCGATAGACATACGGGTCATGGACGGACGGATCTGGATCCAAAGCCCGATCCAACTAAAAAATAATGGATTTTGGGCCGCGCACAAGCTAGCTGTAAATATTTCGAATAATTTATTTACAATCCTAATCACCACGATTGATGAAAATATGAATACACTTAAATAAAAAATCACTTATTACTGAAAAATCATTTATTTTATGTCATAAATTTTTCAAAAAATTACCTTAATTAAAACATTAAAAAATATTTTATTTTGATTTGATTTTATCAGTTAAATTAATATAAGTTATTAAATTATTTTCATTCGATTTTATTTCAAACAATTATTTTCTAATTATCAGATAATTAATTTAACAAAATTAGATTTTAAATTTTTAATTTGACAAAATCGAACAATCTAACTTGCATAAAAACTGAAATAAAATATTTTTTTTTATATTTATTTATGAGTAGAATTTTTTACGAAAGATGGATTGTTCGATTTTATAAAACTCAAATTCAAAATTTAATTTTGTCAAACTAGTTATTTGATAATTAGAAAATGATTGTCCGAATGAAAATAATTTGATATTTTATATTAATTTAATTGATAAAATTAATCAAACAAATCCTAAACAGAGAGGTGTAAAGGAATATCTCATACTAATATATTTTATAAATTTCGGTAAAAACCAAAAAGCTTCAGCATTTGTTTCTTCCGAGAGCCGTCGCCCGGCAAGCTGCAGGGAACGGGCCAAGGGACTCAGGGCCCGACAGGCTAGCGGGCTCTCCGTAACAGGCCGGGCTTAAACCCGCCCGAGAAGCTTCGTGGACTGTAAGCGCTGAACCACCAGGCCGATTAGAAATTGTAGGCTTTATTCGGCCCGCTAGGCCAACCCGCTAAGGCTTTTAGGGCTCGTTTAAAAGGAGCCCAACAACCCTACTTCTTCTTAATCCTCAATTTCTAACTGCACTTTTGCATGTATAACAGTATAACCCTCTAAAATCACAACTTTATTATCCAAAACTCTAGAAAGGATTTTTACATGTATATTTCTTAAAGAAAATTACCATGTACTCCAAAGCTTTGCAAATATATGATTGATATCATAACTGACAGCTTTCTAAATGTACATTTTTTTTATTTTTTGTAAAAAAAGTTCTACAAAATTAATATTTCACGTACACCCTACAAAATTAATAATTTTCAGATTTTATTTAATTGTCTCTTTTTTGTTATAATTTCATGAAGTTCAAATGGCTAAATGGCTATTTTGTTCTTAGGCACATCCCAGGTAAAGGTGTATTTGCAAAATAATATCTAAAATGGTAGATAGAATTATGTTATTGAGGTTACTCGATCTTAGAGTGTAAAATCCAGATTAACGGCGTGTGGGTCCGTTTGACACGATTTATATATATAATTCGTATTTGATGTTTTCTCGCAATATGTGGACTAGACACAATTCAAAATATAGACAATGTTTGATTTGGAATCAAAATCAGAATAAGTTTGGTTTAAATTTTTTTTACAAAATTTAATATTATTATTTAATTAAATTATTATAAAAAAATAAATAAATTTTCAAACGTTAAATTATTATAGAATTAAGTTTAATAAAAAAATTTTTTTTATAAAAATAGTTCATTAGTTTTGTCTTAATTTTAATATTAATTCTAAATCAAATGGTATCAAATAAAACATACTTCGCCCATCTGTTTTAAAATTTCAAATTCTTCCCCTGTCCTCTCGCTGCTCTCAACACCCGACTTTCCCCTCAAATTTTTAAATTTGAATTTAAAAAATGGAAAATATTTTTTGAATTTTGTTATTTTTCGAGCCATCATAAATTAATATTTTTAACCATCTTACTAATTGTGGGACATAATATTTATAAATCAATTCAGATATTAACAATATATTTTCAAATTTTAAAAATTAAATAAAAAAAGAAAAGGATAATATCTGGTGGAGCCTGCAAGACGTACAGCTTGAAAAAGAAAAGAAAGCGGTCAATCGAAAGCTCTCCTCTGTCCGTGCATCACACATAACCCTCGGGCCAAAGCGTACACTTCATTTTTCTACTTAGTTTTACACATAGACCCCTATATATTGTTACAATCTCGCGACTCGGCTTCTTTTCAGTAGAACCCAATTTGAGGCTAAGATCATTTGCGAATTCGAGTGATCCAATATAATAAAAAGAGGATTTCATTATTTTCTTGGATCAAATTCCAACATTTCTCTT
Source organism: Trichopus zeylanicus subsp. travancoricus (assembly GCA_005019695.1). NCBI lineage: Eukaryota > Viridiplantae > Streptophyta > Magnoliopsida > Dioscoreales > Dioscoreaceae > Trichopus > Trichopus zeylanicus. The sequence goes on from RXID01014367.1 coordinate 960,505, forward strand.
GAACAATCTACATAGTTGATGGATATATTTTTAATTAGGGATGTTTTTAAAATAGTTTTTTTTTTACATGTAACTCTAAAAAATAACTAAATTATGTATAACCCATAATTTTTTTATAATTACGTATATTCATCTTCTTTAATTTGTAGAGAAATTTTAGGTCTTTGGACCCCAAAAACATCAGATGAATCGAGAGATAAAATATTTATTTTACTCATTAACAAATCTTACCCTCTCAACATTGGTATTAACATCTCTCGTGAAAGAATAGAATACAAAACAGAAAACATAATTAGGATTTTGATTTTTCGATTCACCGACACATAAAATTTTTGAGTGTAACATCACACTTTTGTTACTTCAAAAAAAAATTGTGTTAGTCCCTGCCTCAACTTTTTTAGGGCATGAGTTGGACCCAGATTAGAAGCACTAAACGCCATTAGGCAAGAATCAAATTTAATTATCTGACTCAAAATAAGTAAGAGCTTACGGTGATTGTCACTGGCCCAGGTTGGCCCCAAGCCCGAAAGGAAATTATGGAGTTGTGGGGTTTCGGGTTTAGGTCCCGATTAGTTTGAAATTAAAATCAGAATCAACCCATTTCAAATTTTTTTTTAAAATTAATATTATTTATTTTACACTGTTATTAAATTAAATTATTATAAAAAAAGTAAATAATTTATTGAATTTTAAATGATTGAAGCATTAATTTTGATAAAAAAATATTATTTTATAAAAGTGATTTACTAGTCTTTGACTCTGATTCTGATTTCGATTTCAAATTAAACAGTGCGCATAATAATACAAGGGGCAAAAAAAAAAAAAGTTAGAATTAGTGCTCCCGGGCCCTCCCATTACGTTAGTCGGGCTTAGGCATTTCGGCCCTAACTGTTTATAGCTCAGGTTCTGGGGTTAGTGAAGAACAGTTTGCCTTCACCATCAGATGAAAAAGGAAAGAAAGCAGGGACAGGGATTATGTGATGCTTTTGAGATATATCTAATTATTGTAAACCAAAATAAAGAAATTTAGAATAATATTCCATTCGAAGGGCATTTTTTAAAAAAAAAACATAATTCATAACTCGAGATTATTGACTAAGATATCGATGTCAAAAATTAAAGCTAAGTATAAAAAAAAAAAAAAAGATACTAAAGACAATGAACTAATATCATTTTCTTTATTATAATTTTTTTGATTATTTGATTCACCAGTAAATTATTGACTCAGTCTAACAAATCTGAGTTATTAAGAAATCTCTCGAGTTAAACTGATAATGAATCGGATTCCAACGACTCATTTTAATTCTCAACATCACAAAGCAATAATTGATTTTGATATGAAGAAAAATTGAATCTTGTACACCGGCCATTATCTTTCGAAAAGGAACAATCTATGGCTCCAAAGCCAAGTTTGATCCAGTCAAGCCCGCCAGCTTGCAGAAATCAAAATGCATGCATAGAATTAGAATCTCCAACACGACATGATTGAGCGACAAAGGTGATGATCACGAGAACCAAAACACGAGTTCATTTTGGAATAATCGAGTGTGTTTCTTTTAAGCAACAAAAGGGGAAGTCATCAGAGAGGGGTCAGAATGAGAGGACGAAAGTGACTGAGAAAGAATAATAGAATGAGGCGAAGAAGGGCCTTTCTTGAATTTGACCCAAAAATGCCTGAAAATGGTGGATCGAAGCAAAATTTACAATCAAAAAAGAGATTTGCATGAAGAAGCTTCTTCTTTTTGCTTGTGGTATTCACAGACCTCGAAGAATCATACTTAAAAAGTAAAAGTCATTTGATTACAGTAAACAACTCATTTCTTATACAACTGGATGCAGTTTGGAAAGGAAAAACAGAATCAGATTACCTACTAATGCTAATTAAATAAATATCTTCCGGTACGACCGCAATTTGAAAAGAAAATGGAGTTTGGACAATGCTTTTAGGGTTGGAATATTGCATGTGTATATTTATATATAAATAGAAATAGAGGTATTAGTAATTTTTTATATATTTTTTGTTTATAAAAACTATGAATATTTCTCAATCACATGAACTTGTGTTTTTCAGAATTGTAATATAGACAGGATACGATGATTTCAAACCAAATAATTCCTTAAATATTTAATGTTTTCTCTAATAAATAAATAAATATTTATTTTTTGATGTAATGTCTTCAAAATATCTTGGGAAAAGACATGCTAGGTCAAGTTCTTTGATGTAGCATGGGGTGTTATCTCCGAAAAGGGCATTAGAGAATATGTTAGATCTCCACTCAAATCTTTGTTGGATCTCATTCCATTTGCTAGGCTCAACCAAACGTAAATTATGATCAATGTGTCATGGTTTTAAAAAAAAAAAACACAAAACATGCAAGATATCAAATAAATCTCACATGTTATTCCTTCAATAATAATTCTTATTGACAAGCTACCGGGAGTTCATAGCAGGATAATAAACGCAACAAATGTTAGGACCACCGAGGTTTGATCCCCGGCGGCGGCCGACTAGACGGTGACGGTCTCGGGGTTAGCGAAGCGGGACTTGTGAAACTTGGCAATGAACTCGGAGGCCTTGGCGTCGACGTAGGGATCACCAACCCAGCATGCACGATCCTCGTCGCTGGGGCGGATTTTGCTCGTGTACCTCGGCTCCCGCTCACCGTCGTCTTCGCAGGGGTGAGAGCCGAAGCAGACGCAGACGGATGAAGACTGGCTTCCCCCCATCTTTCTTCCTGTCTCTCCTTTGGTCAGTTGTTCGAAGAAGAGGCTTAGGGGTCCGAAGGTTTTACCTGGATGTCAATTTATAGAGCAGAGAAAGCCTAAGGCCTTCGTCGGATGGTAATCAATCAATGTGGGACTATTTTGGATGGTTTAGATTGGCGGAGCTGCGGGGGATGCACAGAGTGCTAAACAGCTCAGAAAAGGCAAGGAAGCTGTAGCCCTACTTGTTCCCCTGGGACCCCTTGGCTTCTTTGTGGCTTATTATGGTGATGGGGTTGTGAGGTGCTCTGGTTCAGGTCGTCATAGGGAGCATATATGGTTTCTAGCAACTCTAAATATCAAGTATGCTTGCCATGTTTAATTTTATCCATCTTGTGATGTTAAGCAGGTGAAAACAAGTAAATGATCCCCACAAATGCACGACAAAAATAAAGAACTAAGCCCTGGAAAAAAAACTATATCAATTTTTTATCCCTTCCCTGTGATATTCAAATTTTCATATCTAAAACTATTACTTTACAATAATGTCTTTGTTACTGTACCAACACTGATTTGTTTTATGCTTCGCTTTTTTAAAATAATAATTTAGAATCTAAATTAGTTTTGTTAGGGTTGTATATGTTTGTTTAACAGTGATACTATGTCCTTGTAGCTTCTCATATATATATATATATATATATATATATATGGATACACCTTATAATTGAGATTTATGAGTCCAAATAAATTCAAATTAAACTTTTAGTATTATATTAAATAAATTGATTTAAATTCGAGACGTTCATTAAACGATCAAATCTTTGAATTCGAACTTGACTCTTCCCAAATTAATTTGTTTATTAAATAAGTAGAGTTTGAGTTATAACTTAATTTTATCTAAATCGACATATTTAATTAAATAAGTCATAATTTGATGCGATCGAAATTGACCTGTCTTGTTTACCTAACACTAATAATTTTAACATATTTTCAAATAATTAAAATAATAAAATAGTTAATTTACAAATAATAATTTTAAAATTTTACTAAAAATTTTACAAAATAATTTTTAGATAATTTCAATCAAATTAATTCGGAAACGGTTGACCCTACTGATTTAACCTAATTTGACTTATTTATGATCCGATTGAATAAATGAATTAGTTAGTTTACAAATGAATTATACGAATTAATCTAATTATGATCCAAATTTTTTATCACAATGGGATCAATCCTATTTCAACTCGAATATAATTATAATGAATTTAAATTCATTTAATTCGAGTCAAATTTAAGTTAAATTAATGAATCAAATCATATATTGTTAGACCCATATGTAAATATTTTCTAATTTTTTGGCCATAAACTTCACGAAGTAGTCACTTATATATATATATATATATATATATATATATATATAAAAAGACAATCAATAAAACTTCACCGGAAAGTAGGTTTGGTCAAAAGAGAGCTTCCTGGTTCTCTTTGAATATGTGCTCTTGACCACTAATCTAGTCAGGATTAGAGTTTCATTAGAGAATGCTAGCTATTTAACTCAAATATATGGAAAGTAATTTGAATACGCGTTCTTATAATTTTGCAAATGTATATATTAATTTTTAAAAACAAAAAAATACATAATTTTTTTTGAATTTTCGCTGTCATTATAATTAAATTATTGTTGTCCGTGTTAGTGTTAAATCATGATTTAGACGATCGAACTCTTTATTTATTTATTTTTTTTTCGGTATTCACCGATTATCTTGTTTTCCTTCTATCTCTTCCTTTCCTTTTTCATCTGTGCATCGCTTGATTTTTACAGATATTTCATTAAATATCAAAAAAATATATTCTATTAATCCTCGATATGTAAAGTATATCGGTGCTAGAATGGAGTATGATGGAGTTGAAACAGAGGCCGGATGAACATGATTTTATTCTCTATTTGTTGGAACAATCAAATATGAGAAAAACTTTTTTTAAAAAAAATCTAACTAAAAGAGACATATATATAATATAATTTATAATTTAAGGAGTTATATGAAAATGTTAAGTTTTGAAGAAGTTATATATTAATTTTACGAGTTTATAAATAACATTATGCAATTTTATATATATATAATATATATATTATCTATATATATCTATATATATATATATGCCCTTAATAGACAAAATCTTCTTTAGATTTTTTACTTGGACTTTTGCGCATGTCGGCCATTTCAAAACCTAAAAGTTGCAATTTAGCAGATATTTGCACACATACCCCTGGAAACCTTCGATTCTTGCATGAATACCTCCGCCATGTAGGTGTGATCCGTGTTCTAGAATTAATGCATATTTGCGAAAGAGAACAATGATCATTTCATAAAGCTACACTCGTGTATTCAACTAATACCAGTGGCAGGTCTAATCAAGAGGTATGCGGGCAAAATTCCAAGGTCTACAGAGGTATATATATATCGCAAAGAATCTCCTTTTTCTCTCATCTTCTTGCCTTTGTTTGTACATTTGATTAACACTGTTTGATTCTTGCTTGCTGTAATCACAATGCATTAGTTTAATGGACGGATTAAATAGAACGCTAATGATGAAAAGCCTTGTGTGGTTAGGTAACATGGCCTTTGTTTATGGTTCTGAGATTCTCTTACTAGGCATGGATTTGAGTAGGAGCTAGGTCACCAACGGAAGAGAAAGCCCTTGACGGAATCATTCAAAAGGGAAGAATTGGTATCCTACGATCAAGGTTTAAAGAAAGAAGAAAAGTTTCCAAGAAGGTTAATGCACTTTGTGGTATCTTCTTGGTTTGAAAGGACATCTACTTAGCGTCCTCACTGGGACATAGATTCTAAGAAAGCTAGTTAATATTCTGTGGCCTAAAATCAAGATGTCGTAATGCAGATAGCTTATGAGTGGGTTTTGAGTAGAATCAATCAAACAAATACAAATCAAATTTAAGTCCATATTAGATGACCTTTCACAAACAAATGCTTGCTCAGTAAAATAGTGATTCAAGGAGACAGTACCATTCTATTTCAAGGCCCTCAAAGTTTGGATGACAGAGGATCAAATCAATGAGATTTATAACTTTCCTTCAAGTCCTTGCCATTTTTGAGGGAAATGTACAAGAAAGGCGAGCCAATTGAGATGCATCTGTCAATCATGTCCAGTATCATATGCTGGAGATCTCATCTCATGACTCTGGGCCTGCTGGTACATCAATAGTGCCCTGGGATCAGGATCATTTCCCATGACCTCCATAACTTCCATATACAATCCTGACAAGCAGCTCGCGCATTTTGGATAATTAACAGCCATACATTAGATTCAGTTTCACAATTATTAGCAACAAATGCTTCCAATGGCATATATAATGACAACCAACTGCTATTGAGACGCTTCGCTCTTTTTCTATGGGCTTGTCCATGTTCCAAACTAGGGTTTGTCACATACGAGATAGCCAAGTGAAATCGAGCATAAGAATTTTCAGATATTACAATGGCAATGAAATATCATCTAGAGTAAAAGTTGTGTTGGTGTGAGGAAGTGTGACAGTAAAAGTTGTGTTGCTTGGGAGTAAGATGAAGAGGAAGTAGAAGACATGTTCATGGAATCTTTATAATATATGAGCTAAATTGTGTCCTTTCATAATCTATGAATTCATCATCTCGTTTAGCTTTCCAGTATATGGATATCACACATCCTCGCATTGCAGGGCTCTTTTAATGTTATGCATTGTGCATGTGACAACGTTATTCAGAGAATCAACAGAATCCAGTGTCAGCTTAGATTCTGGTGAAGCATCAGCAACTACTTGGAATGCCATAGTGAGCAATGATCCTTCTTCCATGTTCGTCTCCTCTGCTCTGGATGTGATAACAAGAGGCCTTGTCCCAAAACTGTCGGGAAGTATCGCAAACCCGCAGGGCAAGATTGCCACACCGCTGGAGTCGCAGCCTGCCATCACTGGTTGCATGCCGGCCATGTCCACGGCAGAGTAGACCACCACTGACTCGTATGAGTTTTTGTATCCGTCTTGCAGAACCCACATCCCATTGCTCTCTGTCGATCTTGTTGCCTGCTTCAAAAGTCAATGAATTCTCAACATGTTACTAAAGATGTGAGCAAGAAAAAATTCATATTACGATCGCTAGTTACATGGAGTGTGACAGAGTTTCCGCGATCCTTCCCCTTTGCCAAGTTCACAATTGTTCGCGAAGGGCCTCCAAATAGCACGAAATCCCACTGAAAATTACAAGAAAGAATAAGTTTTTTCTCCTTCACAAACTTAATGAGCATACTCACCTCAGCTCGTCTTGAGTCGTCTCTGAAGAGATTGAATAAAGCCACGGAAGAAACTGGCAGCCATGTTGATGATACTGCACATAGAATGAGTCCTGTGGGCTCTCCGGTGTCGGTGGTGTTCTTCCTTGTCGCAAACCTGATGCCTTCTTCTCCATTAGTTGATGCCTTGGACCATGCTCGGTACCTGGATGCACCAATCTTGTGGCAGAAGCTTGAAGTCATCCTGTGAGCCAGTTTCAGAATGCTCTTTCGTCCAGCAACTGTAGAGACCCCTGAAGAGGAAGCAGCAGAAGAAGAATTTAGAGGAACCCAAGACAATGCCTACTATACAATAATGACGACTCACCATTAGAGTCCTTTGAAGGCACATTGGTTGCCATGAAGAACATCATCCTCTCACACTGGAGTTGCAAGGTGGCCAGCCAATGACGGGCTCCAAACGCGAGGCCAGAGTAAACTATTGATCGATAGATAGCCGGAATTGCAGCCTTTTGGTATTCTATGTGCTCCACCCAGGTTACCTAATGAACCATCCTCGTTCAAAAGTACAGCTAACATTATTTGAAGGACAAAACTTGATGCTGTGTAGAGATTACCTTGCAATGGCCATTGGCTTTGTCCTCTATGATGCAGCCCGAGGGGCGCTTGCGGCACTTTGATAGCAATGCATCTATGTTTTCTTCGATTTCATCAATGGATATGTCAAGAATGGCCCATATTTCATGGCTCAGTTGCTTGCAATATCGAAGGAAGTACAGCTCTCTTGTCGGCACCATTGGTGTCAGCATTTGGACCTCTGCAAACATCTAAAACAACATGAAATTGATCAATGACACTGTTTTGTGATTCTCGACTCATTAAATCAGGCAACTTACTAATTGTACAGCACCATTTCTGTTGCCATCTGCTCCATTGAAGATAACATAGATTGTGCTAGCCTTGGAGATCATGCATGGAAACATGCTCTTCCATTGATTCTGCAAATAGATATACTGGCTTAAAAACATCAATATGGAAATACAAAGCAATTTTTAGCTTCATTCTTGGTGGTAATCTAAAGTGGTACGGAAAATATGAAGTGCATACCACATCCATGAAAGCATTAAGCAGACTTGACATGTCTACGAAGACGTCACCGGATTCTCTGGAGGCCTCGATGGAGTGCTTTGCATGTCCACTTCTTGAAACCTCAAGTGAGAACTCTTGAAGGTAAGCATCGTAATTCAGTATCTCGTGGCCAGTTTCGATGCTTTGTATCCACAGGGGCTCCTTGAAAGTGGCCATCTTGATCAGCTCCTCCAAGGCATGCTCCACAGCATCTAGTATCCTAAATTTCTCCATCCCAAAAAAACCACTACGGCAATCCAAAGAGCTCGTGTTAAGTTGATCAGCGCCAGCAGAGCTTGTGGAACTCGGTGACACAGTTCCATGGTGTACCTTTGGTGAGATTACTCTTAGCCTCTCTATCTGCATTGAAATAGATCGCCAGAAATATCATGCAATGTTATCATAAAATGGTGATTCAAAATGGATTCTACTAACCTCTGTTTTGAGCCTAGCATTCTCAATCCGTAGTTGTTGCTCTTCGGTTGTCATCCCGTCTTTGCTCGACAGAGCAAATCCACAGTTAGGACAGCATGCCTTCTTAATCTTCTCCTTCATAAACCGGTTTTCCTCCTGAAGTTTCTCCATTTCAGATTTCAACAGCGAATTCTCATGTCGCTCCTGTATTGCCTGAGACATTCTAATGGCCTTATTTATCCACTCAAATACAGAAACAAACGCATACTGCAAGAACCCGATTGTTCATCTCAGTACCTTGATTTGGGTTCGACGGTTTTGAAACCAGAACTTAACTTGCCTTGGAGAAAGCCCCAGCTGCTTGCTTAGTTGCTGCCTCTGCTTGTCATCAGGATGGGGTGATTCCTTGAATAGCCTGATATAACCATGTCAAATTCAATTCTGATTAATCTGCTCTGTGGCATTAAATCATTCAACTGAAATTCATATGGACAAGAATGACAAAACTTTACTCTTCCATGACACAGATCTGCTTGGCGGTGTGCCTATGATACTTCTTCTTCTTCCTCTTCTTCTTCCTATTGCCAACCTCTCCATCCTCTTCGGCCAATTCATCGGCTTCCATTTCATCATCAGACTGCCCTCCGCCTCCGGTGTGCTCACTGCTGATTTCAACAACATCCTCTGCTTCCTCCACTTCCTGTTCTTGCAAGTTCGTGTTCCGAAACACGCCTGCCTAAAGGAAACCCAAGCTATAAAGATCACCAGAAAATCTGAAACAAAAAGGACTCATAAATTGGCATTGCGAGATGCTGGTGACTTACAAGAGAGAGGGAGAGAGAAGGGCTGGCTTTCATGTTTTGTTAGAGCTCTATTATGGATAACGAGCACATGAATGAATGGACGAGGAGGAATCAATGAGGAGCTTGGATTTTGAGGGACGGAGTTAAGGACATGAAAACAAAGAGGACGATGGAGGGGAGGGCTGTTAGGTTTGAATGTTAGTTATGTGCAGACAAGTCAGTTTCCAACCGTCATAACTGTCGTTGTTATGGTTAGGCAAAAGGGATCATATCAATGATTTACAAAAATGATTGATTTAGATGTGCGTTGAATTTGTACTGAGTGTATTGCTGCATATGATGTATGCCAAAACACAATAATAATAATGATGATGATGATAACTTCAACATAATATGTATCTTGATTAATTTCTTTTTATCTCTCTGATGTAGCGAGAAAGATATATTTGTTTCTGTGCATTTTCAAGAGAAGCAAAGATGAACTATTTTCTGGACCAATTTATGTTGAATTGCATCAGATATTTCTAATCGTATACTCTAGAGATGATTTTCAGTATTGTCTAAGAATAAAATTACAGAAGTACCTTGCTTATGCTGCAAATGACTTCCTTTAGGTTCATAAATCCCATTAACGTTATGTATGTGGTGCAGAAAGTGGTTGAACTGGTAGTTGTAGAACGATTGTTGTGGAAAACAATCACACGCAAGAAGAAACTATGGGATTATATGCATTTGACAACGATTTCAATTCTCTCTTTTCTATGGACTTCCTTGTCTTTCTATGTTTCATGTGTTCCATTAGAATTATTTTCAATCAACCTTTTTGGTTTGAGCAAGTATTTATTGAGGTTTGCATGAGGAGTTATAATTAATTTACTGAAGAAAGTCTGTGCAGTTCATGTCAATCCTGCCACAAAGATTGTTAGTTGTTGAATGATAGACCGGAGAGTCATCACTAACACTCTAGAAAAACATAAAATCTATAAGCTACAAATTTTACAGATCTGCAATAAAGAAGCAGCAGCCAGTAGATAAAAATTCTCGGGCTTGATCACAAGATCAAAGCATCTGCTTCTTCACACACTGTTTCATGCTTTTCTTTTGCTTTTCTGAAGAACCGATGGAAATGGACTCTTTTGAACATTCTTCTTCTTCTTCTTCTTTTCAGAGAGCCCCGTTGAGTGATCTTCCTGTAAAGTATTTCAGTACATATAGTCAGCTTTTCTTTGAGAAGAACACCATATTCAACATGATCTTTGGAAAAGAAGAAGTTTGAAACTCTCACCTTTGCATTGAACCCAAATAGTGGACTCAATTTTTTGGAAAGAAGCATTGGCCCTTCAATTACTGGGACAGCAAGAAGAAACTTCTTTCCTGAAAAGGAAATAAACAGCATATTGCATTTCCAGATCCAGAAACATAATAGAATCCAAGCAAGCAGTTACAGAGAAAATTTTAGCAGTTTTGACTAGACATTCACCAGATTTTGAACCATTGTCAGGTGTCTGAGCTTTTACTCCAAAATCAAAAGTTAACCGACCATCCACAGCTGGTAACCTATCTTTCTTGCAAGTAATCTCAGAATCTTTTAGCACAATTACAGCATTTGTCTTCTGAAGAGGTGAAGCCACTGATGGAAGAAAAAAAGAAGCTAAATAAAACAAGTAACGTAAGTTCCAAATTATATGCAACAGTTGCAAGAGATGATTTACAAGCCGATGTATAATGAAGGTGATGCCTTGGAAATCTCGTATTCCACCGAAACCTTATGAGATCGAAATTAACAGCGTACTGCTGGCATGTGAGAAGCCTCTGCAAAATGCAATTTGCTTTAGAAAATGTAAATTTTTAACATATGAATTTTCACGTTGAATACTAACTTGTTTTAAACAATCAATCCTCTGCTCTGTGTCTGAAACCTCATTGTTTTCGCTGAGCTTTTGCTCCATATTTGCAGAAACTGTTCCCAGATGATCAATTACAGTAACAATAGCTTGGCATATGTAACTCTTTGTGTGCTCCATGACCCTTTATATACAATATTATGCTGAGATTGCAGTGTAAGTAATGAAACTGAAGGTCTGGAGCACTTACATTTTCTTCTGTTTGGCTTTCAGAAATGCGCCCTCGCAGTAATCCGCAGCATGGTGGAGTTGGCTGTGCAGGTCACGCAGCTCCTGCAAAACCAGTTCGCTCATGAAATGTGTTGAAGGGCATTGAGTGAAGTGAAACTGTGGAAAAACCAACTCACGGTGAGTGATTTCTTGAACTGGTCAACACTGCTCATGGTTTCCTGGTTTTCCGTGAGTTTCTCCATGGAAGACGAGGAGAGTGAGAGGCATGGGTTGCTGAAAGTGGAAGATAAGGGATTTCAAGTTGGGAAACAGACTGAAGCTGACCAAGATATTCCTCAGTCCCGTGATCTCTCCCGCGTTGTGCTGTTGGTGGGCCCAAAGATTTATGCTTGCTTTTTCATTGTTTTTGATACATAATGCAGTTTTTTTTTATAAAAATAACGATGCAGCTCATCATTTAAGAACTCAAAACTTGATGGTACTGCGAGAGTCCGGAAGGGGATTCTAGCGCGGATATACTTTACAATACAGTCCTTAAAATATCTTAAATCAGAAGTCAGACTCCAAATCGTGCTTTACTGGAAAAATTTGATATAAGGATAAAAATGTCAAGATCCATCATAAAAAGAATAAGAAAAAATTTTTCGATTCTTAAATAATTCTAAATAAGGTGTTCTCTTCTAAAAATAGTATAAATATGTAAAAAAAATATTTATTTGTCTCTATGTTATTTTCTAAGAGACAAAATGACCAAAAAAAGATAAATCAACTTTTTTTATTGATATATTGAAGAGGTGGATGACATTTTAGGTTAGTTATCCAATGCAGATTAACAGGTCCACAAGCATTATTTGTAATTAAGGAAATCCTCAGGGCCGTATTTGTGAAAACATAAAATTAAAATTTAAAATAACTAAGTACGCCACGTTTTAAGGACTGCATTGGTACAGCGCGACGCTTTTATCTGTTCGGAGAGCGAGAGAGAAACGGAACAAGTTCAACCGGAAGGAAGCCCCCTATCTTTTTCGTGGTTTTCACGTAGAAAGCCAGCGACAAAGAAGAAGACGAAGAGGGAAGGCAACAACCATTTCAGATCGGGGGCGCAGATCTCGGATCAGATCCGCCACCGCAGGAGCGCGCCGCAGCAATGGCGGCCTCGCTGGCTGATCGGGCCACCAGCGATCTGCTCATCGGCCCCGATTGGGCCATGAACGTCGAGATCTGCGACATCCTCAATCACGATCCTGGGTATTCCATTCAAATCTCGACTTCCTTTGATCGAAGTGTTGTGAAACGTTGCTTTTTTCCTTGTTCTTTTTGTTCGTTTTTTGGCTATGGATTTGTTTTTGGAGACGTGTCGAATGGTGAGTTCTGGGGATTTATTCATATAATTTAGGCCCAACGTGATTAGTTTTTTATTATTTTTTTGGTTTGAATCCTCAGATCCTGGATTTTATTACTTTGTGCGTTAGAAATTTTGGTTTTTCGCCTGTATTTCTCTGGGAATCGTCCTAGAGGTTTTCCCCAAATGCGGGTTTTTTTTTTCTTTGCCAAGTTTGATTTTGGATTTTTCTGGAATTAAGAGGATCATATGACCTAATAAATTTTGACAAAGGGACTTTTAGGGATCCTCATTTTTGTCTCCGATTGTCTCTGTATGGCGTGGGTAGAAGGGTCTTAATTTTCATAAAATTGAAATCCTTAATGAGATTCACCAGATCCGTAAATGAGGAGGACCAAACTATCCAATGCTGCTCCAAAATGCAATGCTAGTGATATCAAAATGCTCCTGTTCCAAGCCTTAATTACGCTAGGATTATTTGCTGTGATATGAAGTCTGCTGATTGGGACTACATTATTTATTAAAAAATGATCTCATAACAGAACCGGGTTTATTCTTCTTTGGACCATTTCAGACCTTAAAAACCTATCTGCTATGATTCAAATAATCTTTGTTAAAGGTGTTATTAGAAAAATTCAATAAGGAAGACCCCTTAGTTAGCGTACATTAGTTGGCTTCGATTGGGGAAATTTGTGTCTTAACTTGGAACTGGATGGAGCAATCTCCTCTTCTTAATTTTGGGCACTACTCAGAATTGCCATGTCTTAAAAATTCTATGTATACAATCATGCTCTAATATCATTATTTGTGCGACCTAAATTTGAGAAAGTATCACTTTCCATTCCAGTTAAGAAAGAGGAGTATCTGAAGACCCATTTTTCATATTTATTAGCAAGATAGAGAGAGTTCGATGATCTGTATTCAGGTGAAGAAACAAGATTTCACATAAATTTTCTTTCTGTTATCCATAATGAACTTACAAAATTCAAAGTAACGAGCTGGTAGTCCAAAACTAGTAGCCCTATAATATAAATCTTAAGTATATGTAAGGAAGAGTGAGGGAAGACATTCTACCCAGTTTTGTTTTGCTTATTCAAACTCCATATTACAAAATTCAGATCCCCATACAGTCCATCTATATATGCTCCAGAGTTATTGTCATCAGAAATAGCCCTCGTATACATTGCAGATAGTGGCCACAAATGATGTTAAACAACACACCCTTGATTCCATTTTCTCAGGGATTTTTGTTTGCAACATCTTTACATCTTGTACACTTTCTTCTCAATTCCAAATATTATGGAATTCATGAATGTTAGAGCTGAGAAGTGCATGTTCTGGGGAATACTATTGTTTTTAAGATTATAATCAGTTTAATTCTTCATGGTTGGACCATATTTGCTGTTTTGTTTTTTCTTTTTTTAGTAGGAGATGGATCTGTCTTTTTGAAGACTAGGTTTTATGCTTAATTTTTTGTGTTTTTTTTTGTTTTCTCATTTATGTTTTATATTTTTTTTCATTTACTTGTGATTTAACAGACAAGCAAAAGATACAGCTAGAGTCCTCCGCAGGCGTATTTGCCACAAAAATCCAAAGATTCAACTTCTTGCACTAACGGTAAGCACCCTAGCTAGCTATCTTGATTCTTCTGTTTAGCATAATTTTTCAACATATCCTCAGATCTCTCATGTTCAAACAAATTACATTTTCATTTTCAGGATGCAGTGGTAAAATTTTACTTTTATGCTAATAATTCCTTTTTATGACACTTAAGTTTTAGATTGATTGATTTTCCCTGTTTGTTATTTTCTTCTCATGTAAGTTGTCATAACTTATGTATCATCTTGACGAAAGTTCCATATTTCAGCTGTTGGAGACTATAATAAAAAATTGTGGGGAGATAGTCCACATCCATGTTGCTGAGAGAGATATTCCACATAAAATGGTGAAAATAGTGAAAAAGAAGGTTGTGCTAATTTACATATCATTCTTGAGCAATCATGATCACATCAATAACTTGAACTGATCATTTTCCAATATGGCAGCCCGACTTTCATGTAAAAGAGAAGATATTAGTATTAATTGATACTTGGCAGGAGGCATTTGGTGGCCCTCATGGGAGATATCCACAGTATTTCGCTGCATATCAGGAGTTGCTGGTATGAACTTCATGTAACAATTTTATGATTGCTCCACAAGCTGACCCTTACTCTGTTCATACATGGAATTATATATGTCTAAAATATATAGAGAACTGGTAGCGATCAAAGATATATAATAATCATTGTTGTGCAAGTTTTCTATTATCAAGAAGAATTTGTTTTCATTATTCCTAAAATATCTATTTATGTCAGCATGCTGGAGTTGTGTTTCCCAAGAGAGTGGGGAGGTCTGCACCTGTATTTGTTCAGCAGGGAAAGTCATCAACATCTCATCCTAGACCATCACAAGATTCTGACCATCAACAAGAGGCAACTGAGTCTTCTTTTAGTACAGAGTTGGCTGTATTAAGGTTTCTTGCCTGTGTGCTTCCATATTTATGTTCTGAATGTAGCTGTAAAACAAATATAAGATGTATGGATTTTCTTCTTCTTCATTTTTCTAGTTTGCTAGAACACATAGTATTTGCCAATGATCTTTAGTTGGTGATCTATTTCCATTTTGTCCCTGGCAACTCCATCTCTAGAATTTTTATTGCAAACTCTTGACAAGGGCACCAATAAAATGATGTGATACATATGCATTTATACAATTACATGGTGAGTATTTATTTTTCTAGAAATAGGCTCATGGCCATCTAGTTATTTCTGTAGATTCATGGTAGACCATCATTTTGTTCTTCCATAATTTAAACAGGCATTTACCACACTGCACTTTGCAGATATAAGCCTCACAGAACTCTAAATATGTCATCTAAGTAAAAATGCTAGCTTTACTTCATGCAAAGCATAACTCTACTTGGATAAGCATCTGCTCGTGACAGGAGCATGGTGCAGGAATAGGGTTTCTAAGGTGCCACGTGCCATTTTGCTCATCTGATGCACAGCATGTACTTGCACCATCAAATGAACTATCAAATTTACAATACAGCAGAGCTCTAATCTATGTAACACAGCCATGCTACACTGATTCTTATTCATGATCCTCTATGAGAAATCTAAACAATATTTTATTCTGATTTAAAAATGGGGAACTATGTCATATGGACTCTTTCATCTCTCCCATAAGAATGATTGGAAATATTTTTGTGATACAACACAACCGACTTGGCAAAGGAAATAATTGCAAGCCCATAATGCTGAAACTGACATGTTATTGTGCTGCTCAGCCTTGCAGATATTCAGAATGCCCGAGGGATCATGGATGTTCTTGCAGAAATGTTAAATGCATTAGATCCTAAAAATAAAGAGGTATATGACTGTTTTTTATCTGGGTAGAGGCAGTTGGCTGTTTAATTCCTTCTTTTGGAGTCAATAATTCATAAAGTTGATATTTGTTAACTCAAATATTTCTTAGGCCTATTCCATAGCTTTGGAATACTGAAAGGAGCTGGTTGGTCTAGAAAGGAAGGTATATAAGCAGGATCGAGTTGTGATTAACTGATAATCTCCATAGATCCTTGGGAATGCTGTTTTAATCTCCCTAATGAGAACTTTTGTTGCTTTTGTTAAAAACAACTAGAAAATAAATGAGAAGCTCATGATATTAATTACTATAGATGAAACTTCTAAGTTTTCTCAACCATCCCAGAACTTTGACAACTCGAATCTCCATTTAGATTAACTGTCAAGTTCCCAATTTAAGAAACTTAGTAAAGACCTGCATATCACATTGCTGACCATTA
Source organism: Trichopus zeylanicus subsp. travancoricus (assembly GCA_005019695.1). Taxonomy (NCBI): domain Eukaryota; kingdom Viridiplantae; phylum Streptophyta; class Magnoliopsida; order Dioscoreales; family Dioscoreaceae; genus Trichopus; species Trichopus zeylanicus. The sequence goes on from RXID01014367.1 coordinate 977,098, forward strand.
GTTCCACCTAATGCTCTATAGATGGTACCAAATTTATAGATGGTACCAAATTTCAGCATGCATGTGGGCACAAATCTCACAGTTTTGCTGTACAGAGCTCACCATGATGCAGATCACATGCCAAAATGAATTTGAAAATTGATGTTATCTAATAACCTGATTTATCCACTTCTAGAATTACTAATTAGTCACTGATCACGAATGCTTATTTTTGCCTAGTAATCACCTCTGTGTTTAAATTGAATTTGGATTGTAATTTTCCTCACATTGCCAATCCAAATACCTAAAAGTGTTGAACCATGCTTCTGTTATTTTCAGAGTACCGGACAGGAGGTGATTGTGGACCTTGTTCAACAATGTCGTTCATACAGACAGAGATTGGTGCATCTCGTGAATACGACTTTGTAAGACCTCTTGGTGTCTGTTCATATAGCATGAATTATGTACATAACTGTAGTGTCAACCGCTGAATGTAAAGGCATATAAGTTTTTCTTCTCTTTTGTTTATTTTAATTTGCAGCTGTAAGCTTTGTTCAAAGTTCATGAACGGGTCAGGTTTGATTCAAAATCCGATTCAAGATTGATTTGTTCAAAAGGAATTTCGAACTGCACTAGACTTTATTTAGTATGAAATTAGTTTTGAATTGAACCTAAACTGTTCCAAGTTTGTTCTGGTTCGGTTTGAAATAGTTCACATATGGCTATATTTGGCTATATTAGAAATAAATATGGAAACATTTATGAATATAAAATTACATGTGGTGTTCTGATGAGAGGCTTTCATAGCTTTTGATATCTTCCAGGTACAATACTTATTATGAGCTTCAATTTTTTGAAACACAGAAAACAATTATATTGGCCGCTAAAACCCATTCTTAGGAAACCAGGTTCGATTTGAACTTGAAGCCAAACTCAAACCATGATGTCAGAACTACAAACCAAACTTGAGCCAAACTAAACTTCAGTTTGTTTACATCTCTAAGCAGTTCTGTTATTGTCCTTTCATTGTCTGATTGGCATCCATACATAAAACTAGTATACTAAAGGAAAGATAAATTGCCTTTATTTATGCCTACATGGATATAAAATTTATTCCTCTTGGAGAAGCCCCTCTTTATCCCAGCCTTTTGTCTTTTTTCTTTTGTTATTTTATTGTCTAGCCTCCATTTCACTTGTCACTATTCTTCCTTAGAAACTGAAAATGTGAGTTTACTGCTTGCATGACAGAGATAAAATTCATTAGATTAGTAATTTTTTAGCCTGACAAGAATACCATTACCTTTTCCTTGCCAATTTGCATATGATGCAGTTAATTCCGTAATTTCTTTTGTACATCCACATCAAGATTACCTCACATGCAAAAAATAAATTTTAATCTGCTGTCATAATGGCCATTTTCTTTCCTTACGTGTTTTATAGGGATGAGAAACTTCTTTCTGAAGGACTTGCATTGAATGATGATTTGCAACGACTGCTAGCCAAGCATGATGCAATTGCTTCAGGGGTTGCTGTTAATGACGAGAAACCAAAAAGTCTCCAGGCTCTTGTAGATATTGATGATTCTACAGTTACTAATCAGGATAATAATGCTCAAGGGAATCCCAGGTATACAATCTCGCTTCTAAATGTGCAAATTTTTCTTTCATGTTTCTTGACAGAGACAATGTGAGTGTGTACTTTCCTTGAAACTGAAAGTTAGAAAAATGATAATTGATTTGCACATTGTCTACCAAGTTTTGACTTCTGAGACTGGTTATGTGATCCCCAATCATTATTTAACTTATACATGTGATTGATCCAAGGTCCTTGAAAATCATTGTTTAACTGATGCATGCGATTAATTCAAGATCCTTGAAACTTATAATTTCCAAATAACACCTACATTTTCAGCACACCACAAGCTTTAAATGACTGCTGCATGTGATCTCTGTTGAAGAGATGTGATAGGCATACCGGACTGTTCATATTAGAGTGGCAATTCCTTTTCTGTATTATTTTTAGACCCTAAAGGAATATTTCTTGTAATTTGTAGGCCTACTACTTCAAGCTCAAGTAATCAGCCCCTCTTTCAGCAGTTACTGCTGCCTGGGTCTGCAGCACCTGATCATACTTTAACACCTCCAGCAATTATGGATCCTTTTATTGACCTCCTCAGCGACAAGAATACAAACGCACCTTCAACTGAGAATTCCCTAGCTCTTGTTCCAATAAATGCACCAGTAGCTGATTCTACATCCAACCAAAACATGTTTTCTCTTTCAGATGTGTTCTCTCAAAACAATGATAACTGTAACAATAACAATCCTTCAAATGGCTTTGATTCACATTCAGCATCCGATCTTGCTCTTGTTCCTGTTGCATCTCAGTATCTACCCAAATCAGAGCAGGCATCTCAACTTTATTCTAATGGAATTGCCCCAACTCAAGGAATATCTCAACAAGAGCAGACAGCTTATTCTCAAGGAAACCAATGGGCTCTTGCAAATTCTTCGTGGAATGGTCAATCTAATCAGGTGTTGAACCCACAGCAGAAGGCGTATAATGACAGTAAGTTGGTTTTCTCTCATTCATTATATGTTTTGGGTGTATAATGCAGCATTCAACCTATAACCCTGTTACATGTCAGGTCCAAATGACCTAATTGGAGCCCTTCCTCCACCACCATGGGAAGCACAATCAGAAAACAGTGAGCAACTGACCAGCTCACAGCATCCACCAGTACCTGGTGGCCAGTACCCAGAATCATTGCACAGCAGTATTCCTGGGAGTTTTCAACCTCCAATGATGCAGAACAGCCAGTCTGATGGTATTCATCCTACTATGCTACAGAGAAACCAGCACATGGGCATGTATCCAGCTAACCCAGTTGGAGGTTCATATCCTCAACCCCTGCCAAATGCTCAGCTTAGTGCACATCCTCAACCAATGCCAAATGCTCTGCTTGGAGGTGCATATCCTCAACAAATGCCAAATGGCCAGCTTGGAGGTGTATATCCTCAACAAATGCCAAATGGTCAGCTTGGAGGTGTATATCCTCAACAAATGCCAAATGGTCAGCTTGGAGGTTCATATCCTCAAGCTATGCCTGGTTCACAGCTAGGAGGTGCATATCATCAAGCCATGCCCGGTTCTCAAATAGGAGGTGCATATTCCCAAGCCATGCCAGCTGGTCCACTTGGAGCTCCATATCCTCAGGCTATGTCAAGTGCTCAATTTGGAGGATATGCATATGGTCAGCAGCCTGAAGCTCAGTTTTATTATCAGAGACCGACATACCCTCATGCAAGCCCAAATGGTATTTCTCATGGAATGTATGGGCTTTCACTTCAAGACAGCAACACACACTCAAATTTAAACCTCTCATATCTGCCTTCAACAGCTTCTTATATTCACCAGCCTAACAAGCCATCCAAGCCTGAAGATAAGCTTTTCAGTGATCTTGTTAGTTTGGCCAAGACAAAGTCGAGTAAGCCTACTGTATAGAAAGGATTGTAAAGTCAAAGCATGCCTTCTTTTATTTTTTTTTTTTTCTCTCCATAAAACTTTATTCATCATTCTTTTTATTGTTGATTTGAATCTTAGCATTTTTTGTGCTCTTCCAGATATTGTTAATTTAGATTATTGCATATGTTTATCTAAATAACAAAACAATATAAACTTTCATACTGTTGGGCTCTTGTTTATGATGCTGGACATCTGTAGAACATGTCGTATGCAGTGATATTCCTAGCAGTTTATATGTAGGTTGAATCTTGTTCCAGATAAATGGAATGAAAGGCCTCGTTTCCCTAATATCTTACAATGCTGCTTATTTACATCCCAAGTACAAAGTTGTCTTTTTCTTTTTTTCTCTTTTTTTTGTCAAACAATGTACAATAAAGTCAAAAGGCTTTCATGAAGAAGTGTGTGTAGCCGGATATCTTGACCATTTTATTGATATATTTCAATGTCCAGTGGTACTATCGGAACTTCCAAATGTAATTTGCAAACTATAATACAACACTAAAAATCCTAAAAGTTGTTGATGTTTCATTAGAACATGTTTGAATGAGAAGTAGTCACATGATCATCATTTTACTCATTTTTCGTTCATTTAAACGTGATTTAAATTTATAATACCAAAATTTTCAATCTAATTAATTTGAAAATTTTATGTGATTAAAATTGTATCATCACTGGCTACTTGCCTAAGTAGCTAATCATTTTTTATTTTTATTTTTTGCAATCATCCCATTCCAAATGGGCTAACATTGTTATCAAAAACAAGTACCAACGTATTCCCTCTTAGTAACCAGCTTTCTTTTATTCCGGGGGTGTAATTGCAAATATTAATATCGTGGGGACGTATGTGATCTTATGAATTTCAGGGGTATATTTGTCGAAATAGCCGGAATGTCTGAAAAATTCAGAGCCAGTAGCTTCCGACTTCATCCAGCTCACTCTATTCGATTCCTCATCAGCGAGAGCGAGAGGTACAAACATGAAACCCTAATTCTAACTCCACGAACTCCATGTCGTCCATTTAGAATTTTGCGATCTCTTTCGAGATTCAAATCTCAGCATTGAGCATCCCAAAAACGCTAGAAAAATGCCAGATTTTTCGTTGATCTTGGTTCTTGTGGGTATCGCAGGTGAACATGGCTTCCATCTCTGCGATGGCGTTGCCTTGTTTTTTCGCCAGTGGGAACAGAAACCGTTACAGGAATCTTCGAAAAGCCCCAGTTTTTACGGTTGAAGGTGATTTCTTTGTTGTTTGCCTGCGTAGGGAGCTAGTGCCCCTCAATTTCAGCGTTGTTTTGTTCCCTTTGAAGTATTATGATTCCCTTCTTATTGAATTTGAAATGCTTGATTGAAAAAATGCAGACTTCAGAGTAACCTGTGATTTTTCATCAAGGAGTTTGATAATGCTACTTGAATAATGGAGAATGCTCTAATTAATTTGAGGATGTGTGCGCTTTGACTTCCTACCTGGATTTTGAAGCTTCTTCAGCATATTCTGCTTCTAGGTCTTCATGCTATTGTTTGTCCTTTTCTTTGTGCAGGTAGGAAGAGATGTCTATCTGTTGTTGCAAAGGCTGCTGAAGATGATTCTGATTCTTCTCAGGGAGCATTGTGAAATATGTCCAGAATGCTGTGAGTTATTTTGTTTTGTTGATGTATAGACTTTCATCTCATAATTCCTGCAACTACTATTTCTGAGCTATACACTAATAAGAAGACATGTCGTTTAAACTTTGGTGATGAATTCTTTTCTACTAATCATGATGGTAACTTATGGATGTTTTTTGACATGTCAAACAAAGTGTAAGACCATAAGGATAACAAAACTATATTATGTTTTACCTCAAAAAATAGAACTACGTTATATGTTATTTTCATGTTGGCATGTTTTTGATAAATTGGATATAATTCATCTGTTAGAGATGGTGGCGGCAATAATTTTCCTTTGAATGTTTTCATGCTGGTTATTGTTGTTTAGATTTTTTTTATTCTCGCTTTTTTATCTTCTTCCTGAGGCATGGCCTGCTGTGTGCTTTTTTATACTAATAATCTTGATTATCATTTTAATTACTATTCAAATATACTAGCACACTGATAATTCTCCTTGTCCTTGCATTTTTTTATGAAACAGTGGGACAATTCAGAAGATCGCCTTGCCCTTGTGGGTCTGGGATTTGCAGCAATTGTGGCACTTTGGGCCTCCACTAACATTATAGGGGTAATTCCTGATCTCATTGATTATAACTTCAGAGTAAAGATAAAGATGGATTACGTATTTATGTGTTCTTTGTGCTGATAACAGACCTTTTTCCTTCCAATGCTCATTAGCTTTGAGTCCTAGCAATGGAATTTAAATGGAAAATTCTATACTTTGCTTCCCAAGTACTTTATCTGTTTACTGAGCTAATAATTTGTTCTACTTTTCCAGGCCATTGACAAGCTACCTGTCATCCCTAGTATCCTGGAATTCATTGGGATATTGTTTTCTTGGGTAGGTTACTGGAGGTCTTTCTACTTCCTGGCAAGATGAAGTTTCTCTCATTGGTTTTTCTTCATTTTGCAGTGGTTTATATATCGGTATCTCCTATTCAAACCAGACAGGTGTGTCTTTTATTTTACAGTCCATGTCATCAAAGTGTATATCTGATTCCGCATGCCAAAAACAAGCATTGAACTGAACATTGTATTAGAATTTTAAAACCAAAGTCAGATGTCATTATCTCTTACAAAGCTCTTTGCTATTATTCTCATGTAAGAACATATTTTTAACTAACATTCTTGGCCATGATTTGCTGGGTAGAGTTAACTATAAATTGTAGACATGTCAATATTTATATTCTGTTTGGTTCATCAATGTTTTCTGATTCCTTGTTTTTCAATCTTTACAGGGAAGAGCTGGTGAGAAATCTCAAGAATTCAATTTCAGATATCCTTGGCCAGTAAAATGCTCACAAACACATAAAAAGCCATGGAGAAAGATCTGCTTGTGGGCATGCAGGATTGCAAAAGTTGTTAAACTTGTATGACCTTCCCACATTTGTAATATATAATATCTAATACTTAGATGTAGAAGCTCATGTGTATCTCTTAGCCTACATTCTTCATTGCAGTACTTTGCCATTCAGTCTGTATTTTCTTGTTGCTTGGTAGATCGAAAAGGGAATTGTAAACCGACTTTTGGCTGTTCTTGTGAAAACTATTGTCATCTCTATGGTCATCAAAGCATGATTACATTGTGTAACAAGCTGTATAATAAAGTTGATCACTTTTAAACAGTAAGTTGCAATATAGTCTTCATTCTGAACCATCAACCAAATTTTCAATGGTTTATTTCAAAATGTTATCCGTCAAGAGACTAAAATGAAACTAGGGCTGTTTTATGCAACATGTGTATCAAAAGCTATCACAATTTTTACTAATGATCACAGATTGTGCGTTACACAACAAAAAAAACTTTTTCTTGATCATTTGAGTTGCAGAAGAGAGCAGCAAAACCCACAACTTGGCACCCAAGGCACGTCCATGTTGGCAAGCAGAAATGCTGTCATAAAGGCATGGAAATGCCTGCAAAAAGAATTATCAGCAAAAGTCAGATAATTGAATTCAACATCCAGTTAACAAACAGAACAACTTATTTGGAAATTGACGCCACAAATCTCCCACAACAAGTTGCATATGGTTCAAAGGCACAATTTGTATCTAAAGATAAGAGACAATCAATCTGCAGAAGGGTAAAATTAATACTGTCACTATAATCTTATTCCAAGCAGAAACACAGTGACCATGCTCAGAAATGAGATTGATATTGAATTAGATATCATTTCTTAACTTGTTTATTGATTAGCCAAAAACTCCATTACCTTCTATGATTGAAGAAGGGGCAGTCCAGTTCAAGCCATGTGCAAATCATGTTTTCGAAAAATAAAAAAAAAACATTCTGGCTTCTCTCTGGTTTTGCATAATTGTGTCTCACACAAATCCTTTTAAGGCAAGAATGACAAAGTTTCTACTTCCAGATTAAAAGTTGTCTCAGCAAACACAATTCAATGGCACACACAAAGACATCTGTCAAGTAGTAGTCTATTCATAGTTTAGCAACAGAAGAACAACACCAAACTTCAATTTGTACAATCACAAAAAAAATGAGTGCTCCACTACATGTAAATAAAGGATGAAACCAAACAACAATAACCACCCAGATTTTGTAGCACGATGGGGAGGGAAAATTTTGATATAAAATGATAGATAAAGACTAAGCATTTCACTGTCACTAGCATCCACTATCAAAAACCCATCTCATGAACACCCCCAAAGCCAAAAATGCATCTGGTACATTGAATTCTTAAAATTGTGTTGCTAGGGAAAATAAAGAAAATGAAAATAATGAACAAAAAGGAAGAGTGGGGTTTTATAATAATGTTTATAAATTTCAAAAGTTCACTAGGCTAGAAAACAGTTAAAAAAACTTGTAAACTTATATGCTCTGATGCATCCCCCATCTTTCCCTTCTAGGCTCTTCCATCATAAGACACTGAAAGACATATCCATATCCCACATATTTCTTTCTCCATGCAAGACAAACATTAGGAAATTTAGTTTGATATTTGAGGTGATGAGAATTTTATTATGACATCAAAAAGTGGGTGCTTATACATTAATACTTAAAATAAATTATTAAAATGCAGGATTCTTCTTGAACTTGCTCAAGCAAAAGCATATTTGAAGGAAACTTATACAAAAGGCAACACATTTAGGATCTTCCTTGATCTTATTTTGAACAAGCATTCGCTAGTGTATTGATTTATTATTCTGAGCCTAGATCAATTGCTCTGTTGCTGCCCTATGAAAAAACAATGCAGCTCTAAATAAGGAGCACAATTAACTAGACATAACCAAGCTCAGTGAGATCGGAATCAATAGGTCATCTAGTGGCTCGTGATAAGTCTGTTAAACTAACCAACGATCCGATTCGTATAATTTAACTGCCGCATCTAGTTGCATCCACCAAAATGATTAATTTCAAGATTTTTTAGTGACCAGTGAACGGATCATTGCATTAACTTGATTTGAAGACATTTCTTGGTTTAGATTAGTCAGCCCATCCTGCACCCTTGTATAGAACCAATACAAGTCTATATTTAAGGCTTGTCCCCAAAAGAAAACCTTATAATGCAGAATCACACCCATTAACTAGTATTTGATGGATATAGAAGAAAACTATAACATGAAATGTTCTTCTTTTTCTATATGAAATTTGCTTCATTTGAATCGGCAGAAAACCTTAATCCAGCAAAATGAAGCAAAAACTAATGAAATTTTGGAGTTAAAAATTATATTTTCATCAACGTACATGTGCTAAATTCCAATAAAACAGAACAGCCGATGCCAACGGTGCTCATTACTCCAATCAAATGCCTCTCTTATTAAGCAACGTTGAATCTAAATGAATCCAATTCCCGTAATGTAGAGCAAAATCAAAAGAATACCTTGCGGAACCCATCCCCAGCTCTGTGACTGAGCGGCGAGGACCGACTTGAGACGAGCTGCAGCGATCGCGCTATGCAAGGGCAGCATCGACACCGGAAAACTCGAATCCACCAGCAATCTAACCACACCAATGGACCCCCAATAAATTAAGCAAAAAACTGATAAAAATCCCTAAAAGAATTCCAGACAACGAACACCAACCTGGGAATGCGGGAAACGCGTCTCTTGGAGGACAAGATCAGCGAGCTCTCAAATCCCATGGCTCCATCGCAGTTCCGAAGGGCTTGGGCGAAGTCCCGGGTAGAAACCCTAGCTCTGGGGAGAAGACGAGGCAAAGCTGCCATTTTTGGGTTCCACTTTCAGGTTTTCGCTGGGGCTTTTGAGCGCGGCCGTGGATGCTGATGGACCGAATCAGTCGTTCGCCACGGGGCATCTCGTAGAATCAGACGGCTCTGATGTGCAATTTCGTCCTATCGGACGGCTGTGAACTATTTCCTTGGTTTTGGTCCGATTGGACCGAAACGAGAGGGCTTTATTCCTTTCTCGCTCATTATATGGCCACACAGGAATATAGGATGTGAATTGAGAAAGGTAATGAGATCAATTTATTTTATTTTTTTTTTTTTTCACATGTTGTGGGTTGTTTCGTTGATAAATCGCTTTATGCTATAAATGATTTTATTTAAGAATATGTCAATATTGCATGAACAAATAGTGTAGTTGACAAAATTAATTAAATGAAATTCAAAAAAATAACATTATTTCTAACAATATAATCAAAATTTAAAACAAATAACACTAAGCATAGATAAATAATTGAAAGCAATATAATTAAAAAAATATGTCAAATAAAAAGATAAAAAGTATATATCACTTATTCAATTATTTATTGACTTACTAGATAAAATAATAAAAACTATATACCACTCATAGCTATAATAAGTCTCTATTATTTTTAAGCTTTTTTGATAAAATAATATTTAAAATTTTTTGCAAATAATAAGGTTAAAAAGATTTGAATACAACTCTCACATCGGAAAGACTTATATAATCATTAAGTTAGTATTTAAGGTGTCTTATTAAGATCTTATATTCTATAATTTATTTATTTTATTTTATTTTATTTTTAATTATTTATTGTAAGTTTTAATTATATTACCTAAGTTAACATATTTTGAATTTTTAAAATTTCACTTAATTTGATATATTTATATATATTTTCACGAAACTTATTAACTTTTGGCTTGATAAAAGGAAGTTAGTATTATAAAGATTGAGATCCCAACAAAAAATGGTGAGAAAAATCATAATTATGGATTCACTTTATTTATTTTAAAAGAGTTCTTTTACAAATAATCTCTGAAAAAATAACTAAATTACATCTAATCTTTCGACCATAATTGGTCCGAAATAGATTCAACTATAGTCGAGTTAAAGAAAAAATATTTAAATTTTCCGCTTGACTCAACATATCTCCACTAACCAATGAGGAAATGTCTAAGATGGATGTTGGAGAGGCTCGAGGAAAGAGATGATCATGGTGTGATGAGTGGGGTTTTCTTTGTGGTGTAGGAGCTCAACTTGCGTGTAGGTTTTGATTGAAAAAGTTTGAGTTGAAGGTGGAGAGCACGGAGTTTGAAAGGAAGAGAAGGATTGGAGACGATGATTATAGAGATGACGTATTTTCTTGATTTTGATGTTTATATAGAAAATTTTTTAATAACTATAATAGAAATATTTGGGTTTTTTAATTTTAGCCATTGAAAAATATATTAGATAAATTTATTATATAAAGAAACTTTGTTAACCAAGGGACAAGAAATGATTTTGAAAATTCAAAAAGTGTTATATATAATTATATAAAAAAAAATCAATAATTTTATCTTTAAAAAATTTACTCTCGATTTGAATTTGGCTAAGTCTATTTTCTGTATCAAGATTAAATAAAAAGATAAATTTTAGATAATGAAAAATATGTTTTTGGTTCAATATGGCCTGCCAAAAACAGGTGGTCTAATGCGGAAGACCCTCGAAACCAGAAGTACCGAGCCGATATTTCGATTTTCAGTATTGCGTGTAATGATCACGGAGCACAATGTGAAAAATACACGCTTCGAACGAAGTCAATAGCACAGACTGGAATCTTTCCCCTTCCACAAGTGGAGCTAGGCTTTCAGAGCGTGGAAGCAGCGCGGAGGCCCCGACCGTTTCCGACCTGGCTCCTGCCCGACTCCGGTGGGATCCGGGCGAACCCAACAATATCCAGGGTTAGGATGTTGTCTCCGGGCTATTGCGGTTAGACCTACCTGGCATTCAGTATTACTCATTACTGGACGTCTTGGTCGATCTTTAGCAAGACGCTCGGACGGCCGTATTTGATTGCATTACTGAGTCCTAATTTAGATCAATACCAATAAAAACTGAACTTTTTCTGCGGAATCATGATGGCCATCAAACATACAGAGTGATCACCAAATATGTATAAGGGCAATCAAGCATGTAAAATGACTGCCGAACATGAAATTGAGCAAAAGTTAAATGCAAACTAGAAATAGAGACAGGAAAAATACAAGAGTCATTGAATTGACTAGTGCGGTTGCACATTATGTGATTGAATCCTCCTGATCCTCGTCAACCGAAAAGGAGAGAAAACCTTTGGAGCAAATAGCTCAATGGGATTCTTGAGTTTTATCATCTGAGAAACTCGTCGAACCAATTGCTTGCTTCCTTGACCATAGATGGTGTCATCATATGTCCAACACCGGGCTCGGCTACTAGCTGCAAGGTGGAATATGCATTGTCAATTTTCACCAAAGGATACAGTTATCAAGATAACAGAGTTGAATGGGAAAACACATTTAGATGTAAAGGAAGATATCATGAATATACTTTTTCGAGTGTCATGCTTAAAGGGAATCAGTCACTAGCAGGTTTGAAATGAACAAACTGCAATTTGGAACACTCAGTAGGCTCTGGACCATTTTTTGTGGAGATATTGTTGTACAAATAACAATGCGGATGGTACAATCCAGAGTTAGAATAGCAAGCCTCAAATAAAAATGAGGTGGCATGGACTGGTTTGCTGAGTTAATACAAACAAAAATAAGTGGAGCAGTAATTGCAATAAACTATAATCAATGTAAAAGTTCTTTTAAACTCGAGGCACTAGTATTGAAATGAAAACATGGCAACTGAAACCACAGAGAATATAAAGAATATTTGAAGTGTTTTTGAAAAGTCCAAGGCAACATAAAACTGTCTCCAAAGTTTTGAAGAGGAAAGAATCCTCAGTGCTTAATTGGCATGAGAACCTCATACCTTGAATTTTTCTACACAACCAGCATCTTTATAAACCTCCATTGCTCTTGCTACAGGAGATTCCAAACCTGCAAGAGGGCATCTAGGATCATCTGCACCTGCAATTCAGTACCATGCCACTGATCTTACTCAGTTACAAGTCAAGCACCATGATCCTTCAAAAGTTATAATACATTATTTTCTGATCTTGATGAAGAATGACTGGCTAAACTTAGTTTTGGATAGTACATATGCATGCAAACATTTATGCTGCCACAATTACTTTATTTAATGAGCAGAGTACAATATTGCTTTAGGAATGGATAGTCATCCTGATAGTGAAAAAAGAATGAAAAAAAATGCAATTTATATACCATTTATAATGAGCAGAGGACGAGGCACAATTGCAGGAATTGTATGAGTGGCATCAAACTGTGAGGCTAGACCAGGAGCAATTCTATCCCAGACCTAGTATCAGCAAAGAACAGTGAGCTAAAAGCGCTAGCATGGAAATGAACAAGAATTATTGACAGTGTTAAGATATTTGAGTTTATGATTCAGCAATTGCTACAGCTCCAAATATAGGAACTTCTGTCCAACTCATAAATGAGGTAGGACCAACCTTCTCCACCACTTCGTTATCAATGTCTTTCTTGCCCAAATCAATCCGAGCTTCTGTTACAGTACAAGAAATTGAACTATTTATCCCCAGACAAATAAACAACTACAAGATACCAATTATTGCAGAATTTCATCTATACTGACCTTCAAATAAAGGTTTTATACTGTCCGCTCGAGCCTGCCATTTGTTATTTTCTATTGCCCATCTGAACCCCTAGAGTGCATACCGAACAATACTGACAAATATTGAACCAATCAATAACAAAACACAATATATCTCAAACCTGAATGCCAATGATCGGCACAACTACTGAATAGCGTGTGTCAGCTGCAGCAGCAAACCATGCATGCATTCCTATATCAATAGATTACTGCATGAGATTCAAAAAATCAACCCTTAAACTTCTGATGAGTTAACAGTGTTTCTTTACCCAACCTCCAAGAGATTCACCAGTAATTCCAATCCTAGCAGGATCGATGTCTTCCCTTTGAGTAAGATAATCCCCCAGTTTGATCAAGTCCCAAACCTGTCCATTTTCCACTACTAGTTCTTTCAATTTTCAAGAGGTTTCATGGTTGTAAACATTTTGTCAAAACTAATAGAAACAAAATAACATCAAGTGAACTATGTTACTCAAGTAAAGAGAATATCATGGTCTAAAATGATAAAATTAACATCAAAAGACAGATGGATCTGATGAAACATCAATGACTAACACACTACCGTGTCAAATATGAAAGGCATTGTATCACCATTTCTCCATGCTGAAACAAGAGCCTGTTTCAAGATCAAATTGCCAGATTGAAACTATATGTATAACAAAAATAAATAAATAAATGAAGATTGAGATTATGCCACTAAAAAGAGGTCCAGGACAAACAATAGAAAACTAAATAACAATGGAAAATAAATAAGCTTACCTCTAGGTATGTGGTTGTGCTTCTTGCTCGCTCACCATGGTAGCGTGAATCAACTGCAATAGCTATGTATCCTCTTGAAGCATATGCCTGAAGAGAATTAAAAAAGTGGTCATGATACACATGGTAACCATGATTCTTGAGATGATGACCCGAGTATATAATAGTTACCTCAAGTAATGGTCGTAACCATTCCTTACATTTGTAGGAGCTGTGCAAGAAAACAATTGCTGGCCTTCTTTGCCATGGACTTTCCTTCATGCTCAAGATGAGCACAGGTAAACGACCTTGCTCACCTTCCTATGAAGAAAATCATATTATGATGTTCATCAATGCAGTTCAAACAAAAAAAAAATGAACATTACCATAACTCCAATCCCGATAGTTGATTTGATAGAGGGCTTTCAAAGTTTCCTAACCATCATATTCATTGAAAAAGCATTTCTGTTGTACAAGGCATTATCACCACCCAACATGTTAATTAAACTTACAAACACACCTCAGTTATCAGGTAAAGATTTTCTTCTACCAATTTCTCCTCGAAGTCAACGACGTCGTCTTTCGGGCAAGACTCCATAACCTGTCAAATTCAGAGCAAGAAACTCATTACCATTATACTGAATATCCCACTAGAAGCAGCATTAAGCTGATACCATTTGGAAGAATTCTAACCTCTCTATGAGCTACAACAATATTTCCCTGATATATCGGATCAGTCACTGGCTTCCCTAGCTCCACACTCAAAGGAACTGACAGAATCCGATAATCAGTTAGCAAATCCATAGTGAAATTTCTCCAACAAAACATCAAAAAACTCCAAAAACTCCGGAAAGTTTTCAACTTTGAGAGCAAACTCCTAACTTGTCACGATCATCAGATAATCTAACATCAAAACTAGATCAAAAGGGGAATCGGAGAGAAAGGAAGGACCATCGGGATTGCGGCGGCGGCGGCTGCGGAGGACTTGGAGGAATTCCGATCGGAGCTCGACGGCCGGGTCCATGTTCCGCTTCCGGCTGGAGGCGCCGGAGGTGACAGTGCTCCTCCCGCCGGAGCCGCGGGGGGATAAATAGCGGCGGAGATCGAGCCCGGCCGGCTGAAACATGTGCGAGTCCAGGCAGTAGCACGTGAGGGGTGGGGCCCGCAGACGGTGCAGCGCCATGGCGCCAACGAAGTCCGGCCAAGGGCTGTTGGTTGACGGGACTATGGGACTGATATCCCATTTTTGCGTCCGTACCCCTGAAAAACATTAATTTAATACATTTTACATTAGAAAATCCTGGGATTTGTTTGTCTACTGTAACAAGGAGCAACGCTTATTTAGCACTTCACATGTTTCGGGTCTGGGAAACGTGTGTTGGCTTTTTCCCATGCGAACGTGCCAGTTTCCTTCTCTTTCCGTGTCAAAAAATAGAAGCAAATTATCAGTTTTAAAGGGAAATAAATCAAAGGAAAACAAGTAAATATGAAGCGAAATTTAAAATAAAAAATATCTTTAAAGACGAAAAAAATGAAGACAAAAAAAAAGTGGTTAGCCTCTCAGATTGATCTTAAGAAAGGTGTTTTGCACATGTACCCCTTCAAAATCCTGAAATTTGTCTGTGTTCCCACAAATCGATGTTTTGTATCCATACCCCACAAAAGCACAACATTAGCGTAGAAACCCTTCTCGTAGGATCTAAATCTAATTATCAGGGTGGTAATAGGATAAAAGTGAAAATGACCATTGCATCCGGAGAGGAGGTGGATTTTCGAGGACGAGTGTCGAGATCCAAACGCCGGAACTCCTTGTCTGCTCGTCGGTGTAGTAGGTCCCGCCCGGCGCCCCCTCCACAGTCACCGCCGTGCTCCGATCGGCGACTGAGCTTCCCGGAATCTCGACGGATCTGCGCCGATTCATGGTATTTATACCGAGATCTTGATTTGCTCGTCCTCTCGCGAAGTCGGGGGGAAGATGGCGTGGCTGGGGAAGGTCTCTCTGGGGGGATTCCCGGATCTCGCCGGCGCCGTCAACAAGCTGAGCGAGAGCGTCAAGAATATTGAGAAGAACTTCGACAGCGCTCTCGGCCTCGAGGAGAAGCCCGATACCGGAGAAGGTAATGCTATTTCTCTTCTTTGTGTATTATGCCCTCTATTGCCACCAAATTTAGTATTGGGAGCCATTTGATCGAAGCACTTATTAGAAATGTCATTCAGAAGGTGATCACGAGGGGAGGAAACTTTTGTAGTAATATGAACGAAATACTTTAATTTCCTGATCTCATTATCAAAATTTTGATTCATTTCCGGGCAGTGGTGAATGGACTTGGGCTTTGTGAGTAGTAGCCCTTAGCATTTGATCAAGTAGTAGAGTATTTGAAATGAGAATCTCGTTTGTTGTCTGGTCTAGCGAATTGGGTGATAAATGCTGCCTTAGAGGACAGTAAATGAAGTTCTAGCTTCTTATACTTTTTTATGGTGCAATGAAAATGAGACAGAACATCCAGAGTGTATCTTCTAATAGAAGCATAAAGTTTGAAGGAAAGGCATCGGTCCAGTGACCAAATGTGCCATGGAGAGAGGCTTGCAAAAAAAATCTCGTCATGTTTGCACTGTTGTCATGGGCACCCTTTTAGGCGGTTAGATATGCATTGGCTCCCTAAACAATGGGTGATTGATTAGAACATGTGCAAATTGCCGGCTTGGAGTTTGAGGCAGCTGCTTAGTCCCACTTGGCCATCTAAGATCTGGCTAATTGGTCAAGAAACCGATTAGTTTTAGGAAATTTTGTTTTGATTCATGTACAACTACATTTGAATTTGACCAAATTTATTTATTCTTTCTTGTTTTTGTTTGGGTTCATGTTTTGCCACTTTTTGTTCCCTCTATTAGCTTTATTTATGAGTTCATGTGTATTATGCATGGCTGTTTTATGCACAAGATCAATCAATAAAGCAGTGACCTTATTGTATTAGCCTCAACCTCTTGATTTTATTATAATATTTTTACGTAAGTTGAAAGCAAGTGAGTATTCTAAAAGCTTATTAATATTTGTGAAGACTTACTGAAAATTTGTAATAGAACCTTTCTTGCCACAAATTTGTACTAGAACCTTTCTTACCACCTAAATCAATATGACATTTTCCTAGGTGGTTTGTGACTTCCTTGATTATCTTTCATGTTCGAGTCCTCCAATCTGACAATTTACCAGCATTTATATATTGCTATGTTAATTATCATGGTTCAATTTGGAACCAAAAAATTTGAATTTTCAATTGTACTTTTTAATGTTTTTCCTTTGTTAAGAAGGGATGTTGTCATCATCATATTCAGCTTATTGAATATATTGCCAAATGTTCTATGTTTATCCACCTTTGAGCCGTCATGGTTAATTTAATTCTTATGCCACGTTTGTGTTATATGAACTGTTTGCATTCTTTGTTTTTCTGGCAATCAGCTTCAGGAATATGGCCATTGGCAACAGATAGAAGAACACTTTTTGACCCAGTTATGTCTTTTATGGGACATAAAGGAGAAGATGGTGCTGGTGAAGCATCAGGGAAAGCAGAATCTTCAGAAAATAGTTCTTCTGTTGATGAAGACAATGGAGTTGGTAAACAAGGTTCACTTACATCTATAGCTGAAACAGTTTCTCCTGATCAGACTGAACATGAGGGTTCTCAAAGCACTGGGGATTCTCAGAGTGTTGTTGTCACAACTACTGAACTTGATGAACAAGACAAAAGAGAGGTTGGAGCTGAACCAAAACTTTCAGAAGCTGAATTAGATAACTCAACTGTGGGCATTTCTGAAACACGAGAATCAGGTGAAGCATCAGAATCAGTTCTTCAATCCCAGTCAAATGAAAGGGAAATGGTTGAAGATGTCAATGAGTTACAATCTGAACGATCCAACCAAACAAACTCTCAGGGTATTGAGAAAACAGATGGTAGTCTTTTAAAGGAGGCCGATATTTTGCCTCAAGCAAGTGATTTGCCACAGAGTCTTGACAAACATGACAGGGAGGCTATACAGCTTATTGATAAGGATTCTACTGAGCTTACAGATGTACCATATAATGTGAATGTTAGCCTTGAGGCAGACTTCTCAAATGACACTCCAGTTAATATTTCCCATTATGAGAGCACAAAGGGGCAGTCTGATTCAAATAGCTTCGTGGATGATCAGGGTAAAACCTCTGCTTCTGTTTCAAATGATACAGGTGCATCTGTTGAGTTGCCAAAAGTCAGTTCTCAGAGAGAGAATTATGATGCTAAAGAGCAATCTTTGAGCTCTAAAGAGCAATCTTTGAGCACAACAAGGGTGCTGAATTCTGCAGATCCTGTTGGAGAAATTGGGAAGTTAAAAAAGGAAATGAAAATGATGGAAGCTGCATTGCAAGGAGCAGCCAGACAAGCCCAGGTATTCATGCATCCAATAATGCTAAAATGAAGGAATTATTGTGACTATACTGACCTTTGGAACATTTTGGTTTTCCTCTTAGATTTTATGCAACTTCATTATCTTGTTCTCAAGTTTTGTTATCGTCAAGATTATTCTACGTGATGTTTCCTTTTTGTTGTTCCATTTACTGAGTTGCCTTTACTGTTGTGTAACCTGCCTTATGTTTTATACTACATACTGCAACACAACCATACGAGTGTTTTGACTGTCTATTTATCTAGCTCTCAGTATAGGAGTATACTGGTATAAGGTTTGAATTTTGACAGATATCTAGTATGGAGATTCCACTGTTGCAACCAAATATAGAACTCCACATTCTTGTTTTATTAGGGTAGTTCTTTCCCATTCTTCTGCATGAGATGGTTCTTAGCCATCTCAATGAAGTTACAATATGTGGCTTTTGTTTTACAAGTTAGTTGTGATTCTGCCTTTCATTCTTTTGCAGGCCAAAGCTGATGAAATTGCAAAAATGATGAATGAAAATGAGCAGTTGAAGTCTACCATTGAGGATCTGAAGGTACAACCAATTGTTTGGGCATTTTTGTTCTGGGTGTGCATGTGGTTGAGTTTGTGCTAGAGTCTGATGCATGTAGTTTCACTGTATAAAGTAGGATCACTGTTGATGTTTTAATGGTTGTCCTATGGTGAATGCAAATACCATCATCACTGACTTCTTCAGCCAATGTATCACTTGTGTTTGTGTTACTTGCACCTTGATGTTATTTAACAATTGTTATGGTTTCTTGTACTAGTTTGACACATTTTTGTAGGCTATATAGTTAGTTTTTCTTTTGTCTGCTTGGCAACATTACATTTTCTTTGCGACTTAAATGTGCAAAGCTACCCTAGCAGTGATCAAACCTTGGCCACTAGGCATTATTTTTTTTTACTTATCAATGATTTTTTTTTCTGATTGTGTTGAACTGTGGTGCTGAAACCCGCCAAACCCCTATTTGCAGTATAAATTCTATGCTTATATGGGCATCTCAAACTGTGAAAGCTAATTATTAGGTTGCTAATTTTTTTATCTTCTTATGTTTTGTTTGCTCTATGACTGCAGGCATCTTAATTAGCTCTTTCCAAAATGAAACTATATTTTGTTGCTTTTGGTTTCATAATATTTAGCAAATGCTGAAATTTCTTTCTTCTTTTTTTGCAGAGAAAATCAAATGATGCTGAGATTGATGCTCTGCGGGATGAATACCATAATAGGGTGGCATCCCTTGAGAAAAAGGTGCAATTTATTGCTACCATTATTCTGTTGTACATCCCACCAGATTAACTTACAATTGCATAGCACTCACTAAAAAAAACAACATCCAACAACTCTGCCCAAAGGTTCAAAATTCCTTTATACTTAAAATGGTAATGCAGATTTGCCTCCTTAAAAGAAGATCCTGGCATTTGATCCTATGCAAATCCTTGGTTCCCTCCTTCCGCCATCAGAAAAATATTCAAGCGAAAAGTTGTATGCAATTCAAAATGAAATATTGAATAATAATAGTTCTAAACAAGTGCACATAATTAGCTAAAATTAATATTAGTTATGGGATTCTGATTTGGGAATTTAGATGGTTAAGATTCTTATATAAAACAATAAGAAAACAAGTTCAAAATGTGGCATCTCCTAGCTGATTTTCTCCATGCACATGACGCACTTCAAAGAATCCTAAATGGCACACCTAGATTTGGCATATGTAATGTGTATATAGTCTTGCAGTTCTTTCCTTTGATGGAAGTTAATTAATGATGCAAGTTACAAAATAAATGAGGTTCTTATTCTTTTATGCCATGTAATCTACTACCTTGTCTTGGTGAGCCACCTTGCAGCAAAACATGCTTATGTAATGGCTGATGAAACATTCTAGTCAATGTTCACTTTTGGTAAACTTTAAGGGCCCGTTTGGAACGAAGTTAAGGTCAAGGTCAAAGTCAAAGGAAGGGGTTAAGTGTAAAATGTTAATGCGATCAAATAAATCTTGTTTGGTTACTGATTTGGCTAGCAGATGGTTAAAATTTTTTGTGGATAAAAATGCCCTCCGGTGAGTATTGTTCACGTACTACTGTTCATCTTCTTCATGAGAGTGAGCAGAGCGGGCGGAGCGAGCCGGGTGTGCGCGCACGGGAAGACCCACGATGTTGCCCTCCATCCAGATCGTAACGAGCTCGAGTAGGGAGAGTGGAAGACGGCGGAATCGCTGGTCAAGCTCGAACGGGGAGAGCAGAAGACGGCGGAGTTGCCGGTCGAGCTCTAGCGGGGAGAGCAGAATACGGCGGAGTCGCCGGTCGAGCTTAAGCGGGGAGAGCAGAAGACGGCGGAGCTCGCCGGTCGAGCTCGAGCGGGGAGAGCAGAAGACGGCGGAGCTCGCCGGTCGAGCGCGCATGGGGAGAGCAGAAGTGCGGCGTCTGTTGTGTCGTCGGCGGCGATCGTGCTCTGCTGCGTGTGGGCGGCGGCGTCGAGGGGGGTGGGGG